>MQTX01000051.1:2623699-2815642 GCA_009735665.1 Angiostrongylus cantonensis
CGAAGTACTTATCTATGAATTTATCAATCGTCCAGCACGAAAAAATCAAAGCAAACTTCTCGGTGGATACCGTCGCTTCGCATTTCACGGCGTTCATTAGAAAACAGTAAAAATAAAGAGCGCATATGTAAATAAAAGTGGGATCCCTTATGTTCCCGTGTTAGTGAATGGACCAAGGCAGAGGGTCCTAAACCATGACGAGAGGAAGAAACTAGACCTTGCTAGGGTTTCTCTTAGCATCGCTCTTAATACCACGAAAGTAGGTGATACGGGTGATAAACGGGTTATCGTTAAGCACACGTGTCTCCAATAAACGTAGAAATGAGCACAAAGCAAGTAATCCGCTTCATATCTACTATTTCGCTTTCTTTTTCATTCTCGTACTTTACGCGTTTTTTCTGTTCCATAGTTTTAATAGGCCATGGATTGAATCTTTATTATTTTATTTCATTTCATTTTGCATGGCTAGTATTCAAGTCTATTGTCCGGATCAGAGCACTTCTCGCCCTCGATTCGTTTCCCTTCATCCGTCTTCATGAACATGTGCGATCTCGTGCAGGTGGATTCAGCTGGGGCTTGAGGGTTTCCAGTCGATTCTTCCTGGAGTTCTGAAATAGCCATACTAGCGCTTTCCCATTCATATTGCAACGAAGGGGCTGTTCCCAGAGAAGTCCGCTACAATTCTCCGACGCCGGCGAGATGACAAACTTGGTGAACTCGGGCAAGCTCGAATTAACACCGAGCTCGCGATGATCGGCATTCACTAGCACTGAGCTACCCACCTACTCAAAATTAAAAATTAACAAAAAAACTAAATCCTTAACAAGTTCAATCTCTCTTACTCGTACAATTTGTTAGAAATCTTCGAAAGTCACTCTACCTACTGTTGCTTCTGGTAATTCACCGCTCTCTGTTTACCTATTCATGTTTCCCGACTGTCCACCTGTTTGTCCGTCTATCTCTCTGTTTGTCTGTTCGTTTGATTATGTCAGTGTCCCTCTCTTTGTCCACTCGTTCGTCTGTTTTTATCCACGTCTCTATTTCTGCTTTTGTATGTAAATATCTCTATACTTCTCTTTCTCTATCATTCTTTCTCATTTTGCCAATTTTTTACATACTTTTGCGATTGTAGCTTTGTATTTTTTTAGTGATTTGATGAATTGGACATTTTTCACAATTATGTAATTTTCTTCTCTATTTTTTTGTCAAAAATATGTTTAATAGATACCAAAGATGTTGGGTGCATTGTCGGTCGTGGAAGTTACTCTATACTTCTCTTTCTCTATCATTCCTTCTCATTTTGCCAATTTTTTACATACTTTTGCGATTGTAGCTTTGTATTTTTTTAGTGATTTGATGAATTGGACATTTTTCACAATTATGTAATTTTCTTCTCTATTTTTTTGTCAAAAATATGTTTAATAGATACCAAAGATGTTGGGTGCATTTAATGCTCATCAAAGTTAGTGTCAATATTGATTTCATTTTTGTCGATGAGCCTCCCAAGGGTTTACCGCCTCATCGTGGCTGGAAGGTGCTTCTGGTTGTCGGACTGCGATGTACAGCGGGAGGATTCGTCTCCTCGGCAGGGTTTCCCAAGCTGAGAAGGAGTCTGGCGTTTCCACCAGAAAGCCTAGCTAAGAGTAAACCAATACCAGTATTCGTCACAGTCTTGGTACCAAACTAGTCGCATGGTGGCAAATGTCCCTCTTATCCACAAAGCCACGACTGCCTGTGGTAGTGAAGACCTAGGGCAGACTTTGTCAGGGCTGACCTCGGGACTCCAGGGAATCATAATGGCTTAACCAGCAACCTCCGAAAAATGGAGATTATGCTGGAGCCCGCACAGCCGGTGAAGACGGGCCACTCAAGTATCAAGTATCAAGTACTGATGATGAGACATGTGCAAAAATTGGACCCCAAACCAGATACGAACCCGCAATCACTCATCGCGTGTTTCACGTGCTACCCACTGCACCACTGAAGCCCTTGCGTTGCCTTGCTGTTAGCCAGTTTTCTACCTAATGGTGCCATCAACAATCACGCGTGAAGAGTGACGATCTGGTGAGTACAAATTTGCATTTAACCCAGTTAAGCTGCGATAACACGTGAGCTCCCTAAAGAACAACCACGGCTTCGAATCTGGTCTAGAGTCCAAATTTCGCAAATGTCTCAACACCATGGTGAATGTAGAAGCGCACATCTCTCGGATGTCTCCAGCACTTCCTCCATTAGTTTTTTCGTCTTTTATTCTTCATACTTGAGGATAGTCGTGCTCGTAAAAGGATTTCGCAGTATGTGACATTACTCTCCTAACTGTTTGAATGGTGGTTGAACACAAGTACTTCTGGATAACCGCATTGGAGTTGATTCCCAAGATGATTCTCTCCTGAACTCTGAAGCAGTATCTTCACAGGTTCTCATCAAAGGCATACGTCGTCAGTCCTTGTAAATCCGAAAGAAGCTTGTCTGTTTTTCTTTGTGGATTTTTCCAAAAATGGTGACAGTTCCATGCAATGCCAGTAAATTGATATCCGAACTTTTTCGACGACTTTCCCACGTTTTTTGCACTTGTATCCACTGCATATACACATATTAACTCTTCGTTTATCTATCCATTTTTTGCTGCTTTTCCACCTTACTATTATTTTTTCTCATTATTTCGTTTTTATTTTCTTCTGGTTTGAAATGCACTTTCTTTCTCAATGTCTCTTCATATTTTCTCTCATTAGGTATTTCTCCTCGTGCAAATCATTTCACTACAAATTCACCTTCTATCTAATTATCTGGAATACCATGAATTAAGAAAAAAAACAGCAAAATCATGAAATTCTAAACAACTATTCTGCTTAGGAATTATTGTCTTCTATACCTAAAAAGGCGCTAAAAAGAAAAGGAAGCAAGAAAAGATGGATTCCTTTAGTTAGAATCATACGAGGCTGAGAATTCTCATCAGCTGTTCTTCATGAATAATTACGTCTATTGGAGGAATTCAGCTACACTCTCATCACTGAACATGCAACGTAACGGAACTTGGTTCATCCACATTCAAATGTTTAAATCATCTATCTGCCTCTTTCCCATCGCGCGGAATGCAGCACATTTTTATTTGGGTAGTAACCTACTACTATTATTATTTTGCCTTGGAGTCTTCAGATAGTCGTACTAGGATATCCCAAAAGCCTTACAACAAGCAATCTTGTGCTATTGTAGGATCTGAGTGCGGTTCCCCACTTTGCGTCAAGGTTGTCATCAAGGAAATGGTGAATCTTGGCACTGGTTTACTCTTAGCTGCGCTTGCGCATGAAGGTATCGAGTTCATTCAACTTAGAAAACATCGTTGGAAGGGTGTGCTTCCTGGTGAAAATCGCCGTTTGACATCCAGAGATATCTAAAACTATGGCGAGGTGATCAACTATTGAGCAATAGGAGGAACTTCGTGTTTTGTGTTCAAGCTTGACACTTTCAGAAAGGATCAGTCTTTTTAATTCTTTTTTTTGCTATGTCAAGATCGTATTAGGGTTCTAAACAGCTTCTAGACATATCTTTAATCCGATATGATTACAATTTTAGTTCTGTAAAGATTCAGCTATGATTCTCTGTAAGTCGGCACCGGCATTAGCAACGCATTTCTTTTCTCATATCGATAACCTGATCTTTCACACTGTCGGATTCGTTTCTCGTCTTCTTTTCTTGTTTACATTCGTTCATTAAGACATTCTTCCATTCCTTTTTCCATTAAACACTTCACATGGTTTTTTCCTAATTGATATTTCATTTTGCACGTGCCTTAACCTTTTTTCTCCGGCTTTCTGTTTCTGTCTATCTTCTATTCTCTTCAATACTAACACCCTCATTCAATGTGTTGCTGAATCGCTTATATCGGCCGTTTCATCTATCACACTTATGATTTATCACGCAGAATTATATGACAACTAACCACCTCTTTTCAGTATCCAAATGGCACGTAACGAGCGAAAAGAGAATCGCACAAAGTTAGCACGAAGTAAAAGTGCAGCCAGAGCACGAGCCCCGAACACTGGACGAGATGTCGGCCGTCGGCCGTACGAAATCACAGTCGTCGTCCTTGGCGGCACTAGGGTATAGCACATTATCACATTATAATCATTCCATTATTGGTAACTGTAAAATCGTTGGGATAGTACCCACGACTATTCAAACAGTACAGAAAAGCGGGAAAATGTTGAGAACAACCTTGCCAACGTCTCATAAGTAGCTCAGTTGTTAGACGGTACCTTGTGATTCACGTGTTGGTTGGTTTTTTTTTTTTCTCGTGTTTCGGGCTAACCTGGCTCAGTGTCCCTCCTATGTCGGTAGTTTGGTACTGAACCACTCTGCTAGGAGAATAAATGCATCATTGGGCTCCTACAAGTCCTTATTTAGGTTAAATATGCATCAAATCACCTCCACGATGTTCCAAATGGAACCAAATTCTTTGATCGAGTACTTGTTTTCGTGAAGTTAATGAATATGCTCGTTAAGCAAATAATGAAGTGACTCAGTTGATGAGAAGATAATTCAGAAAAACGCAATAATTAACAGTATGGAAAGCAACATTATAAACTACAGTAGTCTACCGCGAAACATTGAGGTTGGCAAGTCGGCGTTGGTATCACAGTTTTTATGGAACAGCTTTCCGACCGATTATCGGCCTACGGTAGACGAATTCAACTGGGTCGAGTACGACATTGGCGACGGAAGTCTACTCATGTTACAGGTGACATAAATACCTTTGAATGTGCACATTTTTATACGAAGAGAAGCTACTATGGTTCGAAATTTCAACTTTCATTTATCTTTTCTGTTGTTTTTTCTCAGGCTTTACTTTTCATTACTAGTAAAAAGCAGTTGGCTCCTTGCCGTAGTTTGATTTCAGATACAGCTTTATTTCAGCTTTAAATATTCCAGTTTAAAGTTACTTAAAAAGGTTATGTTTCATTGAAAACGGATGACATTGCTATCTAACGTCCTCCTTCACGAATCAAGGGCATGTGGTGTTTTTTAACTTGCCTGCTGAATAAACTCAGATAAATTATCTGAAAAGAGCGCAGAGAATGATTGTAGGACCTTTGCAGATAATCGACTCGAGTGGGTCACACGATTTCCTCGCTATGCGTCATTTCTACATCAGAACAGGGGACGCGTTCATGGTACGAATTGTAGAAAGTGCACAGCATTTGTAGTCCGGAAATTCATATCGAAAAACCATATTTTGGCCGAAAATGTTCTTCATATCATTTACTTTATGTCGCAAAGCTTCCTAAATTAACGTGAAATTTTTATTTCAGGTAGTTTTTTCGATAGATGACGTTGCGTCGTTAGAGGAAGCAAAACGAATCATCGAAGAGATTGAAGAAGAGCGACATAAAACAGTAAAATTTTCCGAGTACTCCTCATTTTTAGTCCCTTGGCAATCCAGAGAAACAGAGACAAATATAATCACCAGATAAGATTTCTTCTAATAAAAAGAATTAAAAAGGGCAAAGCTCTTGGCACTGATCAATCCCTGAGGGATGCGCCATGCATTTCACTTTATTAAACATCGTTGGAGGTGATCGAATGCATATCTGGCCTTTACAATGACACGCGCTGGCCTGTCGATGTATCGAGCCAGTGCTGCGAAACTCGCAGACAAATCTGGTACCAATTTGCCGGCTCCGGAGGGAGGGAAGCCTTGGTGAGCCACGCGTACGGGATCGATCCCATATGTGTTACAGGGCGCATGTGACCACTGCGCCGCACGCCAACTCTCTTCTAGTACATTTTTAAAAATTTTTGTGTTCCAAATAAACTAGAATGAATTACGTGTCCCAACCACATCCTATGCTTAGTCAGTTGAAATATAGCGTCTTTTTTCCAACATAAACGAACTCAATACCTACTTTTTTGCTGTTTCACTTCCTTCTCAAAGTTGGGTGGACATTGAGAATCATATTCCATCCAGCATCCAAACCTTACTGAAATGTTTGGAATCACCTGTCACCTGTATAGCCTGTAGTCCCGTTGATCGTCGAGTGACTCGAGCGAGGGCCAGTAAATCCTCCATTTTTCCCTATCGCGGGCAAGAGTAGCCCAATGGGTTCTCCTCGCTTTAGGGACTCGTCGAGCATCATATCTCTCTTCTAGGCTTTTCTTGAAGAACTCTGACCATCGGGTCGGTGGTCTTTCTGCAATAGAGTTGACATCCCGAGGAATCCAGCCACTAACAGCTCTTGTCCATCGGTTATCATTCATACGCATTACGTGTCCGGCTCACCTTATCTTCGACTGTTTGGCGTATAGAACGGCATCTTTGATTTTCGATCGCTGACGTAGGTCGGAGCTTCGGATCCCATCCCTTATTTGTGTGAAACGGGATACTCCTAGCATCGTCCTTTCGACTGCGCGTTCGATAACGCTGAGTGATCTTTCATCCTCCTTATGTAGCCACCAGGTTTCTGACGCATACGCTAGGGCAAGAAGAACCGTTGAGTCGAAAAGGTGGGCACGGAGTCGGGTGTTCTTTGTTCTCTTCACTACATCCTCGGTGCTCTTGAAAGCTCCCCAAGCCGCTCGTTTCCTTCTGCTCAACTCTGGAGCTAAGTCGTTCATTATATTGATATCCAACCTAGATAGACATAACTGGAGCATTCGGAGATATTCGTTCCGTTGAGCGTGAATGGGGCAAACGAAACCAATCCGTTCTTCATGAACATCGTTTTCTTCAGATTTAGTCGAAGACCAATTTTTCCACACGCTTTATCAAAGTCCGCAAGCATTCGTTCCGCTTGGCTAATGTCTGGTGTTATAAGAACGATATCATCAGCAAAGCGAAGGTGATGTATCTGCCGACCATCGATTTTCACTCCCATATTATCCCATTCCAATGTTCGCATGACGTTCTGGAGGGTGGCGGTAAATAATTTTGGCGAGATTGTGTTGCCTTTCCTAACTCCTCTTTTGACGTCAACCCTATTCTATCCTGTTTAGGACGACTCGAGTGAAAAGTTTGTAGACGACGGAAAGCAAGCAGGTTGGGCGATAGTTGCCTATATCGTGTAGGTCCCCCTTCTTGAACAACAACACGGTCTTGCTAGCCTTTCACTGGGTAAGGATCTTGTATTTAGACAAGCAACGTGTGAACAGCCGAGCCAGTGTGCTTACGAGGACTGGCGGATCATGGCGCTAACGTGAAGATATTTAATGAGCCGATCGCATTTCTCGTCGATGTTGTCGACAACGGTATCTTTTCAACAGCCGACTAATGAGTTGAATAAGTCCTAATTTGTGGTCGTTCTGGGACTTCGGTTTTTGAATTTAGTCGCTTTTTCTCCTTTCCGTGAGAAATAAAATCTTGCACCAAAAAGACGGTGGTCTGATCCCGTGTCAAATTTTGAGACAACAGCAACATCGGTTAGGCAAAACTTCCTATTTACTATAATGTGGTCTATTTCGTTATGGTACTCTCCATTGGAAGATTCCCACGTCCATCGTTGACGGTGAGGCTTCTGGAATTGCGAGTTACCATGGATAGTTTTGGTCGCCATGATAAACTCAGATAGCCGCTCACCCGCATGCATGAATAAGCCTAGCAAATACAGAAAGTATGTGCCAAATCGGCGCAGCAGAAATAGGGAGTCCATCCCCTGGATCCACCTGCGTCTCAGGGAAGCAAAGGTCGCTTTTGGTCCGCGATTAACCCTCTATCCGCCACCTGGGAGGCGCCACGTAGCCTCGCGACTAACCGGCTCGAGATCCCTCATATGAGGGAGATCCGTAGATGCTTGGAATACTGTGAATAAATCTATGTGTAAGAGAAACCTTTAGCCAACTAACAATGTTCTATTTCCTTGCCTAAACCTCTACGGCAGCTTAAAATTCCGCGAACGATCCGATTGTATCTAGAACAATGCTGTGATATGAGCAAACTGTGAACGCCTGGTAAGGTTCTGTGGGCACATGTGTTATTATCTACTGCACCTTCGAGGCCCTTGCTTTGGTTTTCTCACAGCCTGTTCTTTACCTTAACGCTGCGATCAACGATTACCAAATTAAATATTGTGATCCGATCGCATTCATCTTACCTTTTTTTTCTACGAGTCCTAAGAAAGTTTCTTCTTTAATGTTTCTCATTTTAGGTGCCTGTGATATTGGTAGCAAACAAGTGTGATTTATACGACGACGTTATGAAGTGGGAAGCAAAGGGATCGCATCAGTACGCCTACAACCGAAATATTCCGATTGTTGAATGCACAGCGAAGTGTCATGCTGAGGTATAAAACTCAAACTCTATGTGGGATACTAAATGAATGTTAATTTCAAGTAAGGTATTAGAACAACGGACGAAAACTCCTTATTTTCTTCCGTTTCTGTGTGATCCGTCGTCCCACTCTGTGTGGTTTGACAATTTTTGTTCCCTTGGTAAACACCATTGAATGGAGTTAGTCTCATCTTCGATTTCTGTGATAGTAACTCTGCTAGAAAGCTCCGAGCTGTCATCATCAGAGGAAGTCGCTAGCCTTTATGGATCGGAGGTTGTTTCTCTAGAAACATTTGGTACAAATTCGCCCTGATGGCAACTGTGCTGGCCCTATGAGGGGTCGAACCACGGACCATATTTATATTGAGCGGCATCCTTCAGCACGGTTCTTTCTCGATTTTTATCTAGTCATTTGAATATTCATGGGTTTCCTGTGGAACATATATACTGCGAATATGAGATTTTGATTTAAAAAATCTACTTATATGTTTTTATTTTGCGAATACTTACATAAAAACTCAAGTTTCTGAATCCCTATGTGAAAAAGGAGTGAATAAAAGGATAAAGGATAAACCTCTCAGCGTCGATCGATCCCTGAGTGATGCGCCATGCATTCGACTTCATCAAGTATCGTTGGAGGTGATTGAATGCATATCTGGCCTTTACAATGACTCGCGGTGGCCGGCGGATGTATCGATCCAGTGCTGCTATCCTCCCAGACAATTCTGGTACCAATTTGCCGACCCCGGAGGGATGGAAGGCCTGGTGGGCCATGGGCGCATTTCACGTGCGCGCCGCAGTGGCGCCTCCAACCACTGCGCCACACGCGCCCGCTCGGCAAGGAGTGAAAAGGAAAGAAATCGCTAAAAGACGGCGAAAAACTCCCTATTTTTTTTTAGCGAATGTTATTTCTAAAAAAAACGGACTAAAATTATTCAGGCTACTGATGTATTCAAGGGCCTTCTAGAAAGGTTGCGTGATCGGAATCGTATCGGTATGACAGAGATGACGAAGCGACGGTGAGTTCACTAATGATGGTGATGACAGTAGGAAAGTGAATGAAGTGAGAGGAATGAAAACGAAATCTTATGACTGAATCTCTTTTAACCTCAGCATTGATCAATAATTCATTGTTTTCTTTATGAGCTAATATGATGTTATTATAACATTCATTCATTCAGAAAACGAAATCTTATGACTGAATCTCTTTTAACCTCAGCATTGATCAATAATTCATTGTTTTCTTTATGAGCTAATATGATGTTATTATAACATTCATTCATTCAGAAAACGAAATCTTATGACTGAATCTCTTTTAACCTCAGCATTGATCAATAATTCATTGTTTTCTTTATGAGCTAATATGAGGTTATTATAACATTCATTCATTCACAAAAGATGACGTTTTGGAGGTTTTTCCTCTTCAGAGTCTCGAAAGGTCAATGTAGCACATAATCTACCGAGTCGAAGACTTTCATAACCTCAGCAGACAAAATTTATTGCGCAAGTGTTCATTGGTATATTGAACGGCTTCTCTTAAACACTCAGCGTTTTCACAATAAATAAAATTTTATTTATGATGTGTTCTTTTATTTCCAACGCATGGTATTGTAAAACACAGCCACAAGAACATTGAGATGTCACTGAAACTTGGAACTTCAGTTGAGCTTTGAACCTGCGATTTCCCCTTCCGTGCAGGCTCACATGTTATCCATTGTACCAATCGAAATCCTATCCTTGTTTTTCTCTCAGCTAGATTTTTATCTAATGTTTAATGGTTTCTTTTACTTACCACTTTGTTCTTTATAACTTTTCTAGTTATTAGAGATCAGCTTCGCGGAGTCTTACATTAGTGAGAAATATGCCTTGCTCAAATCAAAAGACTAGCCTGAGGTGTGGCGCGAAGACGAAAAGAAAAGCAAATAGTATCCAGGATCGACTTTCTATTAACATCGGCATTGAATTATGAATTCGTCGTTTTCTCTCCTAGCAATCTCGAGGTTGTTAAACAGCATACGTTTACTTCCATGCAACTTTACTTTCGAGAAGCCGTAGATCTTGTAATTATCGCTCAGATTTTCATCTTTCTGTTTGTGCTCTTGAAGTGTTTGACCTAGTAAGTTGCGTATTAGTGTACCCTTCCAGGCTCTGAAGAAGGCGATTCTGCCGAAACGTCAGCTACGATTGTGTTGTATGTGTATGGAAGTAAACGTAGGCTGTTTAACAACCTCGCGATTGCTAAGAGAGAAAACGAAGAAAAGCAAATGTAAATTGGCTCTAACGGTGCAGACAGTTATTGAATGAGTTCGAGTACAATGTACCTAATCCCTTGCTTAGCATGCGGGAACGAATATGTTGGCGAAACGGATTGAGCACTCTGCGTAACTATAAAAGTGCACCTAGTCGGTAAACTCAAAAAAGTCAAATTTAAATAGTATGCTCCACCAGACCCGTACGGGACACACAGAAATAACGAAAAAGATTTCGAACTAGAAGTCACCATTCTCCTATAGGAGCCCAAAACAGCAGGTGTAAGACCGTCGGCGCATTCTGGATAAACCCCGTGAATCCCAAAAGTGAACTGCACGGGGACTGTTGCGTTATCACGCGTGTTCTCGCGCCGCACTTCAGGTTGATTTTTCGATCTGGCCGAGGCACATTTTCCACCTACGTGGTACTATTTACGGCAAGTCTCCAATAATAGCTGAAGGGATTTCAAAAAACAAACCGGTAAGTGTTTAAGAGAAGCTTTTCAAAATGAAAATGAACATTTATGTATTAAGTTTTACTGCTGAGGTTACGAAAGTGTTTGACTGAGTGGACTGCGTTTCAATTTGACCTTTTCAGGCTTTTAAGAGGGAGAAGCCTGCGAAACGTCGGCTATTATGAATGAATAAATATTGACAGCAACAATCTTGTGTTTGCTCATCAAGAAACAATGAATTAACGGAAAGGAAATAAAACGGTAAAGTATGAAGCGTTTGGTAGTGATCCATCCCTGAAGGGTTCACCACGTATTTCCATTTCACCAAACATCGTTAAAAAGTACTAAGTATATGTCTGGCCTTTACAATAATTTGCGGTGGTCTACTGATGTATCAAGCCTGCAGTGATATCCTCCCAGCACAAATCTGGTACTAATTTGCCGATCTCGGAGAGATGAAAGGCAAGGCTTAATGAGTCTAGAACGTCTGATTGAGCCGAGGACTACCTGTGTATTGCAAGATGGTTCTAGTCACTGCGTCTCAGCAGCTGTTTAAGAGGAGAATTATCAGCATAAAAATTCTCATATTGAAAGAAGGCAATGGTGGGTGGGGAGGGGGAGTCAAACACCCTAAAGAAAAAAATTCCAATTGGCTCTTCATGAGCATTCGTCTATTCGTTCATTACAAAAGTCCACGGTTTTCAGACAATCGATGCCGAGTACACGTGCCTACAGTGGTATCGATGTGGCAGACATGGAACATCTGAAGGCGAAAAACAAAACAAATTGTGTCATTTGTTGATGCACACCAGCCACACATTATGAGCCCAACATTATGCAAACACGCAAACTTGTCATAAGACATGTTACTTAAGCATGAAATCCCAGTTTTATTTTTTTTGACGGGTTCTTGAAGGCTTTTGTAAGTGCAAATTCCATTTTGAATCTGTACTGCATGTTGTAATATTATAGTTTGACGCAGGAAGAAAGTTATTTTATGTCTACCTGTCAAGAATCTCAACTTTTCGGCATGTAAGAATGAAGAATAATCTTTAATCTATTAAAGAAAAACTATAAAAGAGAAAGCTACAAGAAAAAAAAACAGAAATTCCTGACGCGGGAGGAGGACGATGAGGAATAGAGCCTAGCAGTGGGCGGAGCAATTACCATTCTGAAATGGCGTGGTGCTGATTCCGACATGTTGAATCTTCCGACTTACTAAAGTTTTTTTTTAAAAATAAAGCTTTCGAAAGAAAAACGTAAAAGAACACTTAGATAGCTGGATTGCCCATCTTCATGGATGGTGCGTGCCCCAGCATAATTTCTATTCGTTTCTCTTTCGCACAATCGTCGTCTATGGCGGTGGTCTGGATCGAACAAGATGGCATCCGCTAAACCCATTTCGAATTCTTGAAATTGTTTCCATTTGCTAATGCAGATGGTTGACGATATCCACAGACACGTCTGCCAGACGATAGCTACGGATATGTCCTCCCATCGTTTAGGTGTTCCTTAAAGAGGACGCTTACATTCTGTTGGAGTCTGCTCTAGTGTTCCTTTCATTCACCTGTAATCTGTTCATCTTACCTTGTGATCGACCATTCTGTGCTTCTTCATCGATGCATATTTTCCTTGTTCGCCAAGATGAATAGGCTTCAAAGATACTTCAAATTTAGACGATTCTAATCGTTCCGTTTGTGTTTCCTTTATTATTCTCGATCTGTGGATTGGACGACAATGGATTACATAGAAATAGCAATACTAGATCAATAGCAATCACCTGGAACCGTGTAGTGTGGTTGTCTGACCATGGCATTTCAACGGAAACCCTATAGTTTTTACGATCAACACAATAACTCGGCTATACGTTACCTAACGAAATACCAGGTTTCTATTCAAGTTCTTCACCTAAAAGAACAATGTTCAAGCTTGTTACCAATTTCGTAAAAACTTTAAGTTTAGAAACTCATCTACAAAGAAAGCACTGCTTATACGCAAGAAGACTTACGAAAATCTAATAACCAAGTAGCGCCAAGAAAATTGGAACGCTGTAAGCCTTGCAGGAATTCCGGTTTTTACTGCGGGCTGGTCTGACATCACTAGAAGACAACGCGAAGTCACAAATTTTAAATTTTGACGTTCCTTTTGAGAATACGGAGTAACTACAGAATTAAAGGCGAACAGTGGTTGTAACAGCCACCAATCAGGATGTCTACTTTTGCCAGAAGCAACTGAGACCGAAAGTGAACGCCGCGAAACGGAATTATTTTCAGGAAAAGCGCTGTAGAGAAAAATGCGAAAGCTCGAATAACTCTTTTGTAGACGTTTGTACTCGATTATTTGCAAAAACAACAAAAAAAAAGTTTAACATGAAAATGTCTTAGTAGAACTAGAACGAAATCCATTGCTAAACATGGATCTGCATAAGGAGTCTATGGAAACAACTTCCAAGACTGACTCTCTAATAATCTCTGCATTGATCAATAATTTAAGGCTTTCTTGATGAGCAGACGAGAGATAAAAGAGAATAAAGTAAAGAAGAATCGGCTTGATGCGAGATGAAGACACCGCATCGAGGAGACGAACGACTGTGGGCATCGACTCGGATTGGGCTCTGAGGAAGATGAAGACGTCGAAACATTAGCCAAATAAGTACTGGTAACAACCCCGTGTTAGATTATCAGTGAAACAAGACAAGAGGTTGTTTTTGCCCTACTTTGCTATAATAGCTAAGGTTTCGGCGGGTTGCATCCTTTTCATATCCTACAAAGGCCAAGATGATGTGCAACCTAGTGAGCCAGATGTCTAGAAAGTATTAGTAGAAGGATAATGTTAATTTATTATCGATAGTAATAGAAACATAACAGCTTTTTCGCACACTCATCGCTTTCTACTTGTCTTCCATGCGAAGACCAACTACACAGAGCTTGAACGGAAGGGTAATGCGCTTCTCTCACATTAAAATATCAGCCTAAGATTGCGTGAGATCATTCGTAACGACGAGGCATTCCTACTTACCATGCAGTTTCGGTTTTCTGGAATTTTTCACAACGCTTCAACACGTTTACGCTCTGAGGTTTTGGTTTTTGTGCGTGGATAGTGACGTTTCTTCAAAATCTTTCTTCTTACATCTTTTACTTTAAGTATACCGATTAGAGAGGGCGCGTGTGGCGCAGCGGTTGGAGACGCCACTGCGACACGCACCATTCCTGCGGCCATGGCCCACCAAGCCTTTCATCGCTCCGGGGTCGGCAAATTTGTACCGGACTTGTCTGGGAGGATAGCAGCACTGGCTCGATACATCGCCAGACCACCTTCAGTCATTGTAAAGGACGGATATGCATTCAATCACCTCCAACGATACTTAATGAAGTCGAATGCATGACGCATCCCTCAGGGATTGATCAACGCCGAGAGCTTTATCCTTTTATCCTTTTATACCGATTAGATGTTCTTTCATACTGATGCACAGTGCCCTATCCGTTAGTTAGTGTATTGCTCCCTTAACGCTTCACAAGAGATTATATACACATTATACTCGAACTCATGCAATCACCGACTCTACCGTTATCGCGAATTTTGCAATTTTACGCTGTGCATAGGCTGTCGTTCCTAAAGGTTACGTACAAGCTTTCGCTCCTTTCTTCGGCTTCTTCCAGATAAAATTTACATACTACAACTATTGGTTTGCCAATTCAAAACATTTGTCCATGATCTCTTATGTAACACAGATGAGAAAACAACCGTCTATACACCTACAGTATATTAATGGTGCGCGATCACTTAGTGGTGCTTCCACCTTTGAAGAGAGGACAACAAGGTATGGGGTCATTCAATCTTCCACTGCCAACCATCTCATTTGTGCGAAATAATTCTCGGACCATGTAATAATGAGTGGTCTACAGACTCATATAAGAACGTTATGAACTGCTTTGTGGAGAAACCATACATTTTTGTTGCTCTTCGCAGTGCATAAGGTGTTCGAGGATGGTATGCACAGCGTAGTCGTTCGACAAGCATGAAGAAGACGATGAAAAACGCGACTAACGTCAATCATCTGCAATCGCAACGATTTTAGGATTACGGAATGAGTCTCACGGACATCACCATGTTCAACGTAGACCGCTACCATGGACGACGATTGAGCGAGAGAAACGACATTACGAGCAGCTTCCTCAAACTCATGCTCAAGCTTGAATTCATCCAATAAACCGCTAAAATTTGCTTGTTTTCCATTTCTTGACATTTTTTAGTGTTCTCATTTTAAACTCTATGCAAGCTTTTTTATTAGAACTTTAGTTAAATATAATAAACATAATACTATCGTTAACGAAACGATATAAAACAGCTCCATACGCTCACCGCTTTCCATGAGCCTTCTATCAACTATTCCATGTGGGCACGAACTGTGGAGAGTTCACATGAATGGGTACCTTTCTCACGTTAAACTATTGATCTAAGGTATTGTGTAGGGCATGCGCAATAACGCGACATCCCACCCGGCGCTTTATTTTTAGATTTTTGGAACCGATCCTAAATGCTTTAAGGGTTTTACACTCCGAAATTCCTTTGCGAGAATGTTCAGTTCTACTTAAAAATAGTCCGCATTATGTTTTCGTGTTTGCGTGTGTCATCGCGCATAGTGGTGTATTCGTTTTAACTTTACGCTTGCCCTCTAGGTGTTCTTTCCTACGGGCAGAGAGGGGTCTACCTATTTTGCTAATTTATTTGCACCACACGCTTTACAGGAGATTATGCACACTGGATCCGAACTAATGCAAATGCCGCTCCTACCTCTGAGGAACATTATGCAATTCTGCGTTGTACGTAGACGACCATACAGACGGTTAGGAAGTATCCAACGCCTAGTAGTAGTCGGTGGATATTCAATCAATCAATCAATCACTGCTACCAAATTCTCTAGAGGGACCATTTTCAAGCGATTCATAGGTGTGTGTTATGACCCGTTATCTCACACATTAACTCAGACCGATATTTTAACGTCAGAGTGGCCCATGACTCACCCATACGAACTTTCCATGAATGGCTCCCACGTATAATATTCAGTGGAAGACTCACAGAAAGCAATGAGTGTGTGAAGAAGCTGCTTTGTTCCACAAGCGATTGAAGGCAAGCGTCTTGATTTTCCTGCTGAGGTTATAGGTTACAGAGGTGTTTGGCTGACTATGTAGTAAATATTTTGGCTCCTCCAAGCTATCAGGAAAGTAGAAGCGTCAAACTTTGAGGATAAATAAATTGTACAGCGAAACTTCGTGTGTCGTCATCAAGAAGACAGCGTAGTTTTTATTTTTATCTTATTTGTATAACCAGTCTTCACGTCTGTTTTGCGGATCTCAGCATTTCTCACAGTTTCCTCTCATCCGTCATCCACAAAGTTCTTCCAAGTTTTAACGTGTGGGTTCGCTTCCTGCTTGAGGATCTTTTCATTTTATCTTGCATCTTGTAGACTGCTGGTTGAGTCGATTTTTTCGAGAATCTTGGGATAGCCGGACAGGATTGTTCCCAATTGGATTGCAGAGAATGATTTTTCCTAGACAAATCCGGTACCGTCTCCCCGACCGCAGAGGGATGACAGATGATTGATGAGCCTGGAGCGGAATCAAAGTAGCACCGTACTCGTGACAACCGACACCATTACCACTGTGCTATCCGTCCCCCGAAGACAACGTATAATGCACTGATTCACAGCGAACAGTGGCCTAGATTTTGAAGCCTTTTCTTTTTGGTGGTTATTTTGCTAGGATACTACACCTTCGACACTGAAATGCGACATCTTGGAGAACGTCGCCGAAATAATATGGATACCACTGAGGTGAGATATTTGCAAAACTGCGGACCGCAGGTGTTTGCGGTGGAGAACGAACGCGCTATTGTCCTTTCAGGGTAGTAACGCTTTCATTCACCACACCATGCGAATCCTTCGTTTCGCAATACACCTTGCCATAAAAAAGAGTAGGCATTAACTAAGCTAAAATTGTGTAGATATAATGTTTTACCTTTTATTTTCTGCCTACTACAATTTTCACGGCAGGTTGCAAAGCGATGCGGGCTCCCCAGATCAATCCCGTTGACGGGTGATTGCTGATGGCAAAAGATCGGTAGAATTAGCTGAGAGACAGGCAAAACGAGGGACCCGCATGGAGTGGTGGTGTACGCGTTACTCCCCGGAAAGAACAATAGCGCGTTCGTTCTCCACCATAGACACCTGCAGTCCAGAGTTTTGCAAATATCTCAGCAACGTTGTGGTTGTGTAGACATAGTTGGTGTGGCAGATAGCCACAGGTCCAAAGCTGAAGTGAGGCTCTGAGCTTTGCTTACATCTCAGTATCCCTGTGGTTGTGTAGATTTCGTTTCGTTTAGAGGCGTGTCAACAATGTCATCGAAGTTACTGATTGTCTTTCCATGGAACTCGACTCAGTGTTAATCCTACAATCACTTATCCATTTGAGAAGCATCTGAAATCACTACCGAAGACGAACGATTCCTTGTCTTGAGCATACTTTTGTCAACAGTTTTAAAAGAATCCAGCTGCCAACGTGAACCAGTCTCATGAGGAGGTGACGCTTTTGGAGCAGTAAATGCATGCTTTGACTGGTGGCATTCAGCGATCGGTCAGTGGCGGGTCCAGTGTTTAACGCCGATACATGATGTTGCAAGTAACGAATCAACATAAGAGCGCTTATAACCAAGCAGTTACGATCAATATATCGTCAGTAGCACATTCTCAAATGACGAAGTACTGGATAAGAATACGGTCTCCTTTCCTCACTGTGCAACAACTAGTAGGAAATCTCACGGCTTTGTGTCAGAACTATCATCAGCACTGGACCTAACTATTGATTTTTTGATCTGTGTGAAGAGAATTTCACTCATCACCCACGTGAACAACGCGCTGTGAACAACCCACACCTAACAAAACCGTGAGTTTAATCACAGCGGTGTTGAGATATTCGCAAACTTGGTACGCCGAGCTTGACGAACCACGATTTCCCATTACGGGGATCTGCGCCTTACACACTGTGTCACGGAGGCTCGCGCTAAGTTTCTCTCGGCTAGTTTTCTATCTATCAGTACCATCGGCAATCACCCGTCACCAGGATTGATCTGGAGTGTCCACATCAGCACTGGACCCAATTAAGCAGAGATTACAGTCGAAATGGGCGCGTGTGGCGCAGTGGTTGGGGGCGCCACTGCGACGCGCACGTGGAATGCGCCCATGGCCCACCAAGCCTTCCATCCCTCCGGGATCGGCAAATTGGTACCAGATTTGTCTGGGGGGATAGCATCACTGGCTCGATACATCGGGCAGCCACCGCGAATCATTGTAAAGGCCAGATATGCATTCAATCACCTCCAACGACACTCAATGAAGTCGAATGCGTGGCGCATCCCTCAGGGATTGATCAACGACGAGAGCTTTACCCTTTATTTTATCCTTTACACTCAAAATCACTATGTTCACTTTTCTATTTACTGCCTGCTACAATTTACACGTCAGGATATTATGCGAAGTCAGCCAAAAGGATGCTGAGATTTTTTGTAAAACTTGGACGCTGGTCAGACTGAACCACGATTTCCCTTTCCGGAGGATCACGTATTACACACTGCGCTACGGAGGTCCTTGCTCTACGCTACCGGTTGTTTAAAAACGAGAGTGGTTTTTAAACAAAGTAGCGGCTATTTACACAATAAATCTTCATTAGTGCTATAGATAGTTTACCGAATTATGTAAACATCGTTACATAAAGCACCATACGTGTAGGGCTCTGATGAATGAACTGACGCCAGATTGGTATGAGATGAGGCGTCAGCCATACAATCACGACTAATTACTATAGTGCCATGGTCTATAAAAAGTCGGTCACTTCAATCATATATTGATACTTTTTGCCAAAACCCCGCTCTAACTGCTATGACAAGCTGTATCACCTACATCACCAGTAGTCCCGCTGATCGTCGAGTGACTCGAACGGGCGCCAGTAAATCCTCCATTTTTCCCTGTCGCGAGCAAGAGTAGCCCAGTGGGTTCTCCTCGCTT
Source organism: Angiostrongylus cantonensis (assembly GCA_009735665.1). Classification (NCBI taxonomy): domain Eukaryota; kingdom Metazoa; phylum Nematoda; class Chromadorea; order Rhabditida; family Metastrongylidae; genus Angiostrongylus; species Angiostrongylus cantonensis. Next base: position 2,642,723 of record MQTX01000051.1, read on the forward strand.
TAGGAACTCATCGACCATCATATCTTTCTTTTAGGCTTTTCGTGAAGAACTCGGACCATCGGGTCGGTGGTCTTCCTGCAGTACGTTTGACATCCCGAGGAATCCAGTCACTAACAGCTCTTGACCATCGGTTATCATTCATACGCATTACGTGTCCGGCCCACCTTATCTTCAACTGTTTGCCGTGTAGAACGTCATCCTTGATTTTCGATCGTTGGCGTAGGTCGGAGCTTCGGATCCCATCCATTACTTGTGTGAAACGGGATACTCCTAGCATCGTCCTTTCGACTGCGCGTTCGATAACGCTGAGTGACCTTTCATCCTGCTTACGTAGCCACCTGGTTTCTCAAGCATACGTTAGGGCAGGAAGAACCATTGAGCCGAAAAGGTGGGCACGGATTCCGGTGTCTTTGTTCACTTCACTATATGCTCCATGCTCTTGAAAACTCCCCAAGCCACTCGTTTCCTTCTGCTCAGCTCTGGAGCTAAATCGTTTATCATGTTGATTTCCCGATCTAAACAGACATAACTGGAGCGTTCGGAGATATTCGTTCCGTTGAGCGTGAATGGGGCAAACAAAACCAATCCGTTCTTCATGAACATCGTTTTCTTTAGATTTAGTCGAAGACCAATCTTTCCACACGCTTTATCAAAGTCCGCAAGCATACGTTCCTCTTGGCTAATGTCTGGTGTTATAAGGCCGATATCATTGGCAAACGCGAAGGTGATGTACCTGCCGACCATTGATTTTCACTCCATATTATCCCATTCTAATGTTCGCATGACGTTCTGGAGGGTGGCGGTAAATAATTTTGGCGAGATTGTATTGCCTTGCCTAACTCCTCTTTTGACGTCAACGTATCGTTTTAGAGTGCTGAAATTTTGGGTGTCATTCGTCCGGTGCTCTGTCTATCCTGTTTAGGCTGACTCGAGTAAAAAGTTTGTAGACAACAGACAGCAAGCAGATTGGGCGATAGTTGCCGATATAGCGTAGGCCACCCTTCTTAAACAATAAAACGGCCTTGCTGGTTTTCCACTGAGTACGGAATCATGATTTTTGATGGGTATGCTGGATACTGGAAATCATCCACGATGACAAGCTGTAGATGTAGAAAACCGATACCAGTCCCACTTCTTAACACCTTAGCCAGCCGAAATTACAGGCTCGCGGGAGGAATAAACACTGTGCGATTCTTTTCTTGGAGATTTACAAAATTTCTTCTGTATAGAACACAATACAATTGTAAGAAGATAAAGAACTGGGAAGCAACTGCATGTGCATATTTACAAATTGAGAGGCATTAAAAAATAACAAAAGGTGATTAGTTGCAAGCAGAATAGATAGATATACCATGATTCTAGGCAAAGTAATGGAGACGAATTTGAGAATTAATGATATACATTATGGTGAACACGTTAAAGATTGCCTTAGCGCGATAATGCAAGTTAAGAACCTCAAGCTAATAGAATGAAGTATTATAGGAGCACTAAACAAAATGCATTCCAGGATATCGACGGTTTACTGACAGTCGCCTCTCAATTTCAATTTTCCTCCTGTCATCGTCTCCTTGGCTAAGATTGTCAAACACCTTTCGACTGAAATTAATAAAAAATATAAAACTGTGGTAAAACAATCCATCTTTTTACCATAAAAGTAGAACTTAGTTTATTCTCTGTCGTTTCCTTTCTTAGAAACCGCGAGGTTCTTATACAACATACGTTTAGTTTTACACAAAAAGACATTCAACACAACAGTAGTTGACGTTTTGGCAATGTCGCCTTCTTCAGAGCCTCAACGGCTATATTGATACGTAATTTACTACGTCAAACGCTAAAAATAGCACAAACAAAATATGAAATCGGAATTATAATTACAGGAACAACAGCTCCTCGAAAAGCCCATTGTTTTCCTCATGCCTTCCACTAAAGAAGAACAGCCACTTGTATTATATATGGTTGATGCGTGCACCACCCCACATCAAAGTCGATTCTAAAGTAGAAGGCTTGACCACGTATGATCACACCTCATCAACCGTGTATCACTACCAATAATGTACTCTAAGCGGCTGTTTCTCCTCAGTGTAAAGCACGCAAAAAACGGTGGGTTTTTCGAGCTGTTGGCCCTGTAATTAGGAATCCGATTCTTATCTTTATGCTTGTGTTATTGAAGTGTTTTGCCTAGCAAAGTCGAATGAATATATCATTCCAGACTCTGAGGAAGGCAAACCACCGAAACGTCAGCTACTGCTGAGTTGTGTGTGCTCTTTTTGTAAGAAAGTAAACGTGTGCTGAATAACAACCTCGCGACTACTGGGAAAGAAAGCGATCCATTTATAATTTAATGTCGATGTTAATAGAAGGTCGATCCTGAGAACTAGTATATACTGAAGCTATAATTTTGCGCCAAGGGTCATGTTTCGAATACGAAAGTAATTGAACAAGCGGGATTCCATATGTCAGAACATTATTATGCTTTTCACTGTGTTGTTAATACTTTCGACTGACAAACTTGTGTTGAAAATTTTGAAAAATTCAAACTTCCCTTTCAAATTTAAGACGATTTTAACTCCATACACTAAAGGTTTAGGACATACTTCACAAGAATACGGTATTATACGATTAAGAGGATGGAGCCCGTCTATAAAAAAAAAAAGACAATGAGCATTCGACTCAATTTAAAATGACAATTCGAAGTGTTCAGAACAAACCGGCATCAAGAAGAATAAGTCGAATGCTTAATAATCAATAAATGGAACAATCCACTATAATTAGTTGAATGGTGGCTCATCGCGGTATGCACCATTGTTGGGGAATGAGAAGTGTTGCCTAGAGCAGTAATGTAACGACTAACACTGACGTTTATTTCTGAAAACATGCTAGCGCACGATCTGCAGATGAATGTTAAAAAAAGAACATCATTGCGGCTGATGTTTCTAGGTGTCGTACTACGATGTACAATGTGACTTGTAGTGCAAAGCGATAACCGGTGAGATGCATCGAAATCTTGCGTTGCTGTCAGGTTGTCTTTGGAACCGAACAATGCGAAATCTCCCATTATACAAAATGGGGTCTACTTCTTACTCTGCACTTATAATCCCACAACTGCCCATTCAATCATCTATCATTGCGCTCTTCGCCACTGGACGAATCAAATTCCATGTGATGGCCCTATTAGCGGCAAAAATCAAAAGAACATCACAGTTCAATTAGAAAACAGAGCTTTTGTCATTGACGATGGGAAAACTTCGTCACAAAATGTTTGTGGTACTGGTTTTGTCGCGCGTCCATTCAGTCCTACCAGGTTGCCTCACACGAAAGCCTACCACTTCGTTTGTCTATTCGTCTCAAATCTGCGTCAAAAGAGTGTTAGTATCGTAAGCTGGTACTTACTAACCTATGCAGCTGATGCGAGTAAATGACACTCAAAATCAGTTTGAAGAAGTGATCTAGTAATCTACAATGAAACTTCTACGTATAAAATCGCTTTTGTGGATTTCCACCAAGGTAAGGGAAGGACGTTTGGATTAGAAGGTCGAAATGAGAATGGAAACATAATGTTCTGCTATCAGCTCTAGTAAACTACGATGCGAGTACAGCCGTATCCAATTATTGGAAAAGCTGCCCACATGAACCTTAGCCGCTCAACATTACTCGTCCTGCACCTTAATATCCTTGCCAGAGAAAACCTGCCTGGGATTCCTTCGTCTGAAGTAGAGCTGCGATAAAAAGGATGAAGAAAGACATAACTCCAAAAAGCGATAATATTACAACCGACTTCCGTAGAGCTAAAAGCTATCAAAGATATACTTCTCTCAGAGCAAATCCCCCCCAAGGGTGACCAATGAGATCTTCGCAGCCATTGCCCAGTTTGGCTGTTGAGCACGTTCTATAGACTCTTGACAAGGAATATAGTTGTCAAAGACCGTAAATGAGGCACAACCAGTTGGGCAAACAAGATCCCGAAACGTATTCTCCCACATGGATCAATACAAACCGTATTGCAGATCGAACAATTAGGCTAAAAGTATCACGTTCCTCCTCTCCTAATATTTTATGAACTACAAAAAAGCGTTTGACAACGTCGAAAAAACGCAGTCCTACCAGGACGTGTACGTAAAGGAGAGGACCCGTCTCATATAAAAACTCTGGATGACTGCTATCGTGATCACAACATAAAAATACAACTTATCCATCGAGCCTCTACCATTCCTCTAGATAAAAGGATTTGATAAGGCGACATCATCTCATTTCAGTTGCTTGCAGTGGCACCTTGGTCAATGAATTCGGTTAACTAGGACAATAAAGGTATACTCATTGATGACAAATTCCTGTCTACTCTTAGTTTTCTGACGACATCTTTTCGACGAGTACCAGTTAAGAAAAGGGATGATACTCAATGAGGTCATATTCAAGTGTGTCCATTTTAATGAAAACTTATTAAATTTTCACTGGTCCCACTTTAAAGAAAAATTAAAACGAAAACATATAAGTGAAAGTAAAACTAACTTCAGCAATGACTTGTAAACCTCTTTTGCTTTTTCACACGCACGATGGGCATAATAAACAGGACAGGGAAGAGAAACGGGAGTGCGACAACGAGCATAGAGAAAACAAAGCCGATAGCACATCTCCTAAACTGTCTGTCTGTTTGAACGTGTTAACTGAACAGAAGATAAAAAAATGATAACTAGAGAACTGGACAAGAACAGTCATATACGTGATAGCGAAAGAAATAGAAGCCAAGGAACATAAACACACATATATTTTATCGGCACTCAGACCCCAATCGTCGAAAACTACTGTGTAATGAGAAGGACGCGCGGTTCCCTGCAAAACGAAATTTGTGTCTCTTAATTTTCTTGTATAATGCATCATTGCACCAACCATAACTCCGATTTGTGAAGCCATGTAGAAATCAAAGAGAATTGGGGAGACCACTACATTGTCGACCACTGTACCAGAAGGCAGGTTTACGTAACTAAATAAGATCTTTTTAAAACATTCGAAAAAATGAAACAAGGTAGAGCAAGAATGGAAGTGTACAAACAATAAAAAACTCTCACTTTTTGCATCCATCTTGACCATAACCTGGTTGGTAGAATCGAGTGAGGTGACGTTTCTGAATTGTGATATAGGTGTAGGTGGGTTTTGATTCAGGGCAATCGTTGGTCAGCTTCGCCCATGACTTTCTGTAGAAACGTTGCCAAATATGGAAAGAAATTCAGAGAAATAAAACTTGAAAAATGTAGAAAATAGGAAAAAGAGTAATAAAACAAAATCTTCGGTACATAATTGCGATTCTATACTATACTTATATACATTCTACATAACAAAATTTACTGTACAAGAACTGTCAACGAAAGGAACACAACGAAATAATGGGAAAACCAGTGCCCTCCAGGTATGCACGATAAACGATTGACAATGTATCAGATCAGAGGTCTCTAAACGTCCTCCTTAACGTTCTGGATCTGATATTTAGGCTTACACTGATCGTTCTTAACAATTGACACGATATGAGGCCGGCAAAATTTTTACTATGGCTAACGTTTCTGTGATATTGATTGTCAACTAAAATTGTTTTTGGGTAACAATCCATTACGCAGCAGTTCAATTAGTACTATATAAATATAGGAGTTGATTTGTAACAATATTCTGTAAGCTTACCAATAAACCAAAACTCTAAATACCCCCATTATGTGATTCAATGAAAACGGAATTTAAAACATCGTATACATGTACACATATCTACACATATGACTACAAAGATGGTGAGATAATTGCAAAACTCTGAACTGCAGGTGCCGGGGTTGAGGAACGGACCCGCTATTACTCTTTCCGAGGACTAACGTTTTCTTATTCGTTTTGTTTACTGCCTACTATTTTTTTAATGGCAGGTTATAATGCGAAATATAACTACAACGATGCTGAGATGTCTGCAAAAATCTGGACCGCAGGTGTCTATGGCGGGGAACGAACGCGCTATTGTCCTTTCTGGGGAGTAACGCGTTCACCACCACACCATGCGGGTCCTTCGTTTCGCATGTCTCTCAGCTAGTTCTATCGATATCGATCTATCGAGTTCTACTAACGTTTTCACCATAACACCATGCTGGTCTCTCGTTTCGCGTTTCTCTCAGCAGTCTTTTAACCTATATGTGCTATTAGCAAACAGAGGTCAGTCGGGATCTGGAGAGCACAAATCGGTACGGAATCTAGTTTAGTTGTAGCAAATATCTCAGCACCTTTGTAGTTATGTTTCACATCAAATCCTGCTATGAAAAAAGAGCAGGTAGTGAATCAAAAATGATTACATTGCAATCTATTCTACAGATCCAGTACAATAGGTCCTGACAGAATAAGATCTAAACATTTCAAAGAACCTTCTTGCTTGTCCACATAAATACATTAGTTCTCTTCGTACACGTGGCCTATCATAATTCAATGTTCTCTTTCCATGGAGGTGCAGCACGACTTAATTATTATTCAAGGTGATCTACAAAGTATCAGCAACAATCGCTTTATCTGATTGTGGTTTTTCATCAATAAACTCTTCACTCTAGTCGTTCTAAACATGATTAACAGAACATTGAACGAAGAACAGCCGTGTGAACAACCAAAGTTCGAAAAGCATACAGCACGACAGACCACATGCACACAATAACAAGACTCACTGAAATGTTGCAAGAGTAAAAGAGACTGTTCTGTCTCATTTTCGTCGATTTAAAGAAAGCTTTTGATTTATCGTATTCCTGTTGAGCAAACGCGAGGTGTTATTATTTTTTATTTACAAATAAGCTGACGTTTCGGCGGACTTCGCCTTCCTCAGAGCCGCTTTCTACGAGGCTTCCACTGGGTATTTCGCGTGGAGACCAACCGCGCATTACGTTTCCATGTGAACTCTGTGCGGTTGGTCTCCATGCGGCATACCCAGTGGAAGCGACATAGAAAGCGGCTCTGAGGAAGGCGAAGTCCGCCGAAACGTCAGCTTATTCGTGAATAAAGAATAATAATAACACCTCGCATTTGCTCAAAGAAGAATTATTTGATCAATGCCGAAGTTAAGAGAAAGCCGGTCGTGGGAGTTACTGCTTTTGATTCAGCTGAGATAAGAGCACTTATGGAAGCTTCGGACAGCCAAAGAGCCCCTAATCGGTTTATATAGATTTTTGATGAGCTTTATAAAAACTCCACAGCCAGGATATCGCCATCCAATAACAATATTAATACTGACCTCAAAAGAGAGATTAAGCAAGGTGATACCATCACGCCAAAAATATTTACCGTTTCCAACGAGAACCTCAAACGAAAACACGGTGCAACACGGAAGTGAAAATCGGTAGTCGACAATTAACCATCCTCGTCTTGCTGATAACACCGTTCTCGTCACAAAAAGCGTTATGCAGGCGGAACGAATGCTCTACCACTTTGATAAAACCTATGGAAAGATTGGTCTTCAAACAAATATCACAGAAACGATGTCCATGAGAAACGAATTGCTTTCGTATGCTCCGTTCAAATGAATGAATATCTTCAACCGCTATAACAACGTCTACTAGTTCGAGAAATCACCGTGATGAACGAATTAGCTCTAGAGCTTCGCAGGATAGAGCCACTGTTTTGAGAGCTTCAAAGAGCATCCAGGATGTAGTGAAAAAACATACAACACCTGACTACGAGCACACAATTTTCCACTCCACGATTCTACATGCCTTATCGTACGCCCCGGAAACTTGCTCCGGATAAAATATCACCTGTCATTTGTACCAACTGTAGTCCTACTGATCGTCGAGTGACTCGAGCGGGCGCCAGTAAATCTTCCACTTTTCCCTGTTGCGTGTAAGAGTAACCCAATGGATTCAGCTCGCTTTAGAGACTCGTCGAGCATCATATATATCTTCTAGGCTTTTCGTTAAAAACTCCGACCTTCTTGAATCGTCGGTGGTTTTCCTGAAGAGCGTTTAACATCCCGAGGAATCCAGTTACTGACGACTCATGTCCACCGGTTGTCATATATACGAATTAGGTGTTCGGCCCACCTTATCCTCGACTGTTTGGCGTACAAAACGGCATCTTTGAATTTCGGTCGTCGACGTAGGTTGGAGCTTCGCATCTTTTTCTTTACTTGCGTGAAACGGATACTCCTAGCACCGTCCTTCCAAATGCGCGTTGAATAACGCTGTGTGGTCTTTTATCCTGCTTACGCATCGACCACGATTTTGACGCATACGTTAGGGCAGAGTGTACTGTTGAGTCGAAAAGGTAGGCGCGGAGTCTGGTGTTCTGTGTTATCTTCAGTACATCGTCGATGCTCTTGAAAGATCCACAACCGCCTCCTTTCCATGGTGAAATTTTTGTACAGCTCACGAAGAATCTTTATGTACTGAGTAGGGACTCCTTGACTACCAAGGGCTTCCATGACTGCTTCATTCTCAATTGAATCAAGGGCCTTCTCTAAGTCAATGAAAGTGAGACAGAGCGGTCTTTTGTACTCTCGCGAAACTTCAGTGAGTCTTGTTATCGTGTGGATATGGTCCGTCGTACTAAATTCTTTTCGAAACTCTGCTTGCTCACATGGCTGTCCGCCATCCAGTGTTCTGTCAATCCTGTTTATTAATAATGGAGTAAAAAGTTTGTAGACGACAGACAGCATAGCAGATTGGGCGAAAGTTGACTATTTCGCGTATGGGTCACCCTTCTTGAGCAACAACACAGTCTTGCTGGTCTTCCACTGATTAGGGACCCTGAACCGAGCCAGTGTATTTAGGAAAACTGACAGAAGGTTTTTTAGGTGTTTGATCTTACACTGTCCAGACCTGGTATTTTTCGATTTATCACCGACGAAATGGAATGTCGGATTTTGGAAAGGAGAACCGGTGGCACAGCATATCCATCCTCGTTTATTTCATATGACGAAAGGTGAACGACGCTATTGAATAGATCTGAGTAGTATTCATAAAAAACGATCTTCACTTTCATGTTGTCCCATTCCACATGTTCCCGTATGACATCCTTAAGAGTAGCGGTGAATAATTTTGGGGAGATGGTATCGACTTGCCTAACCCTCCTTTTGACGTCCTTTTGATCGTTGCAGAACGGTGCCATCTTGCTTGTGAATTTTTTGTACAGCTCGCGAAGAATCTTTATGTAGTGAGTAAGGATTCCTTGAGTATCAAGGGTTCCCATGAATGCCTCTATCTCAATTAAATCAAAGGCCTTCTGTAAATCGATGAAAGTTAGACAGAGCGATCTTTTGTACTCTCGTGATACTTCGATGAGCCTTGTTATCGTGTGCGTGCGACCGATCGCACTAAATCCTTTCCGAAACGCTGCTTGCTCACATGGCTATTCTTCGCGCAGCGTTCTGCCAGTCCTGATCAGAATGACTCGAGAGAAAAGTTTGTAGACGAAAGACAGTAAACAGGATGGGCGACAGTTCCCAAAATCGTGTAGCTTATCTTGTTTGAACAATAACACGGTCTTGCAGGTCTTCCACTGAGTAAGGACATTGCATTCAGAAAGGTAACGTGTGAAAAGCCGAGCCAGTGTGTTTACGAAGGCTTGCGGATGGTTCTTCAGATGTTCTGATCTTATCCTGTCCGGACCTGGTACTGCTCGATTTTTCAACGACGAAATGGCATGTCGGGTTTCGGAAGGGAGAACCGGTGGTACAACCTATCCATTCTCTTTTATTTTATATTACGAAAGGTGGACGTGGCTAGCGAAGAGATCGGAGTAGTAATCGTAAATGATTTTCTTTATTGCCTTTCTGGACGCTGTAACTGTCCCGTGTGGGCGTCCGAGTGCATTCATCTAGGTCTTGGTGAAGCTTCGGTGGGCTTTGCGAAAGCTTTTCCCAGTCTCTGCAGCTTCCACCAATACTGCTGCTCTTCTCCCTTTAAGATCCTCTTTTAACGCCTGTCTCCATTGTTTTGCAAGTGCGTACGTTAGTTCGCGGTTGCCTGCAACTTGTACGATTCCACGTTGGCGTATCATTTCGGGAGTTTCTGGAGACAGATGTCTTTGGTGATTTTCAAACTATCAGCCTTCATAGCGCTAACGTGAAGATGTCGAATGAGCCGATCGTAATTCTCGTCGATGTTGTCGACAACGGTATCTTCTCAACAGCCGACTAATGAGTGGAATAAGACCCAGTTTGTGGTGGTTCTGGAACTTCGGTTTTTGAATTTAGTGGCTTTTTCTCCTTTTCGCGAGAAATGAAATCTTGCACGAAGGAGACGGTGGTCTGATCCCGTGTAAAATTTTGGGACAACAGCGACATCGGTTAGGCAAAACTTCCTATTTACTATGATGTGGTCTATTTCGTTATGGTACTCTCCATTGGGAGATTCCCACGTCCAGCGTTGACGGTGAGGCCTTTGAAATTGCGAGTTACAATGAATGGTCTTGGTCGCCATGTTAAACTCAGAAAGCCGCTTACCCTGTTTGTTCCATTATAATGCATAGGTCCCAATGTGAAGTTCTTCTTGGTCCAATCATGGCAATGAAATCTCCAATGATGACCTTGAAGAATGAATGGTCTTCCCTGTAGAACTTCTCCAAGTCCATATAAAACGCTTCGACTTCTTCTTCACCATAGTTTGACGTTGGCGCGTAAACGACGAAGACTGTCAAAGCCGGCATATCCAGATATCCACATCTTTTTAATCGTAAACGTCCGATTCGGGTTGTTAACTATTCAAATGAATCGATGTTCATGGCCAAAGTGTTTTCAAGCAAGTCGCTCACTTTCTGCGCCCCCTTAGCCACCGACTGGTTACGAAATTACCTGGACAAGGCACGATAAAATGTCATGACCAAACTGAGTGGATATCCACTCACGTCGGCTAACACGTGTTGTATATCGTAAAGGTGGCTGAATGCAGAATTGGTCAGTGTAGTAACTACTGATAGCTGATGATGCATTAAGTCAGCGTTGGTATCTTTCCAGGTAAACCCGGCAGTAATCCGCCGACCTTGGAGGGAAGCAGAGCTTTTTTCTGAACAGAATTTTGATTTGAAAACTCCTTTCACACTGCATATAATTTTTTCCAGTCTCAAATAAAGGTAATGCGAGTGAATAAGATCAATTCATACCTTATAGAGCGTAACTCTACTGTAGCGGTCCGTATCAGCTCAGAATCGCCCACCCCGTCTCGCAGAATTACCACGTGACGAGGCCATACCCCTGTATGCTGAAAATAAAGCGGTTTTAAAGACTCAGAATTTGGAAATGTATTCTTTGTATTTTTAAAATTTTTCTTCGTGATTTTAGCGAGAATCTTTGTCTCATTTTGTGTTCATCCAGCGTCTCAACGCTCTTTGATGGTTATTCCAAACTGCGATGTTAACGCTGATATCTCCGATTTAGCGAATTTTTAGCCTTCCATTTAGATATAAGATGTTGCGAATTACATGAACTAGAGAAGTGCGAAAATTTGGCTCGTAGATACGGAATTTGTTGAAATAGGACAGAGTGCAGTGCCATTTTCTTAACAGCAGTTGCAACAGATTCACCTGATCTCATTCATAAAGTGAAAAAGATAATAAGAAAAAAACTCTGCAACTATAAACATAGTTGAAACTCGTTATACAAAATACGCTCTAAAGTCGCGTATAACAAACCTCACGGAAACTGAGAATTAATTTATGAAATTGGGCGTCAAAGCGTTCGATCGCTTCTCTTGCGTGCATTTGGACCAATATTTTACTATCGTACCTAGAAAGTTGTCAACATTTTCGTTGAGAAGCACGTCAAAAAATTTAACCGCATAAAAATATATAAAGAAATAAACCTCTCAGCGTCGATCAATTCCTCAGAGATGCGTCATGCATTCGACTTCATTACGTATCATTGGAGGTGATTGAATGCATATATGACTTTTACAATGACTCGCGGTGGCCTACCGATGGATGTATCGCGCCAGTGCTGCTATCTTCCCAGATAAGTTTGGTACCAATCTCCCCCAGAGGGTGCAAGGCTTGGTCGGCCATAGGCGCCCAGATCGATTCCACGTGTGTCGTAGTGACGCTTCCAACCACTGCCCCATACGTGCCCAATTAAGTTGTAATGGTTTTAAAATACATATTAAGCTGAAACAAATTGTCGATTGCTAATGCATTTTGACAAGGTTATGAATAACATAAAGTAAGACTGGGAAGCTCATATTTGATGCCCCGATACAAAATGAACAACATCTGTGATGCGATAAAACGAAAAGTGTGTGACCCATGACACATGGTAGACCACTCTGCACTTCGGCTACACGTACCATTCATGAGTAACTGAGTGATACTGCTTTCGCACATTATGTACATGTATATATATATATATATATGTATATATTTACCTTATATTATATATCACCTGTATCATTTGTGATCCTGTTGATCGCCCAGTGATTCGAGCGGGAACCAGTAAATCTTCCATTTCTCTGTGTCGTGTTTAAGAAAGAATAGCCTACTGCGCTCTACACGCTCTAGGGACTCGTTGAGCATCGTAAATTCTTATGGAAAACTCTGACCATGGTCTTCCTGCCATGTGGTTGACATCCCGACCAATCCAGTCGCTAACGGTTGCTAACGGTCTTCTTCATCAATTGTCGTTCATGTGTATTACTTGTTTAGCCCATTTTATCTTTAAGAATTTAGAGTGTAGAACGATGTCTTTTACTCATTACGAATTTTTCTAATAGAGGAATCCCATCAGATTAATCGCGAGGCAATTTGGGACGTCATGAGGTAATGGACAGTGGGTTGATCGTGGACGAAAAGCGACCTTGTGCTTCCCCGAAACGTATGTGGATCCAAAGGATAGAATCCATTCCTTGGATGTTTCTGCTGTGCCGATCTGACAAATATCTTTTGTTTCTACAACGACATGTTCATGCATGTGTGTGTGGGTGTTTTCTTTTTCATGCAATGGTTGTGATGGGGTTCATCACGAGCACGGTGCCGGTTCGACTCCGCCGCGGGTTCACCAAGTCTCCCATCCCTTCAGGGATGAAATATTAGTACCCCAAATATTAACGCTCTAACCCGACTGTCTCAAAACTTTTCATTACAATTTTTTATGGCAGAGTATTACGCGTGATAGAACCACAATGGTGTTGAGATATCTGAAAAACTCCGGACCGCATGTGTCTGCGGAGGGGAATGAACGCTCTGAAAGACAGGCGAAGCGAAGGACCCACATGGCATGGCCGTGAGCGCGTTAGCCCCAGAAAAGAATAACAGCGGTCCTACATTTATTTTTGACTTCATAAAGGCTTCCTAATAACCAAAAATGTTTTTGAAAATAAGCAAAAAAAATACTTAAGGTTAAAAGAAATCTACTGCATTTTGTGCACCCGAGAGTTTTCTTTTTTAGGAACAACTGTTCTAATGAGAGAATACATAAGTAATTATTTCTATTACTATAACATGACCCGCCTTTATGTCTACTGTACGGATCCTAACACGTCCTGTATTCGGTTCATTTCCCTGGGTCCATTATCCACAAAGATCTTCGAACTTTTCGCGTGTAAGTTCGGTTGGCGCTTAAGCATTTTCGTATTCTTCATCAATTTCGTTCAATGCTGTTCGAGTCCGATTCTCCTCAAAGCACTAAGATAGGTTGATTGGAGCGTTTCCACGTGGACTAGTGAGAGCACACTGTTCCCATTCAAGTCTGTTACCAATTTCCCGATCCCGGAGTGATGAGAGACATAGTGAGTGAGATGGAGTCATACCTGGGCCGTGCTGTGTTCAACACCATTACTATCAGTGTACTGTAGTGTACGCGGCCTGATGCACCAGTTAATGCAGCGAAATACAAAAGCACATATGAAACATAACTTACCGTGTAGCAGCCAAATCAATATTGGCAACCACAGAAGCGATAGAGATGTCATAACCTTCGTTGCTGGTTGGATGCGTAACTTCGATTCCTACGTACATTACGGCATCCTTTTGTGGAGCATCAGCGGATCTAAAAGTAGTGAAGTACGAATTTCTATGAACAGAAGACCGTGGAATTCGTCGTTTCCTCTTTCAGCAATCGCGAGGTTGCTAAACAGCATACGTGTATTTCCATGCAATAACACACATGCAATACAATCGTAGCTGAAGTTTCGGCAGAATCGCCTTCTTCAGAGCCTGGAAAGGTACACTAATACGCAACTTGCTAGATCAAACACTTCAACAGCACAAACAGAAAGATGAAAATCTGAGCGATATTTACAAGAAGGGTGACAGGAAAAGGAGTGAACCAGGATATCTTTGTTACTTGGTTTTCGGTACCACTTTCTCATGCAAGTGCTACTTGACAAGTTCATTTGAACGTTTGAAACAAAATCCAGTCGTCGTTCGGTTTCTCCCAGGTGAACTTGATGTACTCTGACTGCTCGTTCAATAATTCAAAGCATTTGTCCATCTCTTTCTGTGCAGAAAAGACAAAACAATCGTCTATACATCTGCAGTAGAGTAACGGCCGGAGACCGAGAACGGGGGCTTCCACTCTAGACATAAACGCAATGGCAAGGCTTGGTGTTAGTCGCTGTCCCATTGCCAGCCCCTTATTTGCACGTAGTATTTCCCAGACCATTTAAGAGAGCCATAAGCTGCTGGATGGACAGACCATACATTTTTATTTTTCCTCTATGTTCAACAAGAAGTTCGAAGATGGCTTGCAAGCGGTTACATGATAAAATGGTACCGAAAGCCAAGTAACAAAAACATCCTGGTTCACTCCCTTTCTTGTCACCCTTCACACACAAAGAGGGCGCTTGTGAGAAACATGTTTCAAACAGCCACCTCTGTGTGCCCAAGTAGGAAACTAAGGAAAGTAATCGCGCGACTTGGCTCGGCAAATAGCCATCTCCAATGGCTACGAAATTATAACCCCACGACATAAGTTTCGAGGGAGAGCGACGCTCCAAAAGGAACGGTTCAGCCAAAAACAAAGTCCCGTTTATCTTGCCCTTCATTAGCGATGAAATAAGTGAATAAGTGCAACGATGGAGCGATGCTTAAGAAGGGCAGATCTAGAGGAATCGGTAGCGATAAATACCACCGAATACTCTTCGTCGTCAGTTAGTTCGTAACCGCTTGTATGGCCGTTTGTGTGAAATACAAAATTGCGTAATCTGCCCTTATGGCAGGGACGGTGACTGCATGAGTTCAGGTGCGATATACCTAATCTCTTGTGGTATTTGCGGAGACGAATATATTGGCGAAACGAGCAGACCTTTATGTATCCGCATAAAAGAACACTTATATGGCAAACGAAAAGCAAGACAAGGCACGCCACTAGGCACGCATAGGATACAAAAACATAACGGAGACGATTTTGATATAAAAGTCGCTATTCTCGCACGGGATACTAAAACACCAACGCGCAAACTCCTCCAGGCTTTTTGGATAAACGCCAAAAATCCTATAATGAATTAACTTCCACGACCGACTTTCTATTAACATCGGCATTCATCAAGTAATTCTTCGTATTCTTGTTAAGCAAACGCGAGGTGTTATTATTATTTTTTATTCACAAATACCCAGAACGCCTTGAGTGTTTTACGCGCTTGTGTTTTCGTCTCCTGTGCAAGGATCGTGACGCGTACCTCAAAGTCCTCCTGCTCATGTCTCTGGGTCCTATGCGTGCCTAGTGGGGTATTTGGTTTACTTTTACCGACTAGGTGTTCTTTTATGCGGACATAGAGGGGTCTGCCCGTTTCGCTAATGTATTCGTCTCCGCACGCCTTACATGAGATCAGATAAACTGTACCTGAGCTCATGCAATCACCTTCTCTTCCATTACGAGTAGATTGCTGTCAACTTGACCTTTCCAGGCTCTGAAGAAGGCGAAGTCCGCCGAAACGTCAGCTTATTTGTGAATAAAGAATAATAATAACACCTCGCGTTTGCTCAACAAGAATACGAAGAATTCATATAATGAATGTCTCGAGATCACGCGTGATCTCGCCACTTACCTTCGCATCGATCGTGGACGGGGGGTGCTGCAATCGTCACCCATATGCGACTCTGAGTGGCTGTTCTTCCTCGGTGGAGGACAGATGAAAAAAGCTGCTCTGAAGAAGGCGATTCTGCCGAAACGTCAGCTACAATTGTATTGTACGTGTGTTATTACATGGAAGTAAACTTATGCTTTTTAACAACCTCGCGATTGCTGAAAGAGAAAACGACGAATTCATAATTCAATGCCGATGTTAATAGACAGTCGATCCTGGGTACTATTACAAAAAAACGATGGCTTTAAGTGAACACGTCTGCATGCATCTCAATGAGTTTTGGTCTTGAAATTGAAAAGAAGATTAATAGGCTGGAGATGAAAAAGCAAATCGCCAAGAGAAAATGCAATAACATTTGTTAATGGGCAAAATGTTGCCGTCCGAAGGTAGCGAGTTGTATGGATTAACATAAACGATATGGTTGGACCATTCGCTATAAAATTTACGAATTTGAGCAAAATCTTAAAGTATTTTGATTTTTACGCCTCAATCTTACTCGTTAAAGATGGCACACCACTACGACTATCCTGAGAAAATCTATTGCCTTTATCCTTATGCCTTTCAAAAAAATCCCCTCATGACAGACCAGGTGAGTAAAGTAGGGACAAAGATTCGAAACGCAACTATTTCAGCTTATGGACCGTAAATTAGAAAGCATAACAGCGCACTAGAAATCACCTTCCTTCGCTGCTAAAGAGCAATCACACACACTGAAGTTCTAGGTATATTTTGTTTTACTTCATGGATTGAAAATGTTATCCTGGGTGCTAACATCTGACGAACAAAATAACCCTCCTACCAAAAATTCGTAAGCTTTTGAAACTCGTATTCAAACTATCACCTTCGATAGCAACATGCCATCACTGACCATCACTTTCATAACGGAACCTCAAATAAGCATTGTATTACACGATCGGTAAAGATTGGCCGACAAATAGAACTTTGACATTGTGAGCCATTTAAACAGCTTTACACTCAAACCCTGATTCGCGCAAAAATATCTTTTGGCCTTGTTTGGACTTCTTTTTTAATCCAACAACCTAAACTGAGCACAATTTAAAACAGAAAAAAATGATAATAAAAAAAGGAAACGTGTGTCTGACATGTATTTACGTTTATAAACGAAAAACGTGTTGAGTAAAGATGCTGAAAGCTTCAAGTAACAAATTCGGCAATTTTAAACTGAAAAACCTAGTAGATTACCACCATTTGAAATCATTGAATTTGGCAATTTCCTGTACAAGTTACAACTGATTCAGTGGCGAATGAGTTCAGGCGCTAGACGGAATTAAGAGGCCCTTTCGAGAAAGAAACTACTAGCACTACCGACAAGCAACATCTTGTGATTAAGAAGATTAAACAAATATATTTATTTTTACGGTCTTTGCTGTTGTTGTTGTTGTTGTTGTTGGTGCTGTTGCGGTTGGTCGATGGCTCATGTTTTGGCGCTTTCGCCTTCCTCAGAGCCTGGACATGTTTAATACAATAGTCTAATAATTCGGTGAAAAAACCAATACGTCTAGGCTCTTAGGAAAGTGAAATCACCGAAACCTCAGTCTTCGACCAACAACAACAACGACAGCTATACCAACCTCCCATCAGCTCAACAAGATCAATTCAAAGAACGTATAAATAAACATATCTATTAGTCATACTGAGGCTTAGAGAAAGTCGGTCATTCGAGTTATTAAGCAAATATGTTCAACGACTTGTTCAGAACATTTATTAATACCTTGAATCGTCGTCGAAAATGACAGTCTGGTTGATCCCACCTAACTTCGCATTAATTTTTAAGGCAATGTTGTAGTAAACTGTCCTACAAATAAATTTACCTCATCATATTTCTAAAAACAGATTAATCGTTCTGCAACGGCAATAAAACTGAAAAAACACACTGTTCGTCGTACTTCGTTTCTGTCGATGTCGCTTTAATAACTGTGGAAGCGTCAACAACTTGACTAGCAATACCGTATTTGTTGTCACAGACTGCTTTAATAAATCCTATAAAGTAGTGTAGAAATAAGAAAAATAGTAACAACAGCAAGCGAATGTGACATAAAAATCAAGATTATTTGTGCTCACCGTAAGAATTTAGACCATTCGCATATTTATTTCCAAGGTAAGTACGATTGTTTATAACAATCATAAGAAGGAGTTTTTCCATGTTACGGTCACCAGCTTCAAGTTGCAGCTTGAAAAAGCGTTTTGTTGCGTCCTCAATGCAGTCCTCAAATCCATCTATAGTAATGTTGTGGTACACCTAAAAGCATTAAAAATAGAAAACAAAAACAAAGCCATGCACGAAAATTAAGATCCACTTAACCCGAAGAGGTACGGAAGCCATATGCATTCCACGTTCGCGACATTTGCCAACCATATCTTTGAAAAATTGCCTAAATGTAAAATATCCTATTGCCACAAATGCAACCACTACAGCACTGCCCTCCCACCAATCATTGAATAATGGCACGGTATTTAAAAAAAAAAAAAACTTTCTTTGATTGTTCCGGAGAAACACATGCTATTCCCTCTTGAGCTGCCATGATAACGATTGCGCATATAACTTCACCATTAGGCGATTCTTTAAAGATAACGATAGACAAAAGTACAAAAATCGTAAAATCAAAGCTAAGAAGGAAAAAGAGAAAGCATGTAAAGCATGAATTCGGGAAACCATAAAGCCATCAAATGACTGTTTGAACGCATTAATGGACGAAACCAACTCACGATAAACTTTCTTCCTTTTGATGGCACGTTCAGGTGTCATAGGAAGCTCATTTCCTTCCTGAAGGCACTATTAACTCAAGGAATCTTTTCCGTGAAATTTCAACATTTTTAAAGGTAAAAATCCCACCTTATCAATAGAGACTGGAGGATTAAGGACAGTCCCATGGCACTGAATCATTTCCGGAATAATTTCAACCTAGTAAAAAATTTTTTTCTCTTTGAAAATGAGGATGTGTCAAACATATTAAATATTTTGAAAGAACGTAATTTGCAAAGAACGGTTACAAAGTTCGGATCTCCTGTCATTCATTTCTGGAAACAAGACTTCATACAACACTGGCATGTTTAAGAGTCCAATGTAGACAAACGTAACAGACATTGAAAAATACTGTGCAAAATAAAATAGTCTAGTTATGTCCACACTTTTCGATCATCGTGTATACAACCTGTGTCACCGTGCGACGTCAACGGTAATAATGGCAAATAAAGCCAAATATTGTAAACTTTCCCGGGCGGTTATACGAATTCTAGAGAGCGAGGGTGAGCTAACATCACATGAAGATATTCCCAAACGGCATAAGACGTGACAGCACTGCTAGAGAAAGTCAAATGAGATTACCATTACCACCGATAGCATTATATATGTTACAGCTAAATCTTCCAATAATGTAATTATATATATATATATATATATTAATGTATTAAGTCCTCCCAAAGGTTTAGCGCCTTATCTTCGCTGGGAGGTGTTTCCGGGTGTTGTGCTGCAATGTACAGCTGGGAGATTCATCCCCTCAGAAGGCCTCCCAAGCCGAAAAAGAGTCAAGGGGTTTCCATGAAGAAACCTAGTCACGAGTAAACCAATATCAGGATCCACCAGAGTCCTTATTTCAAACTAGTCGCATGATCGCGAACCACCTTCTGATCCACAGAGGCGGCGACTGCCTGTCTTGGCGACGACCTGAGGTAGACTTTGTTTGGCTAGGCTGATCTCGGAACTGAAGAGAACCACAATGGCTAAACAAGCAAAACTCCAAAAAAAGTGTTAATTATGCCCAGGCCTTCACCACCAGTGAAGATGGGCCATGCAAGTATCCTAGTAAGTAACCAATATATTAAATGGCAGTCATACTGCACTATAAAATTCATAATTTTAAATAGAACAATAAATCACCGTTCCCAACGAGATTTTGTCCTTGTGATGATGGTCAAGAAAATGGCAACAAATCCTGCATAATAAACAGTGCATACTTTTTGCAAAGATGCAAAACTTTAGAACACCAAAAAATACGGTGACGAGAAGCAAAACTCGATGTTTTATTTCAATAAGCAGACGCGAAGTTGTTATTATAGAATTCCAATGACCTGACACAGGCACAGTCCTCGCCCATGTAGTACTCTGTGCGGCTGCTATCCACCAACCAACTTAGATACTTACAAGAGATAAACGGCTCTAAAGAAGGCGAAACCGCCGAAACGTCAGCTATTGTATCCTAATAAATTCTATAATAACAACCTCGTGACTGCTTATTGAAATAAAACATCGAATTATCAATCAATGCCGAGGTGAACAGAAAGTCGGTCTTGGGGAAAGCAAAACTATGAAGTTGTTAGAGCATGTTTAGTACCGAAATAAAAACTGAAGGTATACCTTAAATGCATTCAAAAAGTTGACAGTATCCGCAATGTCGAACCTTATCATGCTGAAAATATCTTCTACGAGTTGCTTATGCTGATGTGGTTCTCGGCTAACTCCCTGCATCAACAAATTAGTACGCATTTAATACGAAAGAACAATACTACATGAAAAAAACACGGAAACTGACTATAAGAAAGAACATCAGGGTTCGCTGAAACCCTTTTTCTCTCTCTATGTGTGGAGGTTACTGCACCACACAGCAATTACAGAATGAATTACCTACCTTCATGAACCTCATTAACATGCGTTCGCTAAGCATTTTTGAATAGCGTTGTGGTTTATAACACAAGCGAAGTACCTATAAGCACTTTTAATACAACGTCCATTCATAATCCCTTTATGGATGTACAATTCCTCACACTACGGAGATTTGAAAAGACAGGCAATCGACAACTTATTGGATCTTAAGGGAACAAAGATGAAGATTTGCAAGTCCCCTCATTTCACAACTCCATATCTTACTTACTGAGCGTTACGCAATCTTCGGTAACACATGAATCGGTAAATACTAGTGATAGAAGAGATTTACCACAAACGTATTCAACATGTTCTTCAAATAGCCAAAATATCAACGAAATTTAAATGCAGTAAGAAGAAACCCGGTTGCACGTGAGGAACGATTCCTCTTTGTAAACCAAGAGAAAACTGGGTCTTTCCTGGCCATGTCGGCTGCCATGAGTGCATTACTTTAACGACTGAAAACAAACTCTTTGTGTAAGTTCAAACCGAGTGTTGAGGGGCTTAAGTAATTTACTCATCACGTCTTCTTTGGCAGTGACATAATTTTACTTCGTGAAACTAAACAGGTTTGAACACCTGAAGATCCTTCCGCCAGTCCTCATCAACACACTGGCCTGGTTAGCCACACGATAGCTGCCACAGTGGAAGACTTCTACTAAAAGGAAGAATACGACGACTGTTTCATTGTTGAAGAAAGGTAATCTCCACGATATAGGCAACCATCGCCCAATCTGCTTACTGTCTGTCGTCTATAAACAAGATTGACAGAACACTGGACGAAAGGCACCCATGTGGGCAAGCAAGGTTTCGAAAAGGATTTAAAGGAGGCAAAAAGGAGGCCACGATAGACCACATCCATACTATGGTCAGACTCATCGATGTATTGCGAGAGCACAATGGACCGCCGCTCTGTCTCAATTTCATCGATTGAACGAAATCTTTTGGTTGAGTTGAGAGAGAAGCAGTCATGGAAGCGTGAGCTATATGAAAATTTCACAACCAAAATTTCACTATTCTACAACGATATTGACGTTGACGTCAAAAGAGGAGTTAGGCAAGGCGATATAATCACTCCAAAATTTTTTACCGCCACCCTCCAGAACGTCATGCGAACATTGGAATGAGATAATATTGGAAATGAAAATCGATGGTCGGTAGTTACATCATCTTCGCTTTGCTGATGACATCGTCTTATGACGCAGAGCTTCAGTCAAGAGTAATTAATGCTAGATGACATTTATACCGATTGTGGAATGTTTGGTTCTCGACTAAATCTCACAGAATCGATGCTCATGAAGAACGGAATTGTTTCCTATGCGCCGTTCACGCACAACGAAATCGCTACCTCCGAAAGCTTCATCTACATATACCTAGATTAGAAATCCAACATAACGAACAAATTAGTTTCTGAGTTGAGCAGAAAGAAGCAAGAGGATTTCAAGTGCATCGCAGATGTAGTATAAAGAACTAAGAATACATGACTCCATGCCCACCTTTTCGATCGTACCATGCAGGCGGGGAAAAATATTCGAAGCTTCGGCCTACGTCAAGATCAAGAATCAAAAACGTCGTTCTAGACACCAAATTATCGAAGATAAAATGGGCCGAACATGTAATAAGTCTGAGTGATAATCGATGAATAAGACCCATTAGCGACTGGATTCCTCGAGGTATCAAACGTAGAGCACGAAGACCCTAGACCCTGCTTAAAGGGGCCTTAGAGCGACAAGAATCCATTCGAGCTACTGGAGGAAAGGGAGCGTTTACTGGCGATCGTTTAAGTCACTCGACGGTCGATGGGTTATAGAGGTGACAGAAGTGACATCTAGGGATGTGAGACGGTTGGTCACGCGCAACATAAACGGAAAGTGAGCAGTAATTATCATAACTAGCATACGCGAAAATCTTACAGATATGTTCTCTAAAATTTTGATTGTTATATTTATGTCGAAAAACTTGTTCACCTCTAATGGCAATAACATTCCCTTTCCTACTTCACAAAGCGGTAGATACGGAAACCTGGAACAGTATTGTATACGGCACGTCGAAATCCCCTACATAGAATTCTATAGCTTCATTGAAAAATTTACGTACTCAAGCTTTCCCCGTTCACGCACAACGAAATCGCTACCTCCGGAAGCTTCATCTACATATACCTAGATTAGAAATCCAACATAACGAACAAATTAGTTTCTGAGTTGAGCAGAAAGAAGCAAGAGGATTTCAAGTGCATCGCAGATGTAGTATAAAGAACTAAGAATACATGACTCCATGCCCACCTTTTCGATCGTACCATGCAGGCGGGGAAAAATATTCGAAGCTTCGGCCTACGTCAAGATCAAGAATCAAAAACGTCGTTCTAGACACCAAATTATCGAAGATAAAATGGGCCGAACATGTAATAAGTCTGAGTGATAATCGATGAATAAGACCCATTAGCGACTGGATTCCTCGAGGTATCAAACGTAGAGCACGAAGACCCTAGACCCTGCTTAAAGGGGCCTTAGAGCGACAAGAATCCATTCGAGCTACTGGAGGAAAGGGAGCGTTTACTGGCGATCGTTTAAGTCACTCGACGGTCGATGGGTTATAGAGGTGACAGAAGTGACATCTAGGGATGTGAGACGGTTGGTCACGCGCAACATAAACGGAAAGTGAGCAGTAATTATCATAACTAGCATACGCGAAAATCTTACAGATATGTTCTCTAAAATTTTGATTGTTATATTTATGTCGAAAAACTTGTTCACCTCTAATGGCAATAACATTCCCTTTCCTACTTCACAAAGCGGTAGATACGGAAACCTGGAACAGTATTGTATACGGCACGTCGAAATCCCCTACATAGAATTCTATAGCTTCATTGAAAAATTTACGTACTCAAGCTTTCTTCCTAATCCATAATAGACTTCTGCCATTGTCGGGCTTCCATGTATATTACAGCAACGAGGCATTTTGTAAGATTGTGCGCAAAAATCACTAACCTTGACAAAAGTAACACGACGTTCCCTCAAACTGTAGCAGTTGCTCCTTCAAAAAAAAAAGTGGAGGTATATATGAATGTCGCTATCAACTACAATACCATCAATATCACTACGAACTATCAACTAAATCGGGTAAAGTTCAGGGAATCGAGAAAGCAGAAACGAAAGAACCGAAAGAGTCAAACCCAGAAAGAAACTCCATAACAGAATCAGAAGCATAAAGTTATCCTTTTACTTCTTCAGAAGTCTAACGTTATAGACATTATGAAATTGAACTTGCATGAAGGAGAATTCACCCTTGAAAATAAAAATAGCACAAAGATAAAGCATTGCAACTAATGAATATTCTATACAAAGGAAATATTTACAAACTTTCAATCCAGAAAATCCCTTAACATCTAGACATTTCAATTTCCGTTTGACAACTTTCCGACCTTACTGTATACAAACATCATAAATGTTTTTATAATAGCTAGTCAAAATTACCAATACCACCCACTATGGAAGTTTTACTCTTTTACAACTGCCGATAATTTGGGCATATTTCTTAGGGGGTGAACAAACCTGTAGAAAAGACTTTTAAAGTTGTATGAGCAATTCCGCCTTAATATCTTATAATTTTCCAAAATATCATTTACAAAGTGTTAACACATGAGTGACATGTATGAGTCACATAGGATTCATTTTTTCGATGACTGCTTTTTTTAGAGCAGCTACTCTGTTTCTGCTTGTTTTATATCAAGGTTCGAACAATCACCACATGTAAGAGCGTGTTTGTCTCTATGAGTCCAATGCCGACTCCTTGCTAACTTTGTGAATTAATTTGCTTATCAGTGGCTACACTAGGCTGTCATCGCCACCTCACGCACAGAGCACGCGACGAAGAAGGTGGACGTCGTCAATGGCGTGATTTTTCAAAGCGATGCTCAAGAACGCGAAATAAAACAAAGGTTTCAAAAAATCTTGAGCTACGACAACCGCGTTCAATGACAATGCATTAAGAAACACCATAACTTTTTGCTCGACAAATTCCGATTTTTAGTTGCTTCCTTGCTCGAGATAAAGGCTCAGAAAAAACAGAAGTAAAAGAAGGAATATTCGTTAACTTCGAAAGTTAGGAAATCATCGCAGTGGAATAAGCGATAGGGAAGATATGTGGATTCTAGATATTTCTATTCAAACCGATAAAATTTATTAGCAGCTGAGATATACTCTTCTAGAACTAAAGGAATAAATTAGCTTCAGTAAAGTGTGCATTTGAACCACTGCACATCGTTGCATACATGTCAGGGCCTGATTTTTCGACAATATTTTTCTCCTGACAGCCACTGTTTCACACAAATCTATTCATACGGTGGAAAAAATAAAGATCGCTTTAAACTTT
The DNA here is from genome assembly GCA_009735665.1 of Angiostrongylus cantonensis. Taxonomy (NCBI): domain Eukaryota; kingdom Metazoa; phylum Nematoda; class Chromadorea; order Rhabditida; family Metastrongylidae; genus Angiostrongylus; species Angiostrongylus cantonensis. The sequence continues at coordinate 2,667,761 of MQTX01000051.1, forward strand.
AAAGTAACATACATCAGCTGAAGTCAGATTTTTTCAAAGATAAAGTCCAAAGACTGAATCCGCTTGGTTGTCGCATAAAAATGACGCAAAGTTCTCCGCTTAACACCTATGAGCTGATACGAATTCACTGCGGTCGACTTATCGCCTCAGCAAATGATCCTGCCGTGATCGTTAGCTCAAACGGTCCATAACTTTCTTAACACAATGAGTGCGACGCCTAAATCAGTTTGCCTTATAGATCTATTTGACCTCGAATTTTTCAACGCACTCGCTACGAGTTCGTATCAGCTCACGGTGCCCAATTCCCCACTTAAGAAATGGCTTCACTCTTTTGTTTGTATGTTTCGCTCCAAAATTCGTCTTTCTATGTATTGTTAGAATCTTCCGTGGTTTTTGCTTTCAACGTATTACTTAGGTTCATTTATGTATTCATCCATAGTTCCGGAATCTTTAAAACTCTTGCTTGTGAAGGCGCACGCATTCGCCGTACAACTAAACTGCTATCAGTATTTGATAACGAGTCGAGCAACAAATATGACCAAATGTCGTTTTGTTTCACATGTACTCGTTCCATAGACTGGGCTAAGACCTGCAGTAATGGATGGAAATGAAACTGCAATTAATTACTTACAAGAACTCAATTTTTATGTCTGCCACAGAGTTTAGGACACTGTTTTTTCAAAAATTCCGCATATTTCTCAGATAACTAGAGAACCCTAAAGAGTTGAGAACTCGCCAGACTCACATAAGAGACTTTTGAGTAAAGCTTCACCATTGCACGTATAACTTTCGGAAAGTGTTATTCTCAACATAAACAGCATCTAAAATCCAAAATTTCAAGAGGCAGAAAAACGAATTCAGAATTTTAAACTCTTAAAAGCAAGCGCGATGCCAAAAGTTAACTATCCATCAGACATTAGGGAGAAGCTGACTGGAAGAACTGTAAGCTCAGGAGAACCCCATGAGTGTTGCAACTGTATCAGCGACCGAACTGTCCGAGCATACTCCTCTAAATGTAAGTAGAATTACCAACTGATACTTCCGTTGATTTTCTTCGTCCAGTTAACTTTACAGATGACGGGTAGTAGTGGTGACGTTTGCCACGAGCACGGTACTTGTTCGACCCCATCGCGAGCGGATCAAATCTTTAATACGTCCATCGTCGAGAAATTGGTACCAGCCTTATCTCGGATCAATTCACTTCCTCTAATCCATGTAGGAATGCCTTAGCACTGTTATCGTAATACTTGAGAGAAAATCCATTCGACTAGCAATCAACAACTTTCATAACAAAGACTTGCGGCCGAACCCACATGAAAAGGTTTGAGGACCTTTCCGGATGATCGTTAAGATGTAACAATCAAAGAAAAGAACTGCTGCGATCCGCACAGTAAATGTAAGAACGGGCCAGAAAATAAAAAATTAAGTAAATAAAACAAGAAAGAAACTTGCCCTTCTATTTTATACAAATCGTCTTTCACATCCACTGCACGGATCCCACCACTTCCTGGATTCAACTCGTTTCCTTGCATCTTTCTTCCGCGAAGGTCTTCCAACTCCATGCGCCTGGCAGGATTTGGCTAACTGCTGCTTGAGGATCTTCCTTTCGTCGTGAATATCACTGAGTGCTTGTCGAGTCAATTCACCCTAGAGTCCCTACATAGCCGAAATAGAGCTTTCCCATTTGGGTTGCAGAGAGTAAACGTTTCCCAGGCAAGTCTGTTACCTTCCTTCTGACCGCGGAGAGATATAAGCCCGCGAAAGGTTCCAGTCCGGATGCACCGTGCTCGTGAGGATCGCCATCACTACAGCTACCCACATTCCTTTAAACATAGCCATGGAGCCTTTTCATTGAATACATCGCTACAAAATTTCCTGCAGCAATAACTATCGGAAGCAGGTTGGAACAATCCCAGATCAAAATCGGGTACCAGAATACAAAATTGGTCAGCTCTGCAACCACGAGTACCTACCTATCAGGCAACAGCGCTTCACTGGTTCTCAAACGAGCTCCTTGAAGGAGGCTATTAATTTTATTTCTTTGAGTTTGGTTCATGGCCATTTCTCTAATAATATTCTTGAAACTGCTGTCCCCATGTCGATATAATCCGGCCTGAAAACGAGAATAACATACAGCTGCTTTCATCACTAATGGATCTAATAGGCGCACCTCGTTTAGGACTTCACAAAAAAATTCCACAAGACCCATATCCAACTCATAGAACAATCGGTTTACCACTGAAAAAACACTCTGTGGGAACAATAAAGCCCAAAATAAATTAAAGAACTTCACCAAATAGTTTATCAACTGCACCATTCTATATTCACCAAGGAGAACACGTAAATAAGCAAAATGGACTCTTCTCGGTTCCGACTTGATGGCCTGTCTTCATTTCACATTGTCAATACTGAGAGACAGTAGTTTTCTTTGATACACATACATATCCATGCTATGGTGTTCCACGTATCAATAATGGGCAGTCGCTAATTATTGTGGATAGAACGATTATTTGTTTCTTTCGCAAAAAGATAATCGTAAACAGCATTTCTTATTGTCGATTGTCCTATCGAGAACAAATCAACAGACGGCCGATATATGTACATACCATAACTCTTCTATTTAGTAAATTTAAATCAACAGCCCTCCGAGATAAACAGAAAAGAATACTAAATACAGAGTTTCTAACAACTTTGGAGGTCTTGTTGCTGATGATGATTTAAGGCAAGAAAATCCGTTGTAAATTTCATTTTAAACAGAGCTGAGGCGTGCAACTTGTACACTTCTTTGACCCGCTGTAGCGCCATCTATTACACATACAATCAGTTAGTTTCTATTAAACTCTTATCCGATGTCGCTTTGACCTGACACAGAACAATGCAAGGAGCCTCACAATTTACTTTTACTTGATGATTTAATTCAGCGACGTTGTCGAAACGGTGGAGCCATGCAAGCAGTAAAAAGGAAAAATATTTAGTCACTTCGAAGTGGATACAGCGTGGAAGCGTCAATTTCTGCCTGGATAAAACTTTGTTTAACCGTAAAAGCACGACTCCTAGTCTCCGGCAGAATACTATATAAGGGATAAAGCTCTCGGCATTGATCAATCCCTGAGAGGTACGCCATGCATTCGACTTCATTAAGCATCCTTAGAGGTGACTGGGTGCATACCTAGCCTATACAATGACTAATGGTAGATTATCAATTTATCGAATCAGAGCTCTTCTACCCCCAGACAAGCCTAGTACAAATCTGCCAACATTGGAGAGATGAAAGGCTTGGTGACTCTTAGGCACGGGATCGAACCCACGTGTATTTCAGAGCGCCTCTAACCACTGCTAACCACACGCACCGGCACATTATATGCACTTGGATACTTGGATGGGCCGTTCTCACTGGTTGTGCGGACCTCAGTGTAATCTTAAATTTTCCGGAATTTTGCTGGCTTGGCCAATGTTGCTTTTTGGCGACCCGAGTTCAGCCAAGCCAAAGTCTGTGTCAGGTTGTCACCACCACAGGCAATCGCCGACCATACGTATATAAAAGGATAAAGGATAAAGCTCTCGGCGTTGATCAATCCCTGAGGGATGCGCCATGCATTCGACTTCATTGTAAACATATATGCATGCACATATACATATATATGCATATGAATATATATCTGTGCAATTTGACCAAATCAAATTGCTCAACTAGCAAAGAACCAGCGTCAGAACTCCGCAAAATGACTACTCCCATATATGACGCTAAGCGGTGAGACGACCGTTGAACGGGTCACGAAATCTCGGGTCACACAGGACGTCACTGGAACAGGATCTGACGAACACACGCATGACACGGCATGAAGATAGTTTCTTACTCTGCACGTACAAAGCCGGAACACTGCACAGACGCCGATCTTAACGTCCTTCTAGAATTCTTCTTGAAGATCGCATCAAAGTTCATGTGATCACACTACAAAAAACAAAAATCGAAAAGACGAGCGATAAGCGAGCTAAACAATAGGACCTTCCCCATTCGTAGAGAAATGGCACTTTCATGAAATGTTGGTGGGGCAGGCTTTGTTGTTCACCCGTGCATTGTCCACCTTGTCGACTCGTAAGAGATCCCTTCCCTCCGGCTGACCGTTCTTCGACTGCTGCCCACCGACCGACGCAGTTAATGAATACGAATTAGATGCGTTCTACTATCAGCTGGACGAAGCCATCCGCAATAATAAAGCGTATTATAAATTTATTTTCGGAGACTTCAACGGCAGAAGAAGGAAGTTCACTGTCAGAAAATACTTGAAATTTGACACTTGAACGGCTCATCCTCACTGGTCGTGCGGGGGCAGCATAATCACCATTTATAGGAGATTTGTTGGTTAAGCCATCGTCGTTCCTTGGAATCCCGAGGTCAGCCTGACCAAAGTCTACCCCAGGTCTTCACCACCACGGGGAGTCGCAGCCCTTGTGGATCAGAGGGAGATTTGCCACCATGTGACTTTGATTGATATCAGGACAGTGGCGGATCCTGGTATTGGATTACTCTTAGCTAGCCTTTCTGATGAAAACGCCGGACTCCTCAGCTTGGGAGAGCCTGCCGGGAAGACGAATCCCCCCGCTGTACATCGCAGTCTGACACCCAGAAACACCTCCCAACCACGATGAAGCGGTAAACCGTTGGAAGGGTCAGAGAATAAAGCATCGAAAATTTTGAATTAGAAGAAACCAAAATTCCTGTCCTCAGCACGTTTCTCTCATTGAAACCCGTTTTTTGAGAAGAAAGAAAGACGCCGCTGGACATGAAAGTTTCCTAATGGCATGACTTCAGAGAATAAAGCATCGGAAATTTTGAATTAGAAGAAACCAAAACTCCTGTCCTCAGCACGTTTCTCTCATTGAAACCCGTTTTTTGAGAACGGGGAGTCGCAGCCCTTGTGGATCAGAGGGAGATTTGCCACCATGTGACTTTGATTGATATCAGGACAGTGGCGGATCCTGGTATTGGATTACTCTTAGCTAGCCTTTCTGATGAAAACGCCGGACTCCTCAGCTTGGGAGAGCCTGCCGGGAAGACGAATCCCCCCGCTGTACATCGCAGTCTGACACCCAGAAACACCTCCCAACCACGATGAAGCGGTAAACCGTTGGAAGGGTCAGAGAATAAAGCATCGAAAATTTTGAATTAGAAGAAACCAAAATTCCTGTCCTCAGCACGTTTCTCTCATTGAAACCCGTTTTTTGAGAAGAAAGAAAGACGCCGCTGGACATGAAAGTTTCCTAATGGCATGACTGATTCGGAGATCGACCGCATGCTGACAAACAGAAAACGATGTTTCCTCGACAAATCGGTAGTCCTGTCATTCTGTACTAGTTCCGACCACCACCCTCTTTGCCTAAACATTCAGTTCAGCCGTAAGCTGAAAAGCAAATTTATGTCATCAACCATGAGGAAAAAGTCTGGCTGCATATGACGAGAAACTTTGAACGAAACCCTATTCAAACGTAACTGGCAGATTAAAGAAGACCCGACCGAAGACTACAAGCTGCTTGTCGAAGGACTTAAAAGCTGTGCCGAGTTTGGATAAGCTCCAGTGGAGTCTACCTAAAATTCTTCCGTCGGAAGTTCAAGTTTGCCATATAAAACATGGAAGACACAGCTCCAAGACGCAATATTACCGCCCACTTCCGTAGTGCTGAAAACCACAAGTTACATATATTTGTCGCATGCCATTTGACAGTTTCTTCAAATGGAAAAAATCCCAGATCAGTGGAGTGCATCGCACACGAACACCCTGCTCAAGGATAGTAACCGAAAAATTTTTCGTAACAACTGCACGATGTGCTTGTTGAGTTTATCTTACAAGCTCTTCATGAAGATTATCCTGTCGCGCATATCAAGGCCATTCGATGAGGCACAACCCGTACAGCAAGCAGGATTCCGACAAAGATTTTGCTGCATGGACCACGTCCAAAGTGTGTCTAGGGTAATAGAAGTTTATCGGAAATTTCACCTGAATAGTCCTAACTTTTGTCAACTATGAAAAAGCATTTGGCACTGTCGAAACGAATGCAACCCTATCGCTGCTCGTCGACCAAGGAGTGGACACGCTCTATATAAAAACTCTGCTTAACTGTTAACACAATTGTACCAGGAGAATACAGCTTTTCTATCGACCTCTTACCGTATCCATAAGAAAAAGGGTTCGACAAAGTGACACAATATCGTCAAAGCTGTTTAGTTCCGCAGTGCCGTTTAGTGCCGGTTAATGAAGTCACTCGATTGGGATAAGCTACGTATTAATGGAAGATTCCTATCAAACTTTCGTTTAGCCGAAGACATCACTATCTTGTCAAGAAATATCAGCCAAGTTTAGCCAGTGATTAATGAGCTCAAAAAAGTGAGGAAAAAAGACGGGGCTCCGCATAAATTGGAACAAGACCCAGCTCTAGAAAAATGTATGGTGCGAAGGCGATTAGATCAAAGTGGATAGTTTTCTGATTGGAAAGCCACCTCGTACGTGCACTTTAAGCGTTTAATGAACATAGAGAATAACCTGAAAAAGGAGTTAGACAGAAGAAGGAGTGCAGCATAAGCCGGCCGCACTGCAGTGGTTAATGAAGTCACTCGATTGGGATAAACTACGTATTAATGGAAGATTCCTATCAAACTTTCGTTTAGCCGAAGACATCACTATCTTGTCAAGAAATATCAGCCAAGTTTAGCCAGTGATTAATGAGCTCAAAAAAGTGAGGAAAAAAGACGGGGCTCCGCATAAATTGGAACAAGACCCAGCTCTAGAAAAATGTATGGTGCGAAGGCGATTAGATCAAAGTGGATAGTTTTCTGATTGGAAAGCCACCTCGTACGTGCACTTTAAGCGTTTAATGAACATAGAGAATAACCTGAAAAAGGAGTTAGACAGAAGAAGGAGTGCAGCATAAGCCGCATGCACACTTCTCAAATAAACCACCATTCAACTAAACGACCTAAAAATCTCTGCGGTTAGTTCTTCAGCTAAACAGTCCTCCTAGCTCTCCTTTATGCTGCAGAGACGAGGCCTGATATTTGGGCCACGTCAAGAAACCTGCGCACTACTTACAAAGGACTTGAAAGATGTCATCTGAAGCATAGTCGGCACACTCAACATCTAGCCGAAATGTAAAGCTATGCTATCGAAATGCAATCTTCGAAAGCTATTTCATTCTCCAAATCTAGGAGAATACCCATAGATAGAAAAACACAGGTTAGTCGGTTACATAATGAGAAGACCAAACGGCAGATAGACGAAAACAACTGCAGATTGGACTCCAAGAGATACCGGCCTCCTTGGGCGAAATTATTCGTAACCAAAGTTAATCAGCTGTATTCACAGCAGCAGTTATTTTACAGACCACAGTACTAGACTTCCGCCCGCCACCTGCTCTTATAAAACAACTGTCGTAAACGCCGACTGCGGTGGAAGCAACGAATTGCAAATGTGCTAGGGTCCACACAACTCTTGAAGAAGAACCGTCCAAGCATCCAAGACAATAAGTATATATTGGATTTATAGTTATCATTCGCCACTGGAAAATAAGTTTATGAATTGAAGTTGCAAAAAAATAAAGATTTTCACATAAAGTTGCAACTGTAGAGTTAGAGGGTGTATTTGAGGGCAAAATCGCATCTTGGTAAAGGAAACCGTTTGTTCGGTGTTTCTCAATTAAAAATACAAGCGTTAACGGAAAATAAAAACAAACGTTTCAAGAGGAGAGCTTCAGGAAAACGAAACCTTGTTGTTGTAGAAAAAGCAAAGTTGTTTCATGTTGGTAAAGCTATGTAGAATTGACAGTCTACTTTCAGCTGGTAATGTTCTAGATGATCTGAGAGAAGCCTATTGAACTGATTAAAAACGTGAATTGTTTCTACAACAGTGCTATCTATGCAACCACTATAATGCTAAAATATTCGCAAAACCTGGACTTCTGGTCCCGTGTTTTGCTTTTCCCTATCTGGGTCAGGGCCCAAAATTTTGCAAATATCTTAGCATCGTAGTGGTTGCATTTCACACCATACCCTGTCATGAAAAATAATAATAGGCGGTAAATAAAGAGTTAATATACTGTTATTTATCTGACCCATAAACAAGATTCTTTAAGCCTGTTGTTCTATTTTTAAAGTTGTTAAAAATACATTTTTCAGAAGAAGTGGAAGAGTAGGAAATGCTAAAATTCCGAGTGAAACCACAGGAGCCAAAATTATCAAAGACACACAATTGAAAGATATCATAGTGTTCTAATGGAGGAAATACCACCTGTTCAAATGCTATCAATTTCGAAATATGAGAGTCGAATTGAAAAAGTAACGAAAATACGACCCTCGGAATTAAAAAAAAAACCAAAAGTTCACTTTGGTAGAATAACTGTATGTTATTGGCGCACATCAGTAGATTCTAAAGCTTTCCATTTCAACTAAAAATGTTTACCACGAAGTGAGACAAGTGGGTTAAAAGTCCGTAGAGAGTATTATTTTGCAAGGTAGAAGTCAAGCGGCGCTTGTCGCGCAGTGGTTTGGAGCGCCCTGCAACACAGACGTGGAAATCAATTTCGGCGGCCATGGTCCATAAGGTCCCCCATTCCTCCGGTGTCGGCAAATTAGCACCAGACTTGTCTGGGAGGATAGCAACATTGGCTCGATACAACGGTAGACCCACAATGAGTCATTGTAAAAGCCAGATATGCATTCTATCACCTCCAACGGTGTTTAATAAAGTGGAATGCATTTCGCATTCCTCAAGGATTGATCAACGCTCAGAGCTTTATCCTTTATAGCTTTAAGTAGAAATCAATTCATTTTGGACCCTAAAACCTAGGGGTTAAAGTTGAAATGCGCCAATATTTCTGGCCACTTAATGAAGGAAATCTATTCACATTGGATCGAATTTTGAAACGTTGAAGCAGAAAGAATAATCCGCATTAGCATCAGAAGAAATATGTAATAATTTCAAAGAAATGGAAGACTCGTGTCACTTAAAAGCAACAGCCATATATAGCACAACTGAATATCACCCCATACTAAAAAGCTGCTCAAGCAGTGTAATAAGGCGTCATTTTAATTTCCACTTGTATACGAAATTTAGCTGAGCAATAGTAGTTTGAGACTCACATCCAAAACAAAGCGCCGGACCCCGATCTTGAAGAACCTTCACGGAGTTATAGACGCCAAACCATGCACGTACACCGGCGTCTACGTAGACCTTAGAACATAAGTTACACATTGAAACGTTTCAATGGTATAAGAAAAATCATTCTAGTAAACGCAGAAACGGTAGCAGCCTTTCTTAGTTCATAAAACAAATTTGATCTATAAACACCTTTGGGTCAGTGGAAATCCGAGGAATGTAGTACAGAGAGCCAGAGCAGAATTGCCAACGATTTATGAACGCCCTAAAAGTAGATCATAAAACAACTAACATTATCAAAACCTTTTTGCATAACAGATTTAAAAAGTACGCATCTGTTTCTCAAAACCAGACATTCCATCGCACCTTAACTCCTTCACCTGTATCACCTGTAGTCCCGTTGATCGTCGAGTGACTAGACTCGAGCGGGAGCCAGTAAATCCTCCAATTTTCCTTGTCGCTTGCAAGAGTAGCCCAGTGGGTTCTGCACGCTTAAGTGACTGGTCGAGCATCATATCTTCCTTCTAGGCTCTTCCTGAAGAACTCTGACCATCGGGTCGGTGGTCTTCCTGCAGTACGTTTGACATCCCGCGGAATCCAGTCACTAACAGCTCTTGTCCATCGGCTATCATTCGTACGCATTATGTGTCCGGCCCACCTTATCCTCGACTGTTTGGCGTATAGAACGGCATCTTTGATTTTTGAGCATTGACGCAGGTCGGTGTTTCTGATCCCATCCCTTACTTGTGTGAAACGGGATACTCCTAGCATCGTCCTTTCGACTGCGCGTTCGATAACGCTGAGTGATCTTTCATCCTGCTTACGCAGCGAGCAGGTTTCCGACGCATACGTTAGGGTACGAAGAACCGTTGAGTAGAAAATTTAGGCACGTAATCCGGTGTTCTTTGTCCTCTTCACTATAACCTCCATGCGCTTGAAAGCAAAGCAAGCCGGTCGTTCCCTCCTGCTCAACTCTGAAACTGAGTCGTTCATTATATTGATATCCAACCTAGATAGACATAACTGGAGCATTCGGAGATATTCGTTCCGTTGAGCGTGAATGGGGCAAACGAAACCGATCCGTTCTTCATGAACATCGTTTTCTTGAGATTTAGTCGAAGACCAATCTTTCCACATGCTTTATCAAAGTCCGCAAGCATACGTTCCGCTTGGCTAAGGTCTGGTGTTGTAAGGACGAAATCATCAACAAAGCGAAGGTGATGTAACTGCCCACCATCGATTTTCACTCCCACATTATCCCATTCCAATGTTCTCATAACGTTCTGGAGGGTGGCTGTAAATAGTTTTGGCGAGATTGTATCGCCTTGCCTAACTCCTCTTTTGACATCAACGTTAATATCGTTGTAGAATGGCGAAATTTTGAATGTGAAATTTTTGTACAGCTCACGATGAATCCTTATGTACTGAGTTGGAACTCCTTGACTACCAAGGGCTTCCATGACTGCTTCTATCTCAATTGAAGCAAAGGCCTTCTGTAAATCGATGAAAGTTAGACAGAGCGGTCATTTGTACTCTCGTGATCCTTCAATGAGCCTTGTTGTGGTGTGAATGTGGTCCATCGTACTAAATCCTTTTCGAAACCCTGCTTGCTCACATGGCTTTCCTTCGTCCAGTGTTCTGTCAATCCTGTTTAAGATGACTCGAGTGAAAAGTTTGTAGACGACACCTTATACAAAGAAAATAAAATAAAATTAGCGTCAGTGTCAACATATTTCGGCATAAATAATTATTGTAAGTAGTTCTTACAAGCTACCCTTGTTGAGTTGACCCGATGTTGGTATCAGCTCTTTTCGTGAATCGGGTGGCTGACATTTCGACGACTTCGTCTTCATCACAGCCTGTATATATTTTATATAATCCATATCCATGTAATTCACCGACTTACTCACAATTCTAACGAAGATCTATTATGTAAGCGAACACCAATTTGTTAAAAAAAAAATAGTACTCATCGTTTTATACGGTGTGAGATCATCTATATGTTGTTCACAACGGATGAGGAGTGAGATCAGTCCAAATCAAAAAGTCAATCTGAGAAAACACCCCAGGTCATGTATGGTAGTGAGCCATTCGTCTTTCCGGTTCACCTTTCGACTTTTGAAATTTATCCTAGACGCTCTAATGGTCTGGAGCATTGACATTTTTGATTCCTGCACCAGGATCCTGGCAGTGACTTCAAATCATCACCACTGTGATTTTGCTCCCTATGCGTAAAGATTACTTTGCCCAATTTCAGGTTTTCCGTATAGATGTTCCTTCATGTGGAAAAGAAATAGTCTACCCGTTTCCGCTAATGTATTCTTTGGAGCATTCCTTACATGAGACTAAGTACAATGCACTGGACCCATGCAATCCCCGTGTCTGCCGTAAGGACAGATTACACAATTTTCTGTGCTACACAAACGATCACTAAGGTTGCAGTTTAATTGATAGCGCGTGATGTTAAGTGGGAGACCACTGATTGCTACAGAATTTTGAGGGCAACTCTCAATCGCACAACTTTTTTTCGTTTTATATGGAAAGGTAGCTTGAAAGAAATCTTATTTGGGTTTAAAAGACTACTTTGGGGCATAATTCTACTTTGTGATCTGGTCCCAGTGGTTTCTGCTTCATAGCAATTTAAAATGGCTATTTTTCGTCTCAGTTTTAGCAATTCCTTCCTTTCCCCTTCTATATAATACGCATTTCTACATGTTGCGTACATATTTTTGCCTATTTTTACGTGTGGACGAGAGGGGAGTTAGATAACTAGTGCTCTACTTTGTTTACGAGACCACTTTTTGATGTAGCCACTTCCCGAAAGCTTTGTTCTTAAAAGTGAATTGACATTGAAATTGTTAAATAGACCGTCATACAATTTATGCGAGTAAAATCAACCGAGAATTAGCATCCATTCTTAAACCCTCAAATAAAGCTTTCAGAAAGTGGCTACATTACAGAATGGTATTGAAAACCAAATGGCAAAGATATACAAGTTCGCTACCTCTCCTCTCATCCCTCACACATGAAAAATGCACTAATTGGACCCAACGGCTAAAAATGTGTACACAGGAGAAGAGGAACGAAAGGAATAGCTAAACTTAGCACGAAAAATAACCATTTTTAACGGCTACGAAGCAGAAGTCATTCGGGTCAGATCACAAAGTAGAGTTTTGCATTAAAATATTGTTAAAAATATAAATAAAATTCTTCTTAAGCTACACAAAAAACAGTGGTGACGATTTTGAAGTGACTAGCAGGATCCAGGCGCAGGAATCAAAAACATCAACGCGAAAGATTCTTAGAGCGTTTTCGATTAGGTTCAAAATTCTAAGAATGAACGCGAAAGATGAATGCCTAACTATCACACGTGACCTGGCGGCTTTTCTCAGATTGATTTTCTGATCTTAGCGGATCTTACTTCTCATCCCATGTAAGCAACAGAGGGTGGTCACTCCTGAGAAGACGGTAAGCAGTCTTTAAACAAGGTGTCGTATATTTATATAATAGAACCTCATAAGTGTTATAGATAGGTCACTAAAATACATGGACAGCGTCATATAAAATACGTACAGGCCCTGAAGAAGAGGAAGTCGCCGAAACGACAGCCACCTAATCACGACTGCAACAACAACTGATGTCAACCTCGCGTCAACAACAAGGCAATTCCGTAAAAAATTATATACAAAACTAATACTTCGGCGAAAAGAAATTGGTAACGGATACACGAACTAACCAATCACTATCATCTTCTGCGACGAAGTAACGCGCATGTTGAGAAACAAGCGACTTGACTACTATGGCAGACAAATTTCTCTGGGCAACATCCTCAGCATTAATATCAAATTCGAAGTCAGATACATAGCTGACCGTGAGGGTTACTCTCTAAATAACTCAAATGCGTATAAGAACATTGCGAATGACTTCACACGAGAGATCAATAATTTCAACAAATTGAAATTCCAAAGAGAATATTTAACCGCAATGTGTTTAACAAACGTGTCCATTTTACCTTGTTTGAACTTGAGCATCTCCACTCGAATTTTTCATTCTCTCCATTTCTAAACTTCCACTGATTTATAGAAAACGCACTGCAAATAATGAAATTATTTCAGCATAAAAAATGAAACAAATTCTACATCAGTTTTTGAAGAAGCCAATACTTTTTATGAATTTCATTTCCAAATTTTTAGAGTTGAAACCTCCGAAGAAAAAAAAAACAGATGACGAAACAAAATTCTTCAAAATCCCGAACGTAAGCGCGGCATCCACAAACATCAACGATATACTGGAGAGGGGTCACCATTCGCACTGTTCCAAGAAATAGTGACATTTAAATCGCTTCGGTGTTAGAAATACGACCTTCGAAGAACAAAAGCGTAGAAGAAAAAACGTTTTTAATCGCCACAATATCAGAAAGGTGTCCTCGTAGACAACATGTTATGAAAAACCTGTTGGTTTCAACAGTTTTCGTTTTTTAGAGCTGAAACCTCTGAAAAAAAAACTGATGACGAAACAAAATTCTTCAAATCCTGAACGTAAGCGTGGCATCCACAACAACGATATGCCGGAGAGGGACCACCACTCGTACTGCTCCAATAAACAAAGTTAAATATGAGATGAGATATGTCGACCCACTGTGGTAACCAGCCATTATGTTCGAAACTCCGCTACGGGTTAACCACTGGTTTGTATGAAATTTGGTAAGCCAAGCAACCAAAAAACACTATTCAAAAGTCTCTAGGTCAAATCGTGACTTATCATTTTAACTATCAGGATTTTTGAAATAACATGTTACTCATAGTATTAAAATAATGCAAAAAACCAAATGAAAGTCAAACAGTTTTCTAAGAGTGGGATAAGGGCGAATTTAGAGCGCCTTCAAAGTGTGTTTGGTTATGTAAGACAAGCCAACTTATTCTTATTACAAGTACTATTACCTTGCACAGTCATCAAAAGTGATCTCGTTGAATGGTCCGAAGAAGTCTTCATTGCGCCTTACGCATTGCCAGAAAATATCACGCACCTGCTCTCTGAAATTGAGACAATCTCTTCAATATCGAGTAAATGTACCCTCTCACACAAAATTCTGCTGCTGAGTACATTTAACTCGATTCTAGTTAGTTACTGGTACTGGGTAAAACTGCTATGCACCGGTGTCAGGGAACAAATCCTACTCCGACGAAGAAGGCTAGCATCGGGCACTTTTCAGTTCTACTATTATATGCGAATGGAGTCCACAAAGCCATAAACATCGCCTCGAGGTAAAAAAAATTCCTACGAATTGGATTGCTCTGACATCGCAAACTCAAGATTCAAGGAAAACTTGCCCTGCTGGTATAAGTTTACTATAAAACAAACTAGATTCCCTCGACACCAAAATAAACCATCAAGCCTTAAACAACCCGCATTTCAATAATAGCTATCATATTCTATAATACACACTGCAACCTTTGAATGAGTACTGTAGAATCTCTTTTTCATACATCATACAAATTTTTCGGTGAATCAATGCTAATATCAGAACTCCGATGTGGATATCGGGTTCATCCCGATGCACTGCCCAGAGTGGTTAATCGACTAATCTACGATTTCCCGTTCTACGAGAATGGCTGCTATGTTCGAAGGATCCAAGTAGCAAGGCCGTAATGCTGTTCTCAAGCAAAGCCGCCAACAATAAGCATGCAACGCCATGCGAGTGTTTTTCAAAAAAAGTGACTCTTCACAACAAAATTTTCAATTCGCCTATTCAAAAGAAAAAAAGTATAGAAAGATACATCAAAAATACGTACCTGTTTTTGACACCACAAATATTACGTGAACTCATCTTCGCGACTGTGACTTGATACTGATACATCTGAAATCTCTTTTTTTACTTGAAAAAATGACGTCGGATTAGGACTAAATGGTAACTGCTGGAACTTAAGTATTCCAAAGATGTGTGCAAAGTTTCACTCAACGTCAAAACACTCCACGAGGCATGTCTAAGGCAAAAAGACATAACAAAGAAAATTTTTGAAATAAAAATTGCTATCCTCGTAAACTAGGGCACGTGTTGCGCAGTGGTTGGAGGCGCCATTGCGACACGCACGTGGAATCGATCCGTGCGCCCATGGCCCGCCAAGCCTTCCACCTCTCCAGGGTCGGCAAACTGGTGCCAGAGTTGTCTGTGAAGAGAGCAGCACTGGCTTTATTCATCGGAAGTCCACTGCAAGTCATTATAAGGCCCAGATATGCATTCCGCCACCTGCAACGATGCTTGATGAAGTGGAATGCATGGCGTATTCCTCAGGGACTGACAAATGTCGAGAGCTTCAACCTTCCTATCCTTTTATCATCGCAATCATGGACCATCTCCGTAGAGAGATTTCATGCCGCTTAGTAGCGAGGCTACGTGGCGCGTCCTCAGGTGGGCGGATAGGGGGTTAATCGCGGAGCAAAAGCGAGGTTTGCTTGCTTGAGACGCTGGTGCATTAAGGGGATAGGCTCTCTATTTCTACTGCGCCGATTTGGCACATACTTTCTGTATTTACAAAAAGTATGCATGGATGCGTGTTTCGGTGCGTTCTAGTTTATGCGAATTGTATTTCTACAAGTCAATTCGGCCAAAAGCCTGCGGTCAAGTGACAGGGAAGTATATGGGAGGCGGTTAGGTGTCGCCTCCAACAAATAAGCTCCCTGGTCCACTTGGAGAGAATGGCAAGTATGCTCAGCTTTTATGTTTACAGCTCGATGGCATGGCAAACTATGGCAAAAAAGGGTATGGCATACTAAACAGAGTAAAAGAAGTGGGCCTCATTTTACTGACCATGAAAGAGCTGAACACGGTAGCCTCGGCTTGGACGAGTATAGACAGACTGCAAATCTCAAGGTCATTGTAGACTTCTTATATCGCAAAGGACTAAGGTGATCTATACCTACAATGCACGTTCAATTGAACATGAGCCCTCGATGGAGGAGTTCATCATGCATGCATAAAGATAACGTACTACGTCATCGGACTGACCAAGATGAGAAGACGCCAATTATTCAACGCCGTCTATGACACCGGTGAAGAATTGTTCTTCGGATTATGCCGCACAAGAGGAGTCAGCGGCGTCAATGTTCTCGTCAACACAAGTGTGCCCATGAACTTCGATTCACTCAAACAATTAACAACACGAATCGGACGTCTACGACTGAAGAGATATAGATAATTACCCACCTTGACAATATTCGTCGTTTACTCACCGACATCAAACTATAACGACGACGAAGTTGAAGTGTTCTATATGGACTTGGAGATGTTCTGCAGAGAAGACTGTACGTTCTTTAAGGTCATTATTGGAGATTTCAACACAAAAATTGGACAGTGGAAAACGTCTGAAGCACGACGTATTGGAAACTACAGATTAGAAATGAACGAGCAGGGTGAGCCGCTGTCTGAGTTTATTGCAACGACTATGACCATTCATGGTAAGTAGCAAATCCAGAAACTTCACTCTCAGCGCTGAATGTGGAAGTCTTCCAATAGAGAGTACCATAAAGAAATAGACTACATCAGAGTAAATCGAAGGTTTTGCCTAACTGATGTCGATGTTCTTCCAAAATTCTACACAGGATCAGACCACAGCCTCCTTCGTGTAAGATTCCATATCTAGCAAAAATGAAAAAACGCCACTGAAAAAGAAGTGCCAAAACCACCGTAGGCTGGGATGTATTCACTTCCCTAGTCAGCCGTTAGGAAGATGCCGTCTGATAACACCGACTAGCAGCAGGATCGGCTTGTTAACATCTTCATGTTAGCACAATACATGTGACTAAGCAGGGTTTCAAAAAAGATACAGCATGAGGGACCACATACACACGACAACAAGAGTCAGTGAGGTATCGCCAAAGCACAAAAGATCACTTCATCTAAATTCCGTCAATATGAAGAAAGCTCTCGATTTGGACGAAACAGACGCGGTCATGGAAGCCCTCGACAGCCAAAGCGTCGATGCTTAGTGTATAAAGATTACTAGTGAGCTATACAAAATTTCACAACCAAAATGTCTCCAGTACATAACGAGATTGCCATCGACGTAAAAAGATCGGTTATGCAAGGCGACACGATCTCGCCAAAATAAGTAAAAGCCGTCCTCTACAACGTTATGCAAATATCCGAACAGGTCAACATTGGGGCAGAAATTGATTGTCGACAACTACACCATCCTCACTTTGCTGACAACATCCTTCTCACAACATCAAGCATTAGCCAAGCGGAAAAAAATGCTTGCCGACTTTGATAAAACTTGTACAAAAACTGATCTTCGACTAAATCTCGCAAAAAAGATTTTGATGAAGAACAGATTGGCTTCGTATTCCCCATTGATGCTCAACGGAATGGATATATCCGAATGTTCTAGTTATGTCCATCTAGGTCGCAAAATCAACGTGATGAACGACTTAGCTCCATAGTTGAGCAGAAGAAACGAGTGGCATGAGGAGCGTTCAAGAGCAATGGAGATGTAGTGAAGAGAACAAAGGAAACCCGACTCCGTGCCCACCTTTTCGACTCAACGGCTCTTCCTGCCTCAACGTATGCATCAGAAGCCTGCTTGGCTTTTAAGAAATATGAAAGTCCACTCAGTGTTATAGGACGCGCAGTCGAGATGACAATGCTGGGTGAATATTCTGTGACACACAAATGAGGAAAGGGATCCGAAACTCCGAGCTACGTCATTGATAAAAAATCAAAGACGCCGTTATACATGTCAAACTGTTGATGACAAAGTGGGCTGAACACGTAATGTGCATGAACGACGACCGATGGACAAGAGCCTTTGGTGGTTAGACTTCACCTCATGTCAAACGTACCGCACGAAGACGATCGACAAGACGGTCAGAGTTCTTTACTAAAACTTCAAACGAAAGATGTCCAACGATCCCCTCGAACGATCAAAACCCACTGGGATACTCTCCCTCACGACAAGGAAAAATGGAAGATTTATTAGTGCTCGTTCGAGTCACCTTGACGATCAACGGTGCACGGGTGATCTTCGCACAGAAACCCAAAACATCAAAGTGTAAAACTCTTAAAGCATTTTGCATAAATTCCAAAAATCCAAAGATGAACGTATGGAGGCATACCTCCAACCACGACTTCGCGATATACCTTACGCTGGTTTTTTTGATCTGAACCCAGGCATGTTCTTGACCCATGCGAGACTCTGTGCGGTTGATCTTTAACAAGAACTAGAAGACTTATAAAGAACAAAACAGTAAGGGCTTACCAGAAACTATTAGCCATGTGAATGAAATGCAGGTACCGCGTTTTTCTCTTTTTTTTTTTTTGGTAATGTCATAAATATATTTGACTGAGTCATGTCAATTTGACATTTTCAGGATCTGAAATAGACGAAACAACCCAAGCCTCAACCGGTACTGGACAAATCTTGTTGTTGGGAACATCGCACCTGCTCAGGAAGAAAACACTAACTTACTGAGCAAAGCACATATATTGAATACATGTTGAATTCCAATGATAAAATCTCCCTCTATGTACGAAAAAGTATGTTGACAATTTATTTTGAGCCACAAATTTTGATAGCGGCTCAAGAACCCCACGGTTTTTATGTGGAATATAACCATGAGAATGCTGAGATATGAGCACAACTAGGAAAAACAGGTGCGCTTCGAACCCGCAATTACTCTTTTCCGGGAGCTCATGTGTTATCCACTGTACCAACCGAGGGTCCTGCCTTGTCTTTTTCTCTCAGTAAATAAAGACATTAAATAAAAGCTAAGACATCGTGATTTTGTCTGGAGCTTCAGCTTGACCGGATTCAATGACGACTTGTGTTCCAAAAAGCATTTAAATTTGACTTAAAAGCAATATAAACTTGCATAATCTATTGACTTCTAGAAATGATGACTACCAAAACGATGACGGACCATACGCGCAATATATTTTCGAATAAAAAAATAAAAGGTTAAAAAGGATAAAATGCAGGTCTGGCCTCCCGTATAATGACTTTCGGCGACCTGCCAAAGTATCAAATCAGTGCTGCTATCCTTCCAGAGAAGTATGGTACCAATTTGCTGACCCCGAATGGATCTCGAAAGCTTGGTTAGTCTGGGTCGAGGGATCGAACGCAGCTGTATTTCAGGGTACCTTTAACCACTATGCAACAAGCACTTCTATCCCTATCTAAGCACTATGAAAGCAGTTTCCTCCAACAAAAAAATATATCATTTTGTCAAGAATTTTTCGGTACAACCCTTCGTTGTTATGAGGATCAAAGCGCTTCTCGCATTCGATTCGTTTCAAAGCATCCATTATCCTTCGAAATACTGCGTGTAGTTGCAGCTGCTGCTTGAGGATTGTCGTCTTTACGAATATCGTTGAATCTTGGTCGAGTCAACTCTCCCAGAGGTCCTGGGATGGAACGACAATAGCGTTCCCATTTGGACTACGAGGGTGTACTACTCCCAGGCATGTCTACTACAAACTTCCAGGCACTTGAGGCACGAGACGATGTAAGCCCGATGCGGGTTCGAACCCTCGCCATACTTGTAATGCACGGTACCACTACCACTGTGCCACCACCCACTTGTCAAGATATATCTTTTCTGATAAATTTTGGATGTTTGGGAAAGATGGCTTCGCACCACCCTGCGTTTCCATTTAAGTGAAGAAGAGGTTACATACTCCAAGAGATGCACTGGTGCAATATTTGATATCGATTTGTAATTGCATGCACTCTGTGAAGTTTGTGAACTGTCCATTTTTCAAATATTTAAGAAATATAACTTTCTGATTTATTTACCCGTTTTCCGGTCAATCCGCACTTCAATCGATACCAATTTGCCAATAAAGATATGTTTCCTTTAGTTCCAGAAACATTTGGCCGCTCACAAACCTTACAAAGCTCATCTTCTTCCTAAAACAGGATATCTTAATCCCTCTATTCTCTCTTTCTTGGAATCCATCTGCTTTTGCTGAAATACAGCAGCACTTGGTTAATAAGAAACCAGAATGCTGACCAGCAAGTTTAGAATAATTCATAAACTTCGACAATCTCAAAAGGATTTGTGGCAAACATTCGAGATGGTCTATTTAAATCGCACTTTTCCTACCACCCAAACATCGTTATCGGAGTAAGTGGGCGAGAGTTCGACTGGCATCACCGCTCGAAATGAGGTAAGAAAATCTTTCATTACCTTGCCTACAACAAAAAAAGTATTTGTGAAATATGAAAAGCATTTTGTAGGTAAAACGTCAACATAACGACGGGAAAAATCATATTGCAGAAATACGTTGTTATGAATGCGTAACGCGCCCAGCTCCAGCTTCCACTATACACGTCTTCCTGTCATTTTTAAGAGTTCCGATCTTAAGGATATCCTCTGTTGACTACAAATGCTGAGAGAAAACTCGCCAAGATATTTGAAACGAAAGGATTCTTCCAAACAATACGAAAGCATTGGTTTAGTAATATAATTTCTACTGATTAAGGATGGGGTCTTCATGAGAACACAAAGATAATCATTAAAGAACTATGCTATGGAATACGTCACACCCGACTGTGGTAACTTCATTCTAGCGATAATCCACTTGACTTCACTCGACTCTATGCCTATATGAGTACTCAATTCTCTCAACGAAAACTGCTGTGAACAACTGAATCAAAGCATTGCGGCTCTGAAGAAGGCAACAGCGCCGAAACGTTTCGAAACATTACCCATGACCATGTATAACAACGACTCTGTACACTGTTTTTTTGATGAGCAGACACGAAGTTCCTGCAAGAATGTTTATTCACAATACCTGACATTTCGATGGTTTCGCTTCCTCTCCACTAAGGACACGAAGATATAACGGAGAAGAATTTAAAATAAAAGTCAGTAGAAGAAGATAGAAGAATCTAAAACCGTGCCAAACTATTGAAACACTTTGGATTTTGATTTTAAAAATCTAAAAAAAGATAAACCACAGAGACAAATGCCTTGTTTGATAAGGTGATCTCAGACCATATCGCAGACTGCTCTTTTAACGTGAAAGGGGCAGATTCCTTACCAATAGACTGTGTGCGGCTGATCTTCTCAAATACTTCGAAGTTTAGAACAGCTCTGTTCTCTTTCTCAGCTCTTTGAGCTGTTCTAACCTTCCTCATTGGAAGTCATGTAAAAAAGCGGCTCTGAAGAAGGCGATACTGCCGAAACGTCAGCTACTGTTGTGTTGTATTATATTGTGTGTTTTTCTATTGAAGTAAATGTATGCTGCATAACAACCTCGCGATTACTGAACAAGAAAACTACGCATACTTCGAAGTGTCAGTTTAGCCTCTCTCTGTTCTGAAAAAGTGGAAACCGATAAAATGCCAGCAATTGTAAATCAATAGTGCAGTAACAATCTCGTGCCTGCTGATCAAGAAAGAAGCGAATTGTTGATCAGTACCGAGTCCACGGATCTCCCTCATCTGAGAGATCTCGAGCCGAGATGGCGGATAGGGGGTTAATGGCGGACCAAAAGCGACTTTTGCATCCCTGAGACGCAGGTGGATCCACAACATGGACTCCCTGCTTCTGCTGCGCCGAATTGGCACATGCTTTCTGTATTTGCTAGGCGTATTCATTCATGCGTGTGTGAGTGCGTTCTCGCTTTGTGCGGATTGTATTCTACGAATCAATTCGGCCAAAAGCCTGCAATCAAGTGACAAGGAAGTATATGAGAGGCGGTTAGGAGTCGCCTCCAACAAATAAGCTTCATGTCCACTCTGGGAGAGCCTAGCAAGCTAACCGTGAGTATAACCAGCCCCACGTTCAGAGCCCAGCAAGCTATACGTGGGTATCAAAATGTTAAACACAGTAAAAAAAAGGCCTCATTCTCCTGACCCCGCAAAAAAGCTCCCAATTACACAGCGTTGGGTAGGACGAGTACGGAGAGGCTGCTAAAATCTCAGGACCAATGGAAGCTGCCTGGATCAAGAACTATGGCGACGATCTGTACCTACAATGCACCTACACTTGCATCCGAGTCCACGACAGAAGACTTGCTTATGCAGGCATGAAGGATAAGGTACGATGTCATCGGCCTGGCCGAGGCGAGACGACGCCACCCATTCAACGTTGTCTACGACACCGGAGAAAAATTGCTCTTCGGGAAATGCCACAATAGAGGAGTCCGTGGCGTCGGCGTTCTCGTCAAGCCGAGTTTTTCCATTAACATCGATTCAATCGAACAACTTACAACCCGAATCGGACGTTGACGATAAAAAAGATGTGAATCAATACCGGCTCTGACAATCTTCGTCGTTTACGCGATGACATCCAACTATGATGAAGAAGAAGTCGAAGCGTTCTATGTGGACTCGGAGAAGTTCAACAGAAGACAGCATTCATTCATTAAGGTCATCATTAAAGATTTCAACGCCAAGACTGGACCAAGGAGAACGTTACATTGAGACCCCACATCATAGTAAACAGAAAGTTTTGTCTAACCGATGTCACTGTTGTCGGAAAATTCTACATGGGATCAGATCATCGTCTCTTACGTGCAAGATCCTATTTTTCGCAGAAAAGAGAAAAAGTCACTGAATTCAAAAACCGAAGTTCCAGAACCACTGTAAACTGGTACTTATTAAATTCATTAGTGGGTTGTTCGGATGATGCCGTTGTCCATAACATCGACGAGAAATGCGACTGGCTCAGTGAACATCTTCACGTTAGCGCTATGGAAGCTGAGAGTTCGAGAGTCACCAAGAGACATCTGTCTCCAGAAACTCTCGAGATGATACGCCAGCGTGGAATCGCACGAGTTGCAGGCAACCGCGAACTAACGTTCGAACTTGCGAAGCAATACAGACAGACGATAAAAGAAGATCTTAAAGAGCGAAGAGCAGCAGTAATGGTCGAAGCTGCAGAGGCTGGGAAAAGCATTCGCAAAGCCCGCCGAAGCTTCGCCAATTACAAGACCAAGATGATTGCACTCCGACGCCCAGACGGAACAATAACAGCGTCCAGAAAGGCAATGGAGAAAATCATTTCCTAATACTACTAAGATCTCTTCGATAGCCACGTCCACCTCCCGTTTTATGAAATAAAAGAGGATGGATATGTTGTACCACCGGTTCTACCATCCGAAATTGGGCATGCCATTACGTCGGTGAAAAATCGAACAGGACCAGGCCCGGACCTCCAGTCATCCTAAACGGAATTGACAGAACACTGGAGGAAGGACAGCCATGTAAGCAAGCAGGGTTTCGAAAAAAAATTTAGTACGATGGACCATATTCACACGATAGCAAGGCTCATTGAAGTATTGCGAGAGTACAAAAAACCGCTCTGTCTCCCTTTCATCGATTTACAGAAGGCCTTTGATTCAAATCTACAGGTGATACAGTTGATACCGAGTTTGGTCGGGAAAGTCATCCCTGGAACTTGCTAAACGAGGTATCAGCCTTGTGTAAGCTTATTAATAGAAGAAATATTACGACTTCTGACATGATAGAAATACATAGATCAAATACACACCGGCGAGAATCATGTACCCGTGTCCATTACCAAAATGTCAGAGATAAAATTGGACTAACATATTCTACAACAACAACATCTGAACCAAAGCCGCAGTCTACTACACAGATTAAAGATAACATGAAAGAGATGGAACGTCTGATCAGAGAACTGCCAATATAGTGCATTTCTATTTGAGATTTCTCGACCGAGGTTTTTAATAGCGATAGTTGATTTAAAGGAATTAGAGATCTCCTTATTAGGCCGAAGAATGCACAACGATCCGCGTGTTTGCTCGGAATACCGTGATGAACCTCACAATTGTTGGATTCAATGAAATATGTTGAATTCATATTGAAAGGTAACTTGGTGACTCGATTGCATTGATTTGAGCAAGAAACATAGACCAGATGATTTTCACAGCAGATTCTTTGTCGAATGTGGAAGTCTTCTAGCAATTTTGTGCACTCGTTTGGTCTTCCGGTATGTCTTACTAGTGGTTTCTGTCTCTTCTTTTCAAACGTATTCGTTACGTTTTTCACGCATCGAAATTATCTCAGCACTATTCGGCTACGTTTCTATCGAAGTTTTGTAAGATTTCGGTAAATTAGTACGACATGCTTAAATAATACCACCGTAGTTCGCCACAGTGTCTTGGCTAGGATTGTTTCTAGGTGTTGAATTACGATATGCGTCGGGAGCTCGTCCTCTAGCAGAGTGTCGCCAGCTGCGAAGGGTTTCGTCGTTCTCGTCCGGAAGTATAGAGAGAGATAAACCTATCACAAGGCAAAGCCCTGGTTTATCCTATGATTTCTTTTCTGGCGGATTCCTAGAAAGTGTCATCACACGAAAAGCGTAGTGATTTGTAGTGATTACGGAGGCGTTTGGCTATGTAGACTGCAGTCAACTTGACCTTTCCAAACTCTGAGGAGGGCGAAATCTGCCGAAACGTCATCTTGTACGTAAATAAAGAAATAACATAACACCTCGTGTTTGCTAAGCGAAAGTAGAAAGAATTATTCCATCAATGCCGAGGTTAACAGAAAGTCGGAGGTGGGAGTAATGATTTGTATCGTCCCTATGTGTTTCCAGTGTGATTAGCTGGGGCAATGAGTTCACCTTTGTGCTTCCCATTAAATATTATGAAGAGTTAGGAAATTCCACTCTAGATGTACGGCTATGAGTACAAAACGATAAACATAGGATGCAATTAATGCACAAACAATCCTACTAATCTCGTTCAATAATGAACATCAGTCGTAAGTTGTGAAAAGTGGGAATTGCAGTGGTTGTAAACTTTTTGCGAAAAGAACGAATTATAATAGTTAAAAACTAAAGGAAGTCAAGGCAGCTAAAGAAACAGAGGAAAATAAAGTAACAAATCAAGGTGACGCATACTGAAAGAAGCAACAGTTATCTCAAGAAAGCTAGGACATAATATATGTATATGATACAGAATATACATAGCAAAAAGGATAAAGGATAAAGCGCTCGGTGTTGATCAATCCTTGAGGGACACGCCATGCATTCGACTTCATTAAGCATTATTGGAGGTGAACAATGTATATCTGGCCTTCACAATAACTTGCGATGGCGCCCTTACAGATAAGTCCGCTAGTAATTTGTTGACTCTAGGGGGATGGAAGGCTTGGTGAGCCTCTGGCCCGGAGTTCCCATGTGTACTGCAGCGCGCCTCAGACTACAGCGCTACACGCTCCCTAAATGGTGAGTAATGTTAAGCGCCGACCTTCATGGTTGATTTTCTAGAAACATTTGAACTCCGAACTCGATCTTGCATTGAAACTAGTCTACTTATTTGCTTATGAGCTGATGAACTAGCAAATTTTAAGTATAATCAACGCACGAAATCGCTAACGCTCCTACATGTGAGAATATTATCATGCTCCTAACTGCTAGACCAGCTATGATACATGGAAAAATTGCAACCTTCTAGAGTTAGATGACAAAGAGACGAAATCACTTCCATAACGATGCCAAAGTCTCAAGAAAATCGACTTACTTCATCTGTTTAATTTGGCTTTCTCAACCTTAACGTTGTTTTTTACTGTTTTCATTTGTTATTCTTGTCTTTACTATATGTAGTGCATGCTCATAGTTGACTTCTAATTTATTAAAATCCAACAATAAAAACAAGGAAGCCATTCGCAAGCAGGTTCTTCACGAGCAGAAGCAACATCACTTTCAGAGCTTAAATCAAAGTAAAAACACACCTCAAGACGTCACCTAACAGGAGTTCTGTTTAATTTGTAGTCATCCGGTTAATTATTTAAAACATCTTCCTGTGGGAAAGAGATAGGAGCGTAGAAATGGCTCGGATTGTGTAGATGAGTTCGCTCCACAAGACTTTTGAATGTTGTGACTAGCTACACCTCAAACTTGGTTGGTAAATATATTGTTGTCTTCCAAATTTGTTCAAAAAAAAATCTTCCATTAATCTTTCATTATCCTATAGAGACCTCCATAAGCTATTTAGTCTGCTGAACCCTATGGCTTTATTGTCCGGTAATACAGTGAGCGTTGTCTCCTTGCAGGGGTGACGTACATAACACCCGTCAAGTCGTTTTTCGATAGTCTGATTGAATTTCTTTCACACTTGTTGGTTTTATTAAACCCTCTATTGTAGTATAACATTCCCAACTGGCTGCTTCATTGTTTTGTTCTTCAAGAACTAGATGAGAGGGCTCGTTGGTCCTACCCGTGGAGGTGGCCTGGGTGAGTTGATAGATGTAATCCAGAAGGAAATATGATACGCGGTTGGTAGTCCTTCGCTAGGGACCACAATTAGTTAAAGCCTAATAGGATAATGGTCTCACTTTCAGTTCATTGTTAGCTAGATATACGGGAAGCTTTTGATGAATAAAATTCACATCTTCCCCAGAAATTCGAGGAATAACGAAGTGATTTCTTAACTTACCGAGTGTGAATAACAGCAAGGATATTGGACGACCTTCGGCGTCCCATGCTTAGAACTAGACTTTATTCGGCTGCTTTTCTTGTGCTTCCTTAGATCCGAATGTGTATAAACGTAGTTTAGTTTCTTCTACAATAAGAAGACTTATTTCTGCAGCGAATGAAAGAGTTAAGCTTCCTCACCCAGCAAAACTGGGACTTTCCGAAGTCTTGCTGTAGTTGTGTTCATCATTGTAACTTTTCCAGTGGATAGTATAGCGGTTTGCGAATGGCTTTCGAGCTGACCTTCTAAGAGACTGGTTTCTTTTGGTGAAGGTTGCCTTCGATCTTGTTTGATACTTTCGACTTCGGCTTGTTCGCCTTAGTTCCCTTAACGCTAGGCTTCTCTAAAATGACTTTGTCGCTGATTGGTCCGCTTTTCGAACCGTCCTGGAAGCCTGTCTCCTTCGACGCTGAATGAAGATATGGTGTCGTTTCTGAGATTTGAAGCAAGATGACTTTTTGCATTGATTTGAGTTTT
The DNA here is from genome assembly GCA_009735665.1 of Angiostrongylus cantonensis. Classification (NCBI taxonomy): domain Eukaryota; kingdom Metazoa; phylum Nematoda; class Chromadorea; order Rhabditida; family Metastrongylidae; genus Angiostrongylus; species Angiostrongylus cantonensis. The sequence goes on from MQTX01000051.1 coordinate 2,694,833, forward strand.
GGTATGGAGATGCATAAATGACACACAATTTGTTAGTTCTGAGATATTGTGAGCGCTCATATGGTGTTTTGTAGATGTCGAAATTGAAGCATTTGTAGTCAGCTTTACAGTATATCCAGGAGTACGTCATGTTGGGGTTCCACGATCTGCTCTTATTCTAATGCTTGCTGATGGCAGTTGATGTTGATTGGCCTACTGAGGTGTACTGCCATACTTCGTCCTCCTTCGAGATAACCTCATCGATAAACTGTAGGAGTTTCTCCATATGGAAGGGTTTTTCCATGACAGCGTCATGTTTCTTTACGTAGCTTTCCGCTGTGTGGTATTAGAAAATTTAGTCAATATTCTCTTAAAACTACACTGATTGCCCACAATTTAACCTCCTGCATTTAAATGTGTTATTATTAATCGTAAATTTTCGACTAGTTTCCATTGATCTTACAACGTGGAGGAACGAAGCTGGCAAATGTCCACCTTATCCATGAGTGTTATTGTGAGTTTTTCTGAGTCTGGGAGTTTTTGATATGAAATTAAACGGCTTTAGCATAGTTCTCTATAGTGTGTTGAAGTTTCTTTACCGCGTCGATTGCTCCCCCTTTTAGCGAATTAAGCAAGTAATTGAATTTAAATAATTCTGATGTGCTCTGAGAATGTATGTTTGCATTGAATAACTCCCAGAGATTATCCTGTTCCTTTATGTTACCACTGAACGTTGGTATCGGGAGTGGGTAGTTCGAGACGTGTTGCTGTAGTTGTTGTTCGAGGCACTTCGACTGCTTCGATGTCTGTTTGTACCTTTGCTGTGGTGATTGTCTTCTTTGTGAAGTACTAGCAAACTTATAGCTTTTTATATGACTCTTGAGATTAACTAAGCAGTGTTCATCTACCTCGGTTATTTCCTCTGCCTTGCTGCAATGCACTTCGCTTACATCATCGTTCTCCAAAATCGTACTCAGCTCCGAAAACTTTCTTTCGTACTCCTTTAGTGCTTCGTTTGGTTTTGCGATAGCTTCTTCGATGGCGAGTACTCCTCCGATTAATTGCTGTCACATACGAAGGTTTGTGTTGTCTCTCCGTCACCTAGGACGCGTGTGACGCAGTGGCCAAAGGAGTCCTGCAACGCACACGTAGAATCGATCTCCGTGCTCATGGGCCACCAAGCCTTCCATCCCTCCGGTGTCGGCAAATTGGTATTGGACTTGTCTGGAAAGATAGCAGCACTAGCCAGATACATCGGTAGGCCAGCGCGAGTCATTTTAAAGGCCAGATATGCATTCAATCACCTCCAAAGAAGCTTAGTGAAGTCAAATGCATAACGTATCCCTTGGGGATTGACCGACGCCGAACTTTATCATTCTTCTTATTCTCCATCACCAGATGACGTGCTGACCATTTCCAGTTGCTCATCCTAGAGACACGTTACTATTCTCTCAACCCTTTTGCCGTATTGCGTAACACGTCGTTTTAGAACTGCCAATGAGACAGCCATGATAAATTGAAGCAGAAAATATTTTTGTGAAACTGAAAATTGTAAACTCACGAAAATGGCACTAAGTTGAGGTGGCAGCTGTGAAGTTGAACTGCCAGAAGTAGATTCAAGCGAGAAATGCACAATGGAACAAAGAGATAGTCAAATATGACAACTACGGATGGCGTTGCAAGAAACGGACTATCTGCACTACCGATCGGGAGCGAGGTGAATGATGGTATGTCTCAGCCCTCGGTGCGATGCGGGTGTAAGGGGGAAGGGAGCCGCGTGCGTATGCAACAGCTGCTAATCGAGATTGTTGATCTTAGGCTACAATAGGCTATACAGCTAACTACTTGAAACATCAAAGATTATTAGCTCCTTTGTTTCACAAAGCAATAGCAAACTGTTCTGCTACTGCACCCTCGCATAAGGCACCGCTGTTGTGCGACCCAAGTTAACTTCTTGAAACAATGAACGTAACCAATTGGGGAGATCACAAAGATTGCACTGCAGCATGCGCCAGCGCCTACAATGTGACCATGGTATCGACATGAAACACGTCCCTTTAGATAGATAGAGAGATTTTCTTGTGAAAATCTCTCTATCTCTCTTTCTCTTTGCTTTTGAGCTGATTCATTTTCACCCATACGCGGTCAAGTGCATTAGGTTCAGTGCGTCTTCTTTGCGTTTGCTTGTTTGGTTCTAGAGAGCATTATGGTTCGGTTCCTGTAGTCAGTCCTTGTTCGTTGAACGAAAATGTGTGACAGATGTTGTCTGTGAAAACCTATCCCCTGCACTTATAAGTTGTTACATCTATTGCCTATGAGTATCCCTGCTGTGACAATGATACGCCAATTGTTTTTTTAAAGATGGTACTCATTTATCGTTATGAGTTTGTCAACGGTTTAACTTCAAAGTGTCAAAACATGGCTGGAATTGAACTCAACTGATCCTTCGATGAAGATGGTGACAGTTCTGAAGACATTGCTGACGAAGAAGCATCTCCTGAGTAGAACGGAGACTTTACTGACTTTGCAATAGGTTCTTTGTATTAATTCATTATTCACTCTTTTGACATCGTTCTTGCTGTTTTAGTATTGCTTTCATTTTTCATCGTAGCCTCCTGGTCCAATGATTGAAGTTTCTAGGGTTGAAAGTCGCCTTCAATCAACTGCTACTCCAGAATGGTTATGAAGAAGGTGGAGGACACGGAGGACAATGGCACATGTTTTTGTCAAAGAAACTAGTAAGCATTTGAATCTTTCTTTCAAATACTTCTTAAGAATCTTTTTTCCCATATTTAGGTGCATGTCTCTTCTTCGACGCACTCAGTCACATCATGTTTTCTGGGTGCATGATGATGTGCTGCTGTTGCTTGCACCTAATCCCCGTTGACGACATGATTACATAGGTATGACGAAGGTATTGATGTTTTCCGATCTTTTACTGCTCAGTGTTGGTTGCATATGAGAAGATGTTATGTGTTTATATTGAAGTTTCTCATGTTCCGGTGAATAGGATAATTCATACATTGACTAATTCTTCAAGTCCTCCAGCAAATTTCCGGAGGCAAACCTATTCAGAGGAGCTTGCTATTATCCGTGACGACCACATGAGAACGCTATTGTAGTGTTATTTCGTGATTCGAGGTGAAATTACGTTCAGAATTTGTTTCGAAATGCCAGCGAGGACAGAAAACTCCTACTTTTCGAACCCATATTCTTGTAACAAATGAACCACTTCTGTGATTATGAAGTAATAAACCACATGAAGAAAACTACCCAAATCCTTTCAGAACGGGTTGACAGATGAGAAGGCGAATCGTTTTCAAATACGCACTGGTAAATGACATCGGTAACCAATTAGTTTGTTGATGACCAGCGCATCCTAGACATTTTGCAAAATTTTTTGGCTTCAACTATATATTAACTATTAAGGAACATGTATAAACTCATCTCGTTGTCTTATTTTCTTATAGATCTCCTTTGAATGTCATCGAAAAATGAAGTTGTTCGACAGTGTGTTACTTGACGCGCGTGGTACAATGGTCGTAGGCGTCCTGCAATACACATATGATCATTCTCTACGTCCCAAGGTCACCGAGTCCTCCATCCTTGCGAAGATGGCAAATTGGTACCAGATTTGTCTTGAAGGATAGAAGCACTGACTCGATACATCGGTAGGCCACTGCGAGTCATCGTAAAGGCCAAATATGCCTTCAAACATCTCCAACTATGCTCAATGAAGTCGAAAAGACAGCACATCCCTAACGAAATTATCGACACTGAGAGCTTCATCCTCTATCCTTTAAAAAGGCTGTTTTGGTCACCACACTAAATATGGACGCTACTGTTTCCGTACAATGCGTTATGGGTTAGCAATGGTAGGATCCTTTTACTCAAATATCTATTCAGCCACACTAAAGCTCTAAAAACCTTTTAGCATTGATCAGTCCCTGAGGGATGCGCCATGCATTCGACTTCATTAAGTATCGTTAAAGGTGATTGAATGCATATCTGGCCTTTACAATGACTCGCGGTGGCCTACCGATGAATCGAGCCAGTGCTGCTATCCTCCCAGACAAGTCTGGTAACAATTTGCCGACACCGGAGGGATGGAAGGCTTCGTGGGCCATGGGCGCATTTCACGTGCGCGCCGCAATGGCGCCTCCAACCACTGCGCCACACGCGCCCCTTCAGCCATACTACTCATAAATTTTGCATTTAACACCACTACAATAGTCCGCAAAAGATCCACCCTTCTTGCATCACCTGTATCACCTGTAGTCTCGTTGATCGTCGAGTGACTCGAGTGAGCGCCAGTAAATCTCCCATCGCTCCCTATCGCGTCCAAGAGTAGCCAAGTGGGCTCTGCTCGCTCTAGGGACTCGTCGAGAACCATATGTTTTATTAAGTTCTTTGTAAAGAACTCTGACCATTGGGTCAATGGTCTTCCAGTAGTGCGTTTGACATTCCGAAGAATCATGTCACTAACGGCTCTTGTCCATGATTGTAATCCATACGCATTATGTGTCCGGCCAACCTTATCCTCGACTGTCTGGCGTACAGAACGGTATCTTTGATTTCTGATCGTTGACACAGGTCGGAGCTTCCGATCCCATCCCTTACTTGTGTGAAACAAGATATTCCTAGCATCATTCTTTCGAGTGCACGTTCGATAACACTGAGTGATCTTTCATCCTGCTTACGCAGCTACCAGGCTTCTCAAGCATACGCTAGGGCAGGAAGAACCGTTGAGTCGAAAAGGTGGGCACGGATTCGGGTGTCTTTGTTCTCTTCACTATATCCTCCATGCTCTTGAAAGCTCCCCAAGCCACTCGTTTCCTTCTGCTCAGCTCTGGAGCTAAATCGTTCATCATATTGATTTCCCGACCTAGATAAACATAACTGGAGCATTCGGAGATATTCGTTTCGTTGAACGTGTATGGGGCATACGAAACCAATCCGTTTCTCATGAACATCGTTTTTGCGAGATTTAGTCGAAGACCAATCTTTCCACAGGCTTTATCAAAGTCGGCAAGCATACGTTTCGCTTGGCTAATGTCTCGTGCCATAAGGGCGATGTCATAGCAAAGCGAAGGTGATGTAACTGCCGACCATCGATTTTCACTCTCATGTTATCTTATCCTAGTGTTCGCATGACGTTCTGGAGGGTGGCTGTAAATAATTTTGGCGAGATTGTATTACCTTGCCTAAATCCTCTTTTGACGTCAACGTATCGTTGTAGAGTGCTGAAATTTTGGTTGCGAAATTTTTCCACAGGTCATGAAAAATCTTTATGTACTGAGTAAGGACTCCTTGACTACGAAGGGCTTCCATGACTGCTTCTATCTCAATTGAATCAAATGCCTTCTGCATATCGATGAAAGTGAGACAGAATGGCTTTTTGTACTCTCGCGATACTTCAATGAGCCTTGTTATCGTGTGAATATGGCCCATCGAATATGACTGAATCCTTTTCGAAACCGTGCTTGCTCACATGGTTGTCCGTCGTCTAGTGTTTTGTCAATTCTGTTCAGTAAGATTCGAGTAGGAAGTGTGTAGGCGACAGACAGCAAGCAGATTGGGCGATAGTTGCCTACTTGCTGGTCTTCCACTGAGTAGGGACCTTGCATTCAAACAGGTAACGTGTCAAGAGCCGAGCCAGTGTGCTTACGAGGACTGGCGGAAGGTTCTTCAGATGTTCTTATCTTATCCTGTCCGGACCTGGTGCTGTTCGATTTTTCATCGACGAAATGGCACGTTGGATTTCGGAAGGGAGAACCGGTGGTACAACATATCCAACCCTTTTTATTTCGTGTTAGGAAAGGTGGACGTGACTATCGAAGAAATTTTAGTAGTATTCATGAATGATTTTCTCCATTGCCTTTCTGAACGCTCTTATTGTTCCGTCTGGGCGTCAGAGTGCAATCATCTTGGTCTTGTAATTAGCGAAGCTTATGTGGGCTTTGCGAATGCTTTTCCTAGCCTACGCGGCTTCGACTATTACTGCTGATCTTCTCTATTTGAAATCTTTTTTTTATCGCCTGTCTGCATTGTTTCACAAGTTCAGGCGTTAGTTCGCTGTTGGCTGCAGCTAGTGCGATTCCACGCTGGCGTAGTAGCTCGAGAGTTTCTGGAGATAGACGTCCCTTGGTGACTTTCGAACTCTCAGCTTTCATAGCCTAACGTAAAGGTGTTCAATAAGCCGATCGTATTTGTCGTCGATGTTGTCGACAACGGTATCTTTTCATCAGCTGACTAATGAGTTGAATAGGTCCCAGTTTGTGGTGGTTCTGGGACTTCGGTTTTTGAATTTAGCGGCTTTTTCTTCTTCTCGCGAAAAATAGAATCTTGCGCGAAGGAGACGATGATTTGATCCCATGTAAAATTTTGCGACAACAGTGACATCGGTTAGGCCAAACTTTCTATTTATTATGATTTGGTCTATTTCGTTATAGTACTCTTCATTGGAAGACTCCTACGTCCAGTGTTGAGGGTGGAGCTTTTGGAATTGCGAGTTACCATCGATGGGCTTGGTCGCCATGATAAACTCAGATAGCTGCTCACCCTTCTCGTTTCTTTTTAATCCATAGGTTCCAATGAGACGTTTTTCAGACGTTTTTTTTTTGGTTTAATATTGGCGTTGAAATCTCCAATGATGACCTTGAAGAATGTATGGTCTTCTCTGTAGATCCTTTCCAAGTCCATGTAGCACGCTTCGACTTCTTCTTCGTCATAGTTTCATTTTGACGCGTAAACGACGAAGATTGTCAAAGCCGGTATTGATCCACATCTTTTTAATCGTAAACGTCCGATTCGAGTTGTAAGCTGTTCGAATGATTCGATGTTCATGGAAAACTCGTACTGACGAGAGCGTCGACTCCACCGACTCCTCTATTATGGCATTTTCCGAGAAACATTCTTCTCCGGTGTCTTAGGCGGCGTTGAATGGGTGACGTCGTCTCGTCTCGGGCAGGGCGATGACGACGTACCTCAGACTTCATGCCTGCATAAGCAAGTCTTTTATCGAGGACTCGGACGCAATTGTACGTGCATTGTAGGTACAGATGGTCACCATAGTTCTGGAGCTAATACATGCGGTTAAACTCGGAGTTTCCCTTCATGCATAATACTTCTAATGTTTACATCCAGCAAACTCTTATACGGAATTTAAACCACTTAAAATAGTTTGCAAAAATACATTACTGAAATAGAATTTACGGTAACCACCAATAACTTCGTTTTACCTAGAATCGTATACTATTTACGACTTCAGTGTATTTAAACCTCTTCGTTAACAATTCTACTTCTTGCAAATAAGCTAATTTTGGCATATCAACATTGAATAACATCGAAACGATATAAGGAAATGTGTCGTAAATTACTACATCTACTACGAACCTTCCCAACATGTTTGTGGTACATCTGGATCACCGCATTTTGTTGACTTCATATAGTAGAAAATCCAATCCACTCCCCAGGTGTTAACCTTTCCTTGTCCTGTAGGAACTGTAGTGCTCACCCTACAGTACGGGTAAAACCAGGTATTCAAAGCAACGAAGGAACCCATTAAGTAGCCTTCCTAAAGTGTATCCTTTCTAAGATTATGCCTTCACCAACAGAACTCATTCGTTGAACTTAGGAATTGGTCCCGCTCTCGCATTATCAACTATGAATATTTCGTAGAAATCGAAGAGATCCATACACGCAAACAGAATACTTCCATTAATATTCATTAATATTTCATCAATCCAAACTTGCGAAACAATGCGGACAAGCGATAAAAGAAGATCTTAAAGAAAGAAGAGCGGCAGTAATGGTCGAAGCTGCAGAGGCTGGGAAAAGCATTCGCAAAGCCTGCTGAAGCTTCACCAATTACAAGACCGAGATGATTGCACTCCGACGCCCAGACGGAACAATAACAGCGCCCAGAAAGGCAATAGAGAAAATCATTCACGACCACTACTCAGATCTCTTCGATAGCAATGTCCACCTCCCGTCATATAAAATAAAAGAGGATCGATATGTTGCACTACCGGTTCTCCCTTTCGAAATCCGACATGCCATTTCGTCGGTGAAAAATCGAACAGCACCAGGTCCGGACAGGATAAGATCAGAACATCTGAAGAACCTTCCGCCAGTCTTCGTAAACACACTGGCTCTGCTCTTCACGCGTTATCTGTCTGAATGCAAGGTGCCTACTCAGTGGAAGACCAGCAGGACCGTGTTATTGTTAAAGAAGGGTGGCCTACACGATATAGGCAATTTGCTTTTGTCTGTCGTCTACAAACTTTTCACTCGAGTCATCTTAAACAGAATTGGCAAAACACTGGACGAAGGGCAACCATGTGAGCAAGCACGGCTTCGAAAAGCATTCAGTGCGATGGACCATATTCACACGATAGCAACGCTCATTGAAGTATTGCGAGAGTACAAAAGACCGCTCTTTCTCATTTTCATATTTGCAGAAGGCCTTTGATTCAATTGAGACAGAAGCAGTCATGGAAGCCCTTGGTAGTCAAGGAGTCCCTACTCAGTGCAGAAAGATTCTTCGTGAACTGAAGAAAAATTTCGCAGCCAAAATTTCAGCACTCTACAACGATACGTTGACATCAAAAGAGGATTTAGGCAAGGCAATACAATCTCGCCAAAATTATTTACCGCCACTCTCCAGAACATCATGCGAACATTGGAATGTGATAATATGGGAGTGAGAATCGATGGTCAGCAGTTACATCACCCTCGCTTTGCTAATGATATCGTCCTTATAACATCAGAGATTAGCCAAGCGGAACGTATGCTTACCGACTTTGATAAAGCGTGTGGAAAGATTGGTCTTCGACTAAATCTCAAGAAAACGATGTTCATGAAGAACGGATTAGTTTCGTTTGCCCCATTCACGCTCAACGGAACGAATATCTCCGAATGCTCCAGTTATGCCTGTCTTGGTCGGGAAATCAATATAATGAACGATTTAGCTCCAGAGCTGAGCAGAAGGAAACGAGCGGCTTGGGGAGCTTTCAAGAGCATGGAAGATATAGTGAAGAGAACAAAGAACACCCGACTCCGTGCCCACCTTTTCGACTCAACGGTTCTTCCTGCCCTAACGTATGCTTGAGAAACCTGGTCGATAGGTAACAGGATGAAAGATCACTTAGCGTTATCGAACGCGTAGTCGAAAGGACGATGCTAGGAGTATCCCGTTTCACACAATTAAGGGATGGGATCAGAAACACCGACCTGCGTCAATGATCAAAAATTAAAGATGCCGTTCTATACGTCAAACAGTCGAAGATAAGGTGGGCCGGACACGTAATGCGTATGAATGATAACCGATGAACAAGAGCTGTTAGTGACTGGATTCCTCGGGATGTCAAACGTACTGCAGGAGGACCACCGACCCGATAGTCTGAGTTTTTCACGAAGAGCGAAGAATGATATGATGCTCGACGAGTCCCTAGAGCGAGCAGAATCCACTGGCTACTCTTGCACGCGACAGGGAAAAATGGAGGATTTAGTGGCGCCCGCTTGAGTCACTCGACGATCAGCAGGGTTACAGGTGATAAAGGTGAATTTTTTATCTATATTAATACCTTATAACTATAGAAAATTTACATTCAATGTTTTAATTTTATGTTAACAAGCACTATAAGGAAGAAGTATAATAAACCATGAAGAAGAGATGTCAGTCACATTGGCAAAAGTGCAGGAGGATATCCATCGAAAACAACTAACAGATCTGGAGATCCTTGATATAATGGTGGACCTTTAAAGTCCCATTGTGACGAAGTGTTTGTCGTCCATTTGGATTGGAGGGAACTGGACGAGGTAAAGGAAGCGTTTCATTCGTAGCATGTACCTGCAGTCGATTGCTCAGAATTACGTTTGGATACATTGAACCAACATCTGAGGTGTATATTCGTGGATTTTTCATGCTAAAATGAAGAAAGTGGGTACCAACAAATAGTTTAAATATTTTTGAGATTGGTGCATGATAAAACTCTATACCTGGCAGCAATGGCAAGGGGATTGTTGAATGTTCACTGCACCTCAGCACACTTGAATACCAGAATAAGGTCGATGGAGGAGTACTGTCAAGACAATCACAACGGTGATGAAATTTTCGGAATTACACAATTTGCCACAGAGGTCCTCGCTCTATGTTTCACTCGGCTAGTTTTCTATCTCTTATCTCTCTTAATGCCATCAGCAATCACCCGTTAGCGGGATTGATCTGGGGAGCCCACTTCGGAGACTACCAACACAATTGAAATTGCTCGCTCATCAAAATCCAACACATTGTATGGGAAAATATTAAACTCTCGCAAATGTTTACCTGCCAGAGTCTTACGGAAAGAGTATCTTAGATTTGCCAGGGCAACTGGTGTTAAACGGAATCTTAAAAAGACGTTGAAGAAACAGTTTCTCAGTGCACTGCAAACATTTCTAGGTGGGAGCGCGGAACGTCAGCACAGAAAATGCTGGCTGGCAAAGCCTTCACATGTCTTCCATTAGATATTTTAGATTCGATTCTGTATTGTCAAATATATAATGATAGAGAATTCTCATTGTGTCAAACTAAAACGCAAAAATGACGCACTAATGTCTATGACACCCACACTTGGTTTCGCTCAACTTCCTAGCTTTTTCACGTTTCCTACATCTACATATTTATATGCAAAAATGATACTGTGCTGGAAAGCTTCAGCCATGGAAAGAGTCTAGCACAAATTCCGTGACCCTTTTCTAAACACCTGTTAATAGAATTGATAAAAGACAGCGAAACTTTGGATACTGACAGATTAGATTTCGTAGCTCTTGGATGAAGATGTTGACCCAGTTGCATTCATCGCCGATGTTAGCAATAACGGCATCTTTCCAGGAGCCGACTAATGAACTGATAAAGTTCCTGATTATGGTGGTTTTGGATTTCCGTTTACTGAGCTCGACGACTTTCTACGCATTCCGTTAGAAATGATGCCATAAGTGAGGATGAAGGCACTGTTCTTTGTAAAATTTTAGGACAACATTACTTTGAAAACACTTTAAAATTAAGGTGACGTTACCGACTTGTGACATTTTCCATAAACTCTCAGGTCCAACCAACACTTGGATTGAGGGTGGGGCTTCCAGAATTGCGAATTACCATGAATGGTTTTGGTCGCCGTGGTAAAATAAATAGCTGCTCAACTTGTTCCTGCAATTCTATCCATGGATATCAATGTGACGTATTACAGACGTTCATCTGGTGTCAAATTTTACGGTGCAATCTCCAGTGATACCCTTAAAGGATGTTGTGCTAGTTGGCCTATGGATTAGGGAGTTGGTCGGCTTTGTCTTTTGTCCGCCAACTGTACGTGGAATGCTCGACTGTGTGAATTCGCCACGCGGGACTTTTTTCCGTAACTACCGTGAACAACTTCGAGTTTTGATTATAACAGTTTGTAGCAACAACAATGACAATAATAATACGTGATATTTGACGGTATGCGGTTAGCTGGGTGGATACGAGCGAGATTGAAATGAGAGCAAGTGATACACTTGAGGGAAGCTAGCCGGACACTGGAGCACTGAGGAACTGAAGGACTGGATGAATACTGCACGAACGCCGCTAATAATTGAAGACGAATGCCCATGGGCTGCCTGTATTACTTCTGTAGTGGATGGAGGTTAGCCAGAGGGAACTAAAAACAACTCCCAGAGAGAGGTTCTAAAGGTCTTTCTATTGGCACAATCTGATGGGTACATGTGAAAGGGCGCAGGTGCTTGTTGGGAAACTTCTTTAGGACGGCAAATACTGGAAAGTACATTCAGCTGAATGCTGCTGATTTCCATCCCAGCCACCTGCGAGGCAACTGCATGAAATGGTCGTTGAGAGACAATTTACAGAATATTTAAGAATAGATGTATGACAATTACAAATAAAACAGTTATTGTAGAAGACATAAGGTTACACAGAAATAGAGACTATTTAAGGAATAGTTACTATAGATGTACGATCTTCTCTGGACAGCTTCTCTAAGTCCATCTAGAACGCTTCGACTTCATCTTCGTCACAGATCTGTCGGTGCGTCGACGACGAAGATTTTCATAGCCTGTATTAATCCGCATCTCTACACTCGGAAACGTCCGATTCCACTTGTTACTTTCTCGAACGATTCTATGTTCATGGCCAAACTCTGTTGACGAGAACGCCGATGCCGCAGACTCTTCTGCTGTCGTATATTCGGAGGAATAGCTCTTCTCTGTTTTATAGATAAAGTAGAATATTTGCCGTTTTCTCATACCAGCAAGACCGAAGACGTTGTAACTTATCCTTCTGACCTGTATGATCAAGTCGTCTACCGAGGACTCAGATTCTACTGAGGGTGCATTGTAATGTTGTAGGTACAAATCGTCACCACAGTCTTTTACGATTTAGGCAGCTTAAAATGCCTTTGAAATTTTAGCAGCCTTTCAGTATTCGTCTCATCCGACACCGCCGTATCGAAAGTTTTTTTAGGTTTAGGAAAAAGACTCATTTGTTTAGCCGTGCTTGCCATTTCACACCTATGTATATCTTGCTGATCACTGAACTTGGAAATTGGATGTACTCACGGGCAGCTGCCATTCCCTTCCAGAGAATCCTAATTCTTTGGGGCGTCTTCTAGTCGCTTTCCGTGTACTTCTTGTAAATGATCACATTCTTTTTGCCGGACTGACTCGTAGAATACAATTTGTATAAACAAGAACAAGTACGCAGGCACGAACATGTCTTCGCAAACACAAAACGCATGTGGTTATCGGTTCAGTAGAAAAAGGAGCCCATTGTCTGGATCAACATGCGCCTCAGAAAATCAAAGGTCCCTTTTGGTTCGCGTTTGACTTCTATGCGCCACTAGAGGAAGAGCGAAGTTGCCTCGCGACTAACCAGCACGAGTTCCGCCTGTGAGGGAGATATGTGGTAAACGATAACGCAGTGAGATACAGGACGAGTGATAGTTCTTTTGATCCGTTACAAATCAATGAGCTCATACGAAGACGCAGATCATTGCTGAACCAGCTTTAACAAAACCAAAACCCAATCTCTCATCTCTGTTACAGATGCCCGAAGTCTTCGTCATCCTCCGAGAAAAATTGATGTCCAACTAAACAGAGGTAAGCTGTTCTCTTCTAAGGTGATCTGAAGTGTGGTTTGTTGCTACTATATTCTCGGTTTTTTTTAATAATCACAACCACGGACCTCCCTCATATGAGGGATCTCAAGTCGGTAACTCGCGACGCCACGTGGCGCCGATTTGGCATGTACTTTCTGTATTCATAAGGCGTACTCATGCATGCGTGGGTGGGTACGTTCTAGTTTATGCGGTTTGTGTTTTACGAGTTCATTCGGCCAAAAACCTACATTCAAGTGACAGGAAAGTAGGAAATTCAATAAATCAACTCCGTGTCCACTCTGGTAGAGAGTGGCAATCCACCCATGAGTATACCCAGACCCCACATTCAGAGCCCTGAAAGCTATACGTGGGTATCAAAAAGCTAGTAACAGTAAAAGAAACGCACCCCATTTCTCTGACCCCCAAAGAACCCCCGATTCCGCACAGCTAGAAAGCACGAATACGGAGAGGCTGCTAAAATCTCATGGTCATTCTAAGTTGCCTAAACCGCAAAGAACTAAGGTGACGATCTGTGCCTACAATGCACGCACACTTGCATCCAAGCCCTTGATAGAAGACTTGATCATTCAAGCAAGAAGGATAAGGTATGACGTCATCTGCCTGGCCGAGGCGAGACGACGCCACCCATTCAACGCCGTCTATGACACCGAAGAACTGTTCCTCGGAACATGCGACAATATAGGAGTCGGTGGCGTCAGCATTCTCGGCAATACGAGTTCTTCCATAAATATCGTTTTATTCGAGCAACTAACAACTCGGACATTTACGACTAAAAAGGTGTGGATCAATACCGGTTTTGACAATCATAGTCATTTATGTCTCGACAGTGAACTATAACGAAGAAAAACAATAAAAAGGTCCCGTTTATCCTACCCTTCATTTCAAATAAAGTAAGTGCGTGTATAAAACGTTGCTTTAAAAGGGCCGGTCTAGAAAAATCGGCAACGATAGTTGAAATGCCACCGAGTAATCTAAGACGCCAGTTAATTCGTAACCGCTTATACGACCGTCTATGTGCAACACAAAATTGCATAATTTGCCCCAGTGGTAGAGACGGTGACTACATGAGCTTGGGTACAGCTTATTTCATCTCCTGTAAGGCGTGCAGAGACTAATACATTGGCGAAACGGGCAGACTACGTCTCCGCATAAAAGAACACCTAAAAAAAACTCGACTCGGTAAACATAAACCATATACCACACTAGGCACGCATAGGACCCAGAGACGGGAGGACTTTGAGGTACGTGTCACGATCCTTCCGCATGAATCAAGAACACAAGTGCGCAAAACTCTCAAGGTGTTCTGGATTAATTCCAGAAATCCGAAAATGAAGTGTATAGAAGAATGCTTCACATTCACGTGTGATATTGGGCAGTGTATAGGCCTGTTCCACGGATCTCCCTCATATGAGGGATCTCGAGCCGGTTAGTCGCGAGGCTACGTGGCGCGTCCCCAGGTGGCGGATAGGGGGTTAATCGCGGACCAAAAGACCTTTGCTTTCCTGCGACGCAGGTGCATCTAGGGAATGGACTCCCTGTTTCTGCTGCGCCGATTTGGGACATACTTTCTGTATTTGATAAGTGTATTCATGCATGCGTGTGTGAGTGCGTCCTCGCGCTTTGTGCGGAATGTATTCTACGAATCAATTCGGCCAAAAGCCTGCAATAAAGTGACAGGAAAATACATGGGAGGTGGTTAGGAGTCGCCTCCAACAAATGAGCTCTATGCCCAATCTGAGATAGCCGGACAAGCTACCCGTGAGCATACCCAGCCCTCAGGTTAAAAGCTTAGAAAATAAATTGTATATCAGCATACCCTTCCAGGCTCTGAAGAAGGCGATACTGCCGAAACGTCAGCTACTGTTGTGTTGTATTGTACTGTGTGCTTTTCTATTGAAGTAAATGTATGCTGTATAACAACCTCGCGATTGCTGAACAAGAGAACTACGCATTCATATTCAAATGCCGAGGTTAATAGAAAGTCGAACCTGCGAACTATGAATCGGATGTTTACGAATAAAAAGATGTTGATCAACACCGGCTTTGACAATCTTCGTCGTTTACGCGCCAACATCAAACTCTGACGAAGAAGAAGTTGAAGCCACGTAGGTATCAAATATGCTATCAAATACACAGTAAAAAAAACGGGCTTTATTCCCCTGACCTTGAAAGAGCCCCCAATTTCGCAGCGTTGGGTACCACGGATTAGAATGGAACGAACAGGGTGAGCGGCTCTCTGAGTTAATCATGGCGACCAAGACCATCCATGGTAATCGCAATTCCAGAAGCCCCACCGTCAACGATGGATGTGGGAATCAATCTCCCAATGGAGAGTACCATAACGAACTAGACCACATCATAGTAAATAGGAAGTATTGCCTAACCGATGTCGCTGTTGTCCCAAAATTTTACACCGGATCAGACCACCGTCTCCTTTGAGCAAGATTTTATTTTTCGCGGAAAGGAGAAAAAGCCGCTAAATTCAAAAACCGAAGTCCCAGAACCACCACAAACTGGGACTTATTCATCTCGTTAGTGGGCTGTTGGGAAGATGCCGTTGTCGACAACATCGATGAGGAATATGATCGGCTCATTGAACACCTTCACGCTAGCGCTCCACCCCTCCTTATGAAATAAAAGAGGATGGATATGTTGTACCACCGGTTCTCCCTTCCGAAATGCGACATGCCATTTCGTCGGTGAAAAATCGAACAGCACCAGGTCCGGACAGGATAAGAACAGAACATCTGAAGAACCTTCCGCCAGTCTTCGTAAGCACACTGGCTTGGCTCTTCTCACGTTACTTGTCTGAATGCAAGACCCCTACCCAGTGGAAGGCCAGCAAGACCGTGTTTTGTTCAAGAAGGTGGACCTACACGATATAGGCAACTATAGCCCAATCTGCTTGCTGTCTGTCGTCTACAAACTTTTCACTCGAGTATCTACGATTACCACTCAGATAGCCACGTCCACCCCTCGTCTTATGAAATAAAAGAGGATGGATATGTTGTACCACCGGTTCTCCCTTCCGAAATGCGACATGCCATTTCGTCGGTGAAAAATCGAACAGCACCAGGTCCGGACAGGATAAGAACAGAACATCTGAAGAACCTTCCGCCAGTCTTATGGACCACATTCACACGATAACAAGGCTCATTGAAGTATCACGAGAGTACAAAAGACCGCTCTTTCTAACTTTCATCGATTTGCAGAAGGCCTTTGATTCAATTGAGACAGAAGCAGTCATGGAGGCCCTTGGTAGTCAAGGAGTCCCTACCCAGTGCATAAAGATTCTTCGTGAACTGAAGAAAAATTTCGCAGCCAAAATTTCAGCACTCTACAACGATACGTTGACATCAAAAGAGGATTTAGGCAAGGCAATACAATCTCGCCAAAATTATTTACCGCCACTCTCCAGAACGTCATGCGAACACTGGAATGGGATAATATGGGAGTGAGAATCGTTGGTCAGCAGTTACATCACCTTCGCTTTGCTAATGATATCGTCCTTATAACAGAGATTAGCCAAGCGGAACGTATGCTTGCGGACTTTGATGAAGCGTGTGGAAAAATTGGTCTTCGACTAAATCTCAAAAAAACGATGTTCATGAAGAACGGATCGGTTTTGTTTGCCCCATTCACGCTCAACGGAACGAATATCTCCGAATGCTCCAGTTATGTCTGTCTAGGTTGGATATCAGTATAATGAACGACTTAGCTACAGAGCTGAATGCAAAAGGAAACGAGCGGCTTGGGGAGCTTTCAAGAGCATCGAGGATGTAGTGAAGAGAACAAAGAACACCGACCCCGTGCCCACCTTTTCGACTCAACGGTTCTTCTTGCCCTAACTTATGCGTCAGAAACCTGCTCGCTGCGTAAGAAGGATGAAAGATCAACCAGCGTTATCGAACGCGCAGTCGGAAGGGCGATGCTAGGATTATCCCGTTTCATACAAGTAAGGGATGGGATCCGAAGTTCCGACCTGCGTCAACGATCAAAAGTTGAAGATGCCGTTTTATACGCCAAACAGTCGAAGATAGGGTGGGCCGGACACGCAATGCGTATGAAAGACAATCAATGGACAAGAGCAGCTAGTGACTATATTCCTCGGGATGTTAAATCCACTGCAGGAAGACCATCGACCTACCCAATGGTCAGAGTTTTTCACGAAAAGCCTAGAAGAAGTATATGCTCGACGAGTCCCTAAAGCGTGCAGAACCCACTGGGCTACTCTTGCACTCGACAAGGAAAAGTGGAGGATTTACTGGCGCCCGCTCGAGTCTCTCTACGATCAACGGGACTACAATTGGTACATGTGATATAAGCCTGTTATTTTGATGAGATGGGTACATCACGCTTCTCGAATTCTGTGCAGTTGGTTTGCACCTGACATACACAGTGGAAACCGCATAGAAAGCGGTGTGCAAAGTAGTGTTCAATGTGGTTGAAATCTAGGTTTAGCGTTTTCTCTGTTTGGTTATGGATTTTTTTCGCCGAATAGACTGCCGTCCGCTTGATCTCTCCAGGCTCCGAGGTAGGCGAAATCAGCTGAAACGTAAGCTTGTTCGTGAATAAAGAATAAAATAACACCTCGCGTTTACTCAACAAGTATACCAAGAATAAGTTAATAAATTAAGGAAACGGCGGTGTAGCTTATGAATAAGGAATACTATTTGAATTTTTTTTACGGAATATGTTGTGCTAATGTTGGAACAACTTTCATCCGGTTCTTCCTCCCTTCTTCTCCCCCTCTCTCTCTCTTTCTCTTTCTCTCTCCTTCTTTCTGCTCCCTATCTCTCTCTCCTTGGTATCCGCCATACATTAGCAACGTCTTCAGACTGCGTTTCGTTTGGAATGTCATCTTAGTACCTCGCGTTCTTTAGGAATTCGACAGGATGCTGGCGCAATATTTTCGTTCTACGATATCGTAAGCGGTAGCGGAGCGTTCCCAGGCTCTCGATAGTTTTAGGCGACACACTCTGTGAATAGGAACGAGCATTCCACAAACAAGGGACTTGACTGTCGAAAAATGAGTGCGTCGCGCATCACCGCTGCCCTCGCTGCACGCGGAGTTGATAATAAATGGAAAATATTAGATTATTAATAGTAAATGTAACAAAATATAGTTAGACTAACCATAAATTAGTGAAGTGAAATAGTGAAGATTTAGCATCACAACATAACTGCAACGTTGCAGTCTGTTTTCATAAGCACGCCTGAAGGAATTTCCAAACAACCAAAGCGAGAAGGAGAAGGCAATCGAAGAATTCGGTACACACATTGTAGGCGAATTCGGAAAGTTGACAAGACATGACAATGAAGAAAAAACGCAGAACTTTAAGAAAATGGAAACCTTGCGGTTTTCAGTGCTATTACTACCGACCCGTGTATTTCCGGGATGTGAAGGAGTTTCATGAAGAACTAATCTTCTATTTTCATGAAGCAGAGCAGACATTCAGTAAACATCTATCGTTGTATCAACACCTTTTTCTAACCTTTGCATTAGTGTTCTTTAAAAAAGATCAAACACATTAAGCCTGAAAATTCTCTTTTCTCAAAAAAAAAACTCCCATCTAATTGCAGATGTTCTTTTATTCCGTACAGGATATTTATTTCCCTCCTCACCCAGAATGGGTTACAAAGCCAAGCTGCAACTTTGGTGTAATAGTAATCCGAAAGACAAAGTGTTGTTACAACAATGTCTAACAACTGCCTGAAGAAAAAAATGCTTATTGGAAGTAATTACGATAAAGAAGAGCTCGAACCATTGACACTGAAAAGATTTGCTACTTCATTTTGCGCGATTCTACTCTAATTTAGAGCCGGTGCATGCCATAAAAAATGATTTATCCGTTTGCAGTGACCTAGCTGTACATTCGGCAGACCGTGGCCAGACAGTCCTCGGGATACCAGAGAACCACAATAGCTTTATAAGAGTGAAAAATTAGGGATTTGCGCCTGAACAACTAGTGAGGACGAGCTATCGAAGTATCCAAGTAGCTATACACTAAGAGGTTTTCTCATCGGTGGAACGCCGAAAACCTCCTGGAAGAACTTGCAGAAAATTACTTGTTTTCATTTAATGAGTGATTTCAAAAATTGGAGGCAAAGTAATCATAGATACAATTCCTAAGCTCGAAAAATATCATGAGCGGACTCAAGTAATTTTAACTAACGAAGAGCTCCACTATATTGCTGCTTTGAAAATTTTTCCACTTGTGTGAGATGGTCTACTGAACATGGCATGAAGTCCGTTGTGATCGGATCTGATGATTCGGTTCACTGAAAAATTCGAAATATCCTAGGCTTCAAGAAATTTTCGTTAGTTATTTTGCTGTTGTTTACGAAGGATATCTGTGGATGAGATTACAAGAATGATAGAGTATTAGTCAAATTAGGGGCGTGTGTCGCGCCGTGGTTAGAGGTGCCCTGCAACATACATGGGATCGATCCAGCTCCCCAAGTGCACCAAACCATCCGTTTACTTGGGGTCGGCAAATTAGTACCAGGTTTTTCTAAGAGGATAGAAGCACTTACTTGATACATCGCTGGGCCACCATGAGTCATTGTAAAAGTCAGATATGGGTTCAATCTATCTAACGACGCTAGTGAAACCGACAGCATGGCGCATCTCCTAGAAATTGGTCAGCGCCGACAGCTTTACTCTTTTTTTATATTAGTTAAATCATATACGCGGATTAATGGTCCTACGACACATTAGCGAACGATGTTCTCGAAAACTGTCCAGACGACGACGAGCAACCGCAGCATAACTCGATCGTGCCTATCCAACAAACCCAGAAATCTTGGTAAATTAAACACCTTGCGCGGGGGTGGTGGTGTGGTCCTGAGTACGATGGTGTGCTAGGTAACACGCATCACAATAAATATAATGCGTTAGCCAAAGAGTGAGGTCCCGAGGACCTCAAATTGAACCGAAATCGGTCCCCAAGCACTAAATGTCTCCAAAGTAAAACACCTTGCTTCAAACACTTTGAAGTTTTTCCTGTTTGATCAGTACCGAAAACTTATGCTTTCATCTATAAACTACATTTTGTGCTTTTCTAATGTTCTTTACATTTTAGGAGATGAGAGATGTTCAGTTCAATCGTAAAAATGTAATTTTATAACAAATCGATGTTTCAGCTGGATTATATAGAACCAGACCACATATTGCATCTACGAAGGCTTTAACTGCCATTGAAACACTGTCCTTATCAAGGAAGATCTAAACACCATGCAGATCAGAAAATGGGTGCAAAACAACCGATATCTCATATCAGTAGCTCTGGATGTTTGGAAACGTATCAGTTGCTTGTACTAAATAGTGAAATATGGTTGCTCAACGACTTTGTGAAAACTGGAACCACGAAAATCCTACAGTAGATGATTAAAAGAGACTATGTATAATCCACAGAACATCTCTGCAATCTGGATAACTAAATAGCCAAGCTATATATGAACACGACGGTAAGAAAATCAATTCTAGCAGTGGGCATCGCTGAGGTGCAGACTGAAACGACCGTCACCGGGTTTGAGGTGCACGAAAAAATTGTTCCGAGCTGTCATTTTTGATGCTCTAGGCTCTCATTATCCTCATACTAGCACCAAAAAATTACTTTCAGCCAGTCGCTTCGTTTGTAAAGTCATAAATATCTAATCTTTTGCTTCCACCGTAAATTGACTGAAAAACGCTTTTGAAAAAACAAGGGTGCTCAGCGCCAATAAAAAATTCCGTTTCCGACATTACTTTGGATTAAACGGATACGCAGTAAATATTTTTCAACACTGTGAGTTACAGTAATCCCCACTAACTCTAGAGTTCTTCATCTTACGGCTGGAGCGAAACTCACTGTGACATTGTGGTGGAGATTCCGGGCGTCAACAGAGTTGCCGTTGCGGTTTGTAAAATTGCCCTCAGAATTGTCTGTCACGGTAGCCACGACAGTTGTGGATGTTTCACCTCGTTGTACTTTGTAGTCGAATGGCACGGGACCCATGTCCACTGGCTCTTTTGTCAGTGTACTCTTTAGCGGAATTGCGCTGACCATCCACATATTGCTTCCATTACCACTCTCTTTCTTCTCTTCCATAGTATTTGTGAGAGCTTTTGGAGTAACATCCTTCCCACTCATTGTTGATGACGATTTCATAGTAGCGCGTTTATTACGAATAACTTTGGAGTATGTGAGGGAATGGCAGGCCACCGCGAGTCAGATATGCATTCAAACACCTCCAGCGAAACTTAATGAAGTCGAATGCATGGCGCATTCTTCAGGGATTGATCAACGCCGAGAGCTTTATCCTTTATCCTTTATGTGAAGGAATACAAGTAAAATACAATGTACACGACCTTCATGAGCGGGCGTGTTTTTCAAACGAAGTGTATAGGATATATTTTAAAAAAAACCACCTCTACAGATCGGTGAATGTTATGATGAAAGTCAAAAAGGTAAAAAGTATCGAGAACGAAAACAATGCACTCTGATACGAGCGGATACGATTGTACCGAAGTTCTAGTACAGATTGAGCAAAAGTATCATGACCATATTTAAAGTACTACGATATTTAAACTAGATGAGCAAACTATAAAACTGCTGCTGAACTTTTTTCATTATATTTGGTGCCTTCGCTGTAATCTACAAAGATATTAAATGCGCCCGTAGTTTCCAACATACTTGGTACTCGGTACTTGAATGGCCCGTCTTCACTGGCTGTGCGGGCCCCAGCATAATCTCCATTTTTCAGAGGTTTGCTGGTTGAGCCATTGTGGCTCCTTGGAATCTCAAGGTCAACCTAGCCAAAGTCTGCTCTAGGTCTTCAACAGCACAGGCAGTCCCAGCCCTTGTGGATCAGAGAGAGATTTACCAGCATGCGACTTTGATACCAAGACGATGGCGGGTGCTGGTATTGGTTTATTCATAGTAGACTTCCATATTAAAACGCCGGACTCCTCAGCTTGGGGGACGCTGCCAGGGATGGATCTCCGCCGTACCAGCCACGATGAGGAGGTAAACCGCTGCAAGGAGTTTCCAACAAACATCTAAAAAGAGATCAAAGTAGCATAACGACAGTTCGATATAAATAAAAAGGATAAAGCTCTCGGCATTGAACAATCCCTGAGGGATGCGCCATGCATTCGACTTTATTAAGTATCGTTGGAGGAGATTGAACGCATATCTGGCCTTTACAATGACTCTACAGTTCAATATGGATTCGTTAATGGTGAGCCATCGAGGTAAGCCATGGAATTACTGTACAACAGTCGTATCGTTTCTATATTAGGAATATTCGACGGAACTTCTTCATTCTGTTCTAGAAGCTGAAGGAGATAGTATGCCAAGAAATAGTGGATGAAATTACTAAGATATTCCACGCTTTGCACGAGATAGACAAAGAAAGATAAAATCTAGGCATCAAAGGGGTACTGTTGCTGTCCATCGTGAGCACGGTGGTGGTTCGACATGCCTCTCGAGCTCATCCAGTTTCCCAGGCACATTAGAGAAGAACACAAATTCTTCATTTGTTTGTTCTTATAAACCGATCTTGTTGAGCTGATGTGAGGTTGGTATAGTTGTCGTTATCGTTGTTCTAGTCGTTGGTCGATGGCTGACGTTTCGGCGATTTTGCCTTCCTCAAAGCCGTGCTGTTAAGAGTGGGCCCCTTTTATTTTACATGACCCCTCATCACAGCTACTGTGCGGATTCCAAAAATTTTTGCACGGCTCGATATATCGGCAGGCAACCGCGAGTCATTGTAAAGACCTGATATGCATTCAATCACCTCCAGCGATACTTAGTGAAGTCGAATGCATGGCGCATCCCTCAAGGATTGGTCAACGCTGAGAGCTTTATCCTTTTTCGTGCTCGGTAAACAGTTCGGAGGCCATAACACATTGTGAACAACACTAATCACTACCGCGATAGAAGGTTTATCTCTAACCTCACATCCGCACAAAAATGTGGTTTGCGAGAAATTAGAGAATTGATAAACTCTAAAACGATAAGATTGTCTGTTAATGATAAGGGGGGAGAGTTCGTAGTTATTCCTCGCCAGTTGGATGTTAAGATAACGGAGGGACATCTTAGTGATGCTACCCTATATCGCCCATCCTCTGAAAAGCAATACAAACATCATTACCGGAAGTTAAACGAGCAATGGGTCAGCGTGGCAAAGGCTGCGGGCTTAAAATCATTGGTTATTTGACACCTTAAGAACAATAAACCAACATGTCCCGTCTTGTACCTACTCATTAAGGCACATAAGTTGGTATCTTCTGATGATGTTGCGTCAACCAAACCATCATCATTCAAGGTTAGACCCATCATCAGCTGAGTAGACGGGCCAACGGATAGAATAACCTGGTTCTTAAGCCTAATACTAACCCAGTTGCTTAACCACATTCCAGCCTACCTCATGAACATCCAAATGTTCCTAGAACGTCTACGTGACGCGTCTCCTAATAACGCGTACGTGATGGAGTCGTTCGACGTTACCGCGCTGTACACCAACGTATCGAATGACTCCGCAATGCAAGCCATCTTCGAACTTCTTGTTGAACATCAACGAAAAATAAAAATGCATGGCTTGTCCATCCAGCAGCTCATGGCTCTCTTAAAGGAGTGCCTAAACTGCTCGATTTTCAGATGGTCTGGGAAATATTACGCGCAAATGAGAGGGCTGGCAATGGAACAGCGGTTGGCACCAACTCTCGCCATTGCGTTCATGTCTAGAGTAGAAGCCCCGGTTATCGACCTCAGGCCACTACTCTACTGCAGATATATAGATGATTGTTTTGTCATCTTCTCTACTCAGGAAGAGATGGACAAATGCTTTGAATTATTGAACGAGCAGTCATTTTTGTGCGGATGTGAGGTTAGAGATAAACCTTCTATCGCGGTAGTGATTAGTGTTGTTCACAATGTGTTATGGCCTCCGAACTGTTTACCGCCTCATCGTCGCTGGGAGGTGTTTCTGGGATTCGAGCTGTGATGTAGAGCTGGAAGTTCATCTCCTTGACAGTTTCCCAAGCTGAGGAGGAGTCCAACGTTTCCATCAGAAGGTTTTGGTACGAGTAAATCGATACCAGGATCTGTCACTCTCTTGGTATCAAACTAGTCACGTGGTGGTAAATCTCTACCTAGTCTGCAAGGACGACGATTGCCTGCGGTGGAGACGACCTGGGGCAATTTGGCCAGGCTGACTCCGGCAATCCAGAGATCCACAATGGCTAAACTAGCAAAATTTTAAGAAATTGGAGATGATGCTCAGACCCACACAACCAATGAGGTCGACTCATCCAGGTAAATAAGTATTTACAATATGTTACTATGGTCTGTCATACCTAGACATTGACATGAGTAATTGGAAGCATTTCTCAACTTATGAGTTGCGATTTCAGTGTTTTTTTAATAGCGGCACACCTTATACGATAGCTGTCGTTCACTATAACAATCAAAACTGAAATAGCTGCCTATATGTTTAGCATATATATGTATATATGTATATATGTATATATATATATATATAAAAGATAAAAAGGATAAAGCTCTCGGCCCTGAGGGATGCGCCATGCATTCGACTTCACTAAGTATCGCTGGAGGTGATTGAATGCATATCAGGTCTTTACAATGACTCGCGGTTGCCTGCCGATATATCGAGCCAGTACTGCTATCCTCCCGGACAAGTCTGGTACCGATTCGCCGACCCCGGAGGGATGGAAGGCTTGGTGGGCCATGGGCGCAGAAGTCGATTCCACGTGTGTGTCGCAGTGGCGCCTCCAACCACTGCGCTACACGCATACCTATGCATATATATACATATACATATATATGTATATGTATATATATGCATAGGTATGCGTGTAGCGCAGTGGTTGGAGGCGCCACTGCGACACACACGTGGAATCGACTTCTGCGCCCATGGCCCACCAAGCCTTCCATCCCTCCGGGGTCGGCGAATCGGTACCAGACTTGTCCGGGAGGATAGCAGTACTGGCTCGATATATCGGCAGGCAACCGCGAGTCATTGTAAAGACCTGATATGCATTCAATCACCTCCAGCGATACTTAGTGAAGTCGAATGCATGGCGCATCCCTCAGGGCCGAGAGCTTTATCCTTTTTATCTTTTATATATATATATATATACATATATACATATATACATATATATGCTAAACATATAGGCAGCTATTTCAGTTTTGATTGTTATAGTGAACGACAGCTATCGTATAAGGTGTGCCGCTATTAAAAAAACACTGAAATCGCAACTCATAAGTTGAGAAATGCTTCCAATTACTCATGTCAATGTCTAGGTATGACAGACCATAGTAACATATTGTAAATACTTATTTACCTGGATGAGTCGACCTCATTGGTTGTGTGGGTCTGAGCATCATCTCCAATTTCTTAAAATTTTGCTAGTTTAGCCATTGTGGATCTCTGGATTGCCGGAGTCAGCCTGGCCAAATTGCCCCAGGTCGTCTCCACCGCAGGCAATCGTCGTCCTTGCAGACTAGGTAGAGATTTACCACCACGTGACTAGTTTGATACCAAGAGAGTGACAGATCCTGGTATCGATTTACTCGTACCAAAACCTTCTGATGGAAACGTTGGACTCCTCCTCAGCTTGGGAAACTGTCAAGGAGATGAACTTCCAGCTCTACATCACAGCTCGAATCCCAGAAACACCTCCCAGCGACGATGAGGCGGTAAACAGTTCGGAGGCCATAACACATTGTGAACAACACTAATCACTACCGCGATAGAAGGTTTATCTCTAACCTCACATCCGCACAAAAATGTGGTTTGCGAGAAATTAGAGAATTGATAAACTCTAAAACGATAAGATTGTCTGTTAATGATAAGGGGGGAGAGTTCGTAGTTATTCCTCGCCAGTTGGATGTTAAGATAACGGAGGAACATCTTAGTGATGCTACCCTATATCGCCCATCCTCTGAAAAGGAATACAAACTTCATTACCGGAAGTTAAACGAGCAATGGGTCAGCGTGGCAAAGGCTGCGGGCTTAAAATCATTGGTTATTTGACACCTTAAGAACAATAAACCAACATGTCCCGTCTTGTACCTACTCATTAAGGCACATAAGTTGGTATCTTCTGATGATGTTGCGTCAACCAAACCATCATCATTCAAGGTTAGACCCATCATCAGCTGAGTAGACGGGCCAACGGATAGAATAACCTGGTTCTTAAGCCTAATACTAACCCAGTTGCTTAACCACATTCCAGCCCACCTCATGAACATCCAAATGTTCCTAGAACGTCTACGTGACGCGTCTCCTAATAACGCGTACGTGATGGAGTCGTTCGACGTTACCGCGCTGTACACCAACGTATCGAATGACTCCGCAATGCAAGCCATCTTCGAACTTCTTGTTGAACATCAACGAAAAATAAAAATGCATGGCTTGTCCATCCAGCAGCTCATGGCTCTCTTAAAGGAGTGCCTAAACTGCTCGATTTTCAGATGGTCTGGGAAATATTACGCGCAAATGAGAGGGCTGGCAATGGAACAGCGGTTGGCACCAACTCTCGCCATTGCGTTCATGTCTAGAGTAGAAGCCCCGGTTATCGACCTCAGGCCACTACTCTACTGCAGATATATAGATGATTGTTTTGTCATCTTCTCTACTCAGGAAGAGATGGACAAATGCTTTGAATTATTGAACGAGCAGTCAGAGTACACTAAGTTCACCCGGGAGAAACCGAAGGACGACTGGACCGTTTTTAAACGTTCAAATTAACTTGTCAGGTGGCGGTTACATGACAAAGTGGTACCGAAAACTAAGTAACAAAAACATCCTGGTTCACTCCCCTTCTTGTCACCTTTCGCACACAAAGAGGGCGCTTGTGAGAAACATGTGTCAAACAGCCACCCCTGTGTGCACAAGTAGAGAACAAAGGGAAGAATCGCGCGATTTAGTTCGGCAAATAGCCATCGTCAATGGCTACGAAATTGTAATTCCACGAGATAAGTTTCGAGGGAAAGCGACGCCCCAAAAGGAACGGTTTGGCCAAAGCAAGGTCCCGTTTATCTTGCCCTTCATTAGCGATGAAATAAGTGCAGCGATGAAACGATGCCTAAGAAGCGCAGATCAGATCTAGAGGAATCGGTAGCGATAGTCGAAATACCACCGAATACTCAGGCGATTCTGCCAAAACGTCAGCTACGATTGTGTGTGTTGTATGTGTGTTATTGTATTGAAATAAACGTACGCTGTTCAACAACCTCGCGATTGCTGAGAGAGAAAACGACCAATTCAAAATTGTGAACAACATTATGAATACCACTTATATCCATCGAACATTAGAGCGAAATCTTTTGTACAATGTTATATATTCACGACCCACCAAACCCACTAATTATTAAAGAATTATTGTTTTAAAAAAACCAGCAAATTCATGAAGGCTGAAAATTCGTAGTCTTCCAGAACGCAACGAACTTGAGATTAGGCGTCACAGCGAAAGAGCTTCTACTTAATAAACTGGTCCTATACCTACTTTTTTATTATGGTCTTTTAAGGCGAAATTCATACAACTGAAATTCACCTATTGATGTCTTTATGTGAATCTTATGATAGAATTTTCATCACTTTTGGCTCGAAGACGAACACATTCCCGTCAAGGTTCATATTTGATCCACGAGATTTTAGCGACACAATAGCGAACGTCGATAGAACAACGATTCCGATCCGACGAGTAAAACGGCTTGAAATTTTTCATTCATATTTCTTAGGCCAGTTGTTTGCACAAAAAATATTTGTTTTCTTTCTGGTTGGGAAGTCTATGAGAGAAACATTCGCTCTGTATCGTCCTCATATCAGAAGGTTTTTAAGTAACATTTCAATGCTAATTTTTTATTTACTGCATACTACAGTTTTTCGCAGCAGAGCATTATATGTGACACAACCACAATGGCGATATCTGCAAAACTTCGAACCGCGGGTGTCTGCGATGGGCAACGAATGCCCTATTAGGCTTTCCGGGGCTTAACGCGTTCACCAGCACCATACCATGCGGATCTGTCGTTTTGCCTGTCTCCCAGTTAGTTCTAACGATTAGTGCCATCAGCATTCAGCCGTCAACAGGACTGATCTGGAGAGGCCAAATAGGCAATGAACTCAGTTATGCTGAGACCATAGTCGAAATCGCAACTCTAAATTTGATCGTCCTTAAGGATCATAAGCGAACACAAGAAATATCTCTCCACATATACTTATTTCGCCAAAATCCACCGCCCTTCCTGTTGTACTTTGTCATTCTTGGCCGCTCGAGGTCAATCAATTACATTTCTAATGTTTTAACTTTTTCAATTGAAAAATGTGATAAATTAACATTTATTTGTTCTATACAGAAGCAAAAAGCAGTTTATCTTCTCAATGATTTTTTTCCTAAGAGCCTTCATATGTGCTCCGGTCTCCAATTTTCTCGTTAAGGTGCTTCCGATTTAGATCGACAGGCGAACTCCTCGGACTTAGTTTATCCTGAAAAGGCGTTTTTAAACGAATTAATACTATACAGAGCTATTAAAAAAGACAAAATAAGATTGAAAAACCTTGGTGAGCTTCCTGATCAGAATAGTCAGTAATTTTTAGCTCACCACACAATTCTACCATCATCTAAGTGCTTTTCAAGAACCCGCCTATGTTTAGTGATGCAGTACGGATTTCTTTTCATCCTCAGTTACTTCATAACATCACCTAAAATGACCAAAAGAATGCAAAATGACTGAAGTGCAGCAAATTGACTCCATCTGTTCAGCAGAACGAAGCGAGCACGACTCGATGTCAAATAGCAGTACTTCTATCCAGAAACCATTAATTTATAATGTTAGCAAGAGCCAAACTCACATCAAGGAAACTGATGAACGAATTGAACACCTGCAAGAAGCACATATTCACTGCCACCCAAATATGAAGCGTAATTGCTCCCAGGTACATCCAGAATGGTCCAAGTATTGCGTAAAACTTCTGTTCATCGACAAAATGTTGCGGCAACGTGTGGGTATACTTTAGCCGATTACCTGAAACCTGTGCAAACATCGGAGAAGCCGAACCGGAAACCTAAATTATAACAACGTAATAAAGTAAAGGTACGCAAAAAAAAATCAAGAAAAGTTATTGGAGTGAATGGATGGATGAATGGATGTATAAGGAAATTGATTCATGTAGAATTTATACAGATTTTCAACTCTGTGAAAACGAAAGGTTGTAAAAGCTTAATGAGTCTTGGGTATTATCGCTCGAAAATTTCTCTATGACACCATGTTCTTAATGTCTTCGGTCGGACATTTTTGATTACTTGGAAGTAGAAACGCGAATTCGAAGTTAAAACCTGACGACACAAAACCACGCATTTCAATTTTTCACTCTTAATTTGAATTTTCTCGAAGTGAAAAACGAAAATAACAGCTAGGCGAAATAATATTTTAAACCATTAGGAATAAAAGAATACGGTAAAACAAGTAGCATGGGGAATCACGGATTGTTCAGAGAAGAAATCACTAAAAGAAATAGTCAAAGATGAATGAGATTGAAAAACACAGATATCAAAAAGTGTAAAATGAATGTACGGGTGAAGCAATGAGTGGATGAATAGATCAAGGAACGAGCAGGTGAAGGAATGGATAAACGAGTGAATAAATAAATAAATGAGACAGTTCTGGCACATCACCTCAATCCCGCTGGTCGTCGCGTGAGTCAAGTGGCCACCAGGAAATCTTTCATTCCTCTCTGTCGCATGCAAGAGTAGTCTAGTTGTTTTTGATTGCTCTAGAAACCCTTTGGGCATCAAATCATTCTCCTATGGTTTTCGTGAAGAATTCTGATCATGAGGTCGGTAGGCTTCCTGCAGTAGGTTTGACATCCCGAAGAATCCACTCTCTATCGGCAACTGTTCATCGGTTGCCGTTCATACGCATTACAAGTCCAGCCCAACCTTTTTCCACAGCATCCACAGCCTTTGACAATTGATCGATGGCGTGGAGCACAGCTTCGGATCTCTGCCCTAACTTGCGTGATACGAGATACTCCTATTACTATCCTTTCAGCTGCGCCGTCAATTACGCCAAGTGATCTTTGGTCCAGCTTACTTAGCAACCAGGTTTCTGATACATGCGTTGAAGAGAGAATCGTTTAGTCGAAAAGGAAGGCATGGAGTAGGGTGTTCGCTGTCCTCTTCGTTACATCTTCGGTGCTCTTGAAAGCTGCCAAGACCACTCGTTTCCTTCCGCCCAACTCTGGAGCCAAATTGTTCATTGTGACGGTTTCTCGTGGGTAGAAGCAGCTTGAGCATCGTCAAAAATTTATTCTGTTGAGCGCGAATGAGCATCCGAAACCAATCCGTTCCTCGTAAACATCGTTTTTGTGAGATTTAGATGAAGAACAATCCTTCCATAGTGTTCATCAAAACCGGCAAGCATTCGTTCCACTTAACTAATATTTGGTGTTATAAAAACGATATCATCAGAAAGCGAAGATGGTATAATTGCTGACCATCGATTTTCACTCCCATACTATCCCATTCCAATGTTCGCATGACGTTCTCGAAGGTGGCGGTAAATAGTTTTGACGAGATGGTATCGCCTTGCCTAACCCCTCTTTTGACGTCAACCTTCATACCGCTGTAGGATGGTGATATTATGCTTGTGAAATTTTCGAAAAGCTCACGAGGATTTTTTGTAAGTTGAGCAGGGTCTCCTTGACTATCAAGAGCTTCCATGACTATTTCCATCTCAACTAAATTAAAAGCTTTCCTTGAGTCTTGACAGAGAGGTCTCTTTTCTACTCTTGCTACGCTCTAGTAACTTTCGTTACGGTATGCGTGTGGCCCATCACACTTAATCGTTTTCGAAACCTTGCTTGCTCAGATGGGCGTTCTTCGTCCAATGTACTGTCAATCCTGTTTAGGAGGACCAGTGAAAAGAGTTTATAGACGACAGACAGTAAGTAGACTGGGCTATAGTTGCTGTTATCGCCGAGGTCATTCTTCTTGAACAACAACACAGTCCCGCTGGTATTCCACTGGATAAGAATCTTGGATTCTGACAGGTAAAATGTGAACAGCCGAGCCACTGTGTTGATGAGTGCTAGGAAGTTTCTGCAGGTGTTCAGGTCCGATCCTGACCAGGGGTCGTTCGATTCTTCACCAACAAAACAAGACATCGTGTCTCGCAAGAGACAGCCAATGGAGCAACATATCCAACCTCCTTTATTTCCCATGAGGACAGAATGACTTGGTTATTGGAGAGATCTGAGTACGAATCGTGAATGAATTTCTTCATTGCTCTTAGGAAAAAAAATGTAGTTGCTCCGTCTGGGCGTCGCAGTTCCACCATCTTGGTTTTGTAACAGACAAAGTTCGGTGGATTTTGTGAAAACCTTTTCTACCCTCTTCACATGCGACCATAACTGTTGCTAATCACTTTTTATGAACTTCTTTTACCATTTTTTTTTGCGAATTCGGCTGCGAACTAAAGGTTACCGCCTGCAGCTTGTTCGATTCCACGCTTGTATATCAGCTCAAGTGCTCTTGGAGATATACGTCTCTTGATGACTTTCGAACTCTCAGCTTTCGTAGTGCTAGATAGGAGATTTTGAATGAACAGACCGCAATCCTCGTCGATGTTATCGAAAACGCCATCTTCCCAAGAGACTAATAATAGATTGAATAAATCCCAGTTTATGATTGTTCCGGAACTTGGTTTTTTGAATCTAACAGCTTTAACTCCTTTCAACGAAAAATGGTATCTTGCGCGAAAGAGTCGATGCTCTGATCACGTATAGAACTTTGAGAAAACAGCTATATCAATTAGGCTAACCATCGATTTACTATAATGTAGTCTATTTCTTTGTGATACTCTTTATTAGGAGATTCCCACGTCCAGCGTTGAGGGAGGGCCTTCTAGAATTGCGAGTTACCGTGGATCATGAGGGTCTAAGGGTCGTTAGTCGTCATGATAAACTCAAACAGCTCTCACTCTGTTCATTCTATTCTAATCCGTGAGTCCCAAAGTGACGTTATTCTTCTTCTAACTTTAGCGTTGAAATATCCAATGATGATCTTGAAGAATGCATAGTCTTCTCTGTAGAACTTTTCTAAGTCCATATAGAACGCTTCGACTTCACCTTCGTCATAGTTTTATGTCGGCGCCAACGATGAAGATTGTCAAAGCCAATATTGAACCACATCTCTATAATCGCAAATGTCCGATTGTTACTTGCTCGAACGATTCGATGCTAATGACTAAACTCATGCTGACGAGAACAGCAACGCCGCCTACTCCTCTACTGTCACATGTCCCGAGAAACAGTTACTCTCCGGTGTCGTAGACGGCGTCGAATGGGTGGCGTTTTCTCGTTTCGGCAAGTCTGATGACGTAGTACCACCTTGTCCTTCTTGCTTGTATGACCAATTGACTTGGATGCAAGTGTGCTTGCATTGTACGTACAGATCACTTTAGTCCTTTGAGATTAAGGCAGTCCAGAGTTGCCCCGAGATTCTAGCAGTTTCCCTGTACTCGTCCTACCCGACGCTACTGTATCGAGGGTCTTTCGTGGTCAGGGAAATCTTACCAGGTGTGCTCAGCGTTTGATACCAACGTTTAGCTTGCTGAGCTCTGAAGTGGGGGTTAGGTTTACTGAGGGATAGCTTGCCATGCTCATCCAGAATAAGTGAGAAGTTATTTGTTAGAAGAAAAGCCCAATCGCTTCCCATGTACTTCCCAGTAACCTGATTATAAGTTTTCGGTCGAATTAACTCGTAGAGTACAACTCGCATAAATGAGAAAACACTCATGGACGGATGCATAAATACATGCTCGTAAACACACAAGATATGTGCTATACCGCTTCTGGATCCACTTGCGTGTTAGTGAAACAAAGGTCACTTTTTGTCCGTGATTAGCCACTTTCTGCCACCTGAGGACGCATCACGCTGCTTGGTGACTAACTCGTATGAGGCCTTTCTATGAGGGGAATATTGGAAATCTTGATGCATAATTTTGGTACTGATAATCAACTGATGACCATATCAACAATAGCCGCTCTATATAAAAAAAGGTAACCGAGTGTTTTCGGTTCAATCGGGATGCTCAACTGAGGAAGATCAGGTTCGATGCGGGACGAAGACGCCACATCGAGAAGAGGAACAACTGTGGACCATCGACAAGGAACGTCGGCTCTGATGAAAACAAAGACGTCGAAACGTTAACCGAATAAACATCTCATATCAACCTCGTGTGAGTTCAACAGTATAAACAAATCTTGGTGAACAGTTTAGTAAAAAATTCATAAATCATAACAAATTTAAATCATTGCTATTGATTCCCATTTCATCACGATCACCAACAGTGAATGGCAAAGAAATGAATGGAGAACGAACAGACGACTAGTACAGAACATACCCAACATTTCCAACATGGAAGACGAAGCGGACTCACCAATAGCCATGATGACGACTATCGCTACAGCGATTATGTCAATGAACACCATCAAAGACGTGACGATCGTCACATGAACATGTACAAGACTTCTACGCTCATGAAACACTCCGATTACCTGAAAAAAAAGAAACGGAAACGCATCGAAGAAATCGAAAGAAAAAAAAACAATAAAACAGAAAGAATGATAGTTCCCAGGTTCGACTTTCTATTAACCTCGGCATTGGAATATGAATGCGTAATTTTCTTGTCCAGCAATCGCGAGGTTGTTATACAGCATACATTTACTTCCATAGAAAAACACACAATACAATACAACACAACAGTAGCTGACGTTTCGGCAGTATCGCCTTCTACAGAGCCTGGAAGGGTATGCTGATATACAATTTATTAGCATTAGCATTGTTTTTTGATGACAATTGAGGTTGCTTCAGTTTCAAGCAAATTCTCAAAAATAGGAAACGTTTAAAAATCACGATTCCAGAACCTAATTCTGCAGGCCGTATTGCCTACTTTTTTTTACCATGAGTGCTCTTTTTGTTTCGAATCCGGTTGTTCCAAACCTGAAGAAAACAATTACGAATCATTCAAGTCAACTGCTGTACAGTATCAGTCAACCGTTATTTAAGGTCAGACCTAGATCCGAAGGTCATTAGCTGCGTGGATGGGCCAACGGATAGAATGACATGGTTAATAGCTCTAACACCTACCCAGTTGTTGAAGCAGATTGCAGCCCATCTAACGAACACCAAAATGTTCCTGGATCGTCTACGTTACGCGCGACCCAACAGCGCGTAAGTGAAGGAGTCCTTCGACGTCACCGCCCTCTATGCAAACGTGTCGAATGACTCCGCTATGCAATCCATCGGCGAGCTCCTTATACAACACGAAGAGGCAATAAACATGTATGGCTTCTCGATTCAGCAGTTTATGGCAATCCTAAACGAGTGTCTAAATTGCTCAATCTTCAGATGGTCCGGGAGGTATTGCGCGCAAATGCGAGGGTCGCCAATGGGAAATGGACTGGCACCAAGCCTTGCCATTGCATTCATGTCTAAGGTGGAAGCAGCAGTAATCAACCTCGGGCCGTTACTTTAAAAAAACTGGCTTCCATTTCTAAACATGCAAATTAACCCATCAGAAAATGGCTGTATTACGAAGTGGTACCATAGGCCAAGTAGTAAAAACATCTCGATCCATCACCTCTCCTTTCACCACTCTCACACGAAAAAGGCGCTTGTGAGGAACATGTTTCGTACAGTAATCAATGTGTGCAAAGGAAGAGAGCAGAGAGAGGAGACCCGGAACTTGGCACCGCAAATAGCCATTTCTAATTTATCCTATGATTACTTTGCCGGCGGATTCTTAGAAAAAGTGTCATCACACGAAAAGCGTAATGATTTGTAATGATTATGGAGGCGTTCGGCCATGTAGATTGCAGCCAACTTGACTTTTCCAGGCTCTGAGG
This sequence comes from Angiostrongylus cantonensis, assembly GCA_009735665.1. Lineage (NCBI taxonomy): Eukaryota > Metazoa > Nematoda > Chromadorea > Rhabditida > Metastrongylidae > Angiostrongylus > Angiostrongylus cantonensis. Next base: position 2,729,890 of record MQTX01000051.1, read on the forward strand.
GAGGCGAAATCCGCCGAAACGTCATCTTGTACGTAAATAAAGAAATACCCAGTTAAGCTGAGGCTGTAGTCGAAATCACGATGTTTTATTTACTGCCTATCACAATTTTTCACGGGAAGGTATTATATGTGAAATAGCAAAAATTTAATAATAATAATAATAATAATAATAATAATAATAATTTTGACAGTTTTGCTAATTATCATCCTCCAACCATTTGCCGCTCTTGAATTATTTTTACCATTTTTCATTTCTTATTGGAGCATTCAGTACCGCACAAATCGTGCCAACTCCATAGAGGGTTCCCATACAGGCGACTACTGGTCGGAAAGCATCCACGTTCACGAAATAGTGCTTTTGTTCCAGACAGTAATACGTCACTCCAACCACAATGAGGAGCACGAACTAAAAATTGAACACAAAGAAATCTTCCTTACAGGCGTAATAAAAAGGAAAAATTCCATATAGTATGAATCAAGGTGTACTGTAATGATAGATTTCCTTGATTTCTTAGTATAACTTTAAATGTAAAGGCACAAAAGGATAAAAGATGTTCGTAAATTTTCGGAAGATGCACTACGCACTCCTCGGCATTCGTAGCATCGCAGAGCTCGATGAAGACTACTCTATACAACGACTTCCGGAGACTTATCGATGTAACAATCCATCTAGAAATAAGTTTCTATCCTCCCATGCAAGCCTTTTAGTCTTCTAAAATTTTCCCTACACCAAAGACATTGAAGGTTTCGTTACCCGAGGCACCAGATTGATCCAAAGAGCATGTCTCTTGTGACCATGGCCCTAACCACTTTACTAAACAGGTCATCCTGGAAAACACCAAATAGAAACCAATAGTCAATGGTGTGGTTCTCGCGTGAACACTTTTGGAAGCACAATAACTACCTCAGACCGACTAAATTCATAACCTTTCCGAAGGTAACGAATTAAGAACAAATTAGTGTGCGAATGGAAATTTACTTATACAACAACTTAGTTGCTGCTTAGATGATTCCGCGGGAAAAACCCAACGGCCCACATAGCTTCAGATCTGCTACAAACAAAAAAGAATGAAGGGACATAGATCCAATCTTCTAAACGACATCAAGAACACCTTGTGCTTTGTGCAACTATTTGGTTTAAAAAAGCAATTGAATTCCCTACTTGTAAAGCAGCAACGACATACGAGCCAGTAGATGCATGCAAAAGCTCAAAGCAAGCAGTCGGATAGAACGGAGGACAGCTCGATATCTTCTGAAATATGCAAGATTATAGAAGATGGAAGTTCTTATTTTTCAAAAGCTGACTTTGTTTTAACATCGAAACAAAAAATAATCAATGTGTACCCTTTCACTGGCAAGCTAACATTAGGTTGATTTTAAAAAACGTTATTCATATAACGTTTCGGCGTCTTCGCCTTCTTCAGACTCGATGCTCTGAGTCGATTGTGCACAGTAGCTCCACTATCCAGTTTGTATCCTCGGATGAGGTCAGCTGTGAAACGATAAGGTCTTTCTATGAACCTCCTGAGCTAATCAATGGAAGGGTAGATATTAAAAGCTTCTAATAAAACAAGTAAGTAGTTTGCAAGTGGAAGTCTTTAACCAGAATGTCTGCTATTATCTTTTGACGGCAAGGCATTAAGTGAAGTACAACCACAACGATGTTGAGATATTTGCAGAACTTGGACCCATGGACAGATTCGAACTCTCGACTTCTTTTTCCGACAGTACATGTGTTACCCATTGCATCATTGAAGCCCATGGTTTCCCTTCCACCTTAACTTGGTTCAGTTCCAATTTATGCCTCCCAGATCATTCCGGGTGAGGGGTGATTGCCGATGGCACCATTAGGGAAAAAACCGACAATGAGAAATGCAAAGGCAAAGCTCTCAGTGGTGTAGTGGGTAACGCGCAAGCTCCTGGAAAAGGGAAGCGCGAGCTCGAATCTGGCGCGAGCTCGAATCTGGCCTGGAGTCTACCTATTGCAAATATTTCACCATCACTGAGGTCGTGCTTCATATGTGAGTTTTTAGTTTCCATCAAGCTAAGATAATGCCCCATTGTTCCCCTACCTCTTACCCTTCCACATTCATTAAGGATTGTGCTACCTTGTCGTACTTTGAAGTACAGAATGGAATTCATACATCTCTAGAATAGGAACAAGTTCGAAATTTTCGTCTAAATCCTCTGTCGTCCATTACTAGGAATTATCGTGATGGGGAAAGAAACCCACTTTCGACGCGTGAAACATTCATCCGATCATAAAAAGACGAGACGATGAAACCCTACGATGGCGACTTGAAAGCGCCCTGGCACGGTTATCTTGGGATTCTATGGAAAAACTATTCCTGTCAGTAATCAGATGGAAATTACGCTGGAACTTCCTTCACAAAGACTGTTCATCGATAAAGGCAATCTAATACGAAGTAAGAAAAGTGTTGAGGAGAACTTCACCTTGGTCGAAGCAACAGCCATGATATTAGGCAAGTGACGTTGTTCGTGTGTATGAAGCGATTCAAACTTATCTGTAAACGTTGTCCCTGCTCACTTTGGAAGAAGAAGCTTTAGAAAGGGAAAACTACCAAGTGTGAAACAGAAACTGGTGATGAAAAGTCAAGACGAAGAAAAGACAAAAAAAAGAGAAAATGATTGTGAAATAATGATGTTCCTTTCATTCACTATAATTAGAAAACTTTGCTACCATATAATTCATTCTTCCCTACTCAACAAGATAAGCATATTTGAATAAAGAAAATATTTTTTAGTTAAATTTGAACCAAAACTATCTGGGATGACCAGCACTTATTCTTCCTATACTGTCAGAAGCTGATTGTCACCAATTTCGACATCACGAAACTAACATGTCGCCGTTTTCATTGGACGTTGATGAAACTACTATCATTTAAGCCACATCCTTAAAGTGCCATAAGAAAAGGCGCTTAGGCAGAAAAAAAGGTGGAAGTAAAAACGACTGCGTAAATCGCTCTCATATGAATAAGAACCCAGCAACAACGAAGGACAACACAGTAGCGAGTGCTCAGTTAAAAAAACGACAACAATTGGTGCAGCAGTGTCAGGATATCGATCGACGGCTCTTGACCTCAATTCGCTCCGATCACATGATTGCGCGGCGGCATCGATCGATATCGGTGGAAATTATGATGACGCGCAACCACTGCATTATTTATGCGAGTAATGCAAAACAAAATATAGCACAAAATTTCGCTCTCATATGAATAAGAACCCAGCAACAACGAAGGACAACACAGTAGCGAGTGCTCAGTTAAAAAAACGACAACAATTGGTGCAGCAGTGTCAGGATATCGATCGACGGGTCTTGACCTCAATTCGCTCCGATCACATGATTGCGCGGCGGCATCGATCGATATCGGTGGAAATTATGATGACGCGCAACCACTGCATTATTTATGCGAGTAATGCAAAACAAAATATAGCACAAAATTTAGTGGTTAGGTCGATGCACCAGTAAAGGTGGTGGCTCACACAATGATAGAAATATGAGTAGAGCAGTTAGTTGTTAGCTCGGGTGACTGCTCACCTTGTGTGAGTGTGCCGCGCGGGACTTTTCAAGCGGTCCTATAGAACGCAATTCCAAGCTTATTTTATAACCCTTTATATAAAATAGCAGCAGTACAATATGAACGGTGTGACGATGTACAGAAGGTTGAATGATACAAGAACCAGTACCAAGAAGGAGGCTCGAAGGACCCTGGTAGAGAGAACTAACAGAGGGAGCTGTGGAGAGATTTGAGGAGAACAGTGTGGGAAGAACTTCCTTCAGAGCTGACGGAGCAGCTTATATTCCTCCTAATATAGGCGGAGTTTGAGAGAAGGAACTAGAGACAATGCTGAAAGGAAGATTCCAGGATGTCTCTGAAGGCTAAACAAAACTTTCGCAGAGAACACATCTGGTAGCAATGTAGCGCATACAAAAACTAGATTGGAACGATAGGCGCTGATGAATGCCTGCAGCTGGCAACTGCTTCTTCAGTGCCCGAACTGTGGGGCCCAGAAGAACAGTGGTTAAAAAAGAATACAAAATTCCTTCCCAGCCATCAGGCGCATGAGATGGTCGCTAAGAAACAAATTGCGGAATGTGCAAGAATAGATCTAGGATAATTGCCAGTAAATAGAGTTACTGCACGAAGCATAAGATAGTATAGAAGGTAGGAACAATTCGGGGATTAGTTACTATAGAAAATCTAACCGATTTTGACAGACCACAGTTGACAAGAGTACTGCATAAGCGCTTTTACGAATTTCTGAACAAACGAATCGTTTGAGCTCTAGTGAGAACCGAATAAAAATCACATCCATTGGAAGTAAACAACGACGCGATGAAAGGATAAAGTCCTAAAGTACCAAATCCTACTAAAGTATTGATGGATGTTAAAGGTTCAGACGATGATCGGTCATTGAGGAATGGTTGATGCATTCGACTCCAGTAAGTATCATGTAAGAGTTTGAATGCATATTTGGCTTAAACTATGACGGTAGCCTACCAATACGTCGAACCAGTGTTTTTATTCAAGTCTCCAAAGAAGTCTGCTAGCAATTTTTCAGCCCCAGATGAAATGGGGCTTAGTTATCCCAGAGCGCAGAATCGAGCCGATGGCCTAGTGTGTATTTCAGGCCACCTTTAACTACTGCGATGCACTCACCTGTTCAGTGGAATATATAATATATTGAATATTTTAAACTGAATCACCTTCTAGTAGAGAATGAAAGGATGTATAGTGCTTGGCGTTGATCAATCCTTGAAGAATGCACCGTGCATTAAATTCTACTGGTGTTGTCGTTTAAATAGGTAAAGCATATTTGGCCCGCACAGACTTGTAGCCTATCAATGTTTTGAGTGAGTGATGCTATCCTCATAGAAGAGTCTGGTCCCAGTTTTCCGATCCGAGAATGGTGGAACGTTTGGTGAGCCCAAAACCAGGGATGGAACCAGAGAGCGAAACAGTATATATTGCATGGCACCTCTAACCACTACGCTATACTTGCAGTTACATTCACTTATGCTGTGTTAAACGTACTTTCACCGGATTATCATTAAAAATGAGTAATTGCGCATAAAGAATAGCTAGTTATTTTCTCAGAAACATCAAATCTTCAGTAGTGATTTTCGTTTGATCATTGCAATTCTAGTTGAAACAAGTCATTCCTGTAGCGCTTTTAATTTAGGCACCCAACTTTTCGTGTATGGCAACCACTCGTATGGTAAAGGCACTAAAGATGTTTAGTAAAATTTATAAACTTCATGAATATGTCCCGCGAAATCAAAAACTCATGATGTGAATCTAGATAGGCGATAAGGATAACAAGGAGCTTTGAAAGTTGACACAATGAATTTGGCGCTAAGGTTAGCCTTAGTGATAACCAGTACCATCAAGTCCACCTTTCCAAAATGGCAGAATTGTTCTTGGATTTCGAACGGCAATATACAGTTAACGGTTTCTCACCCAAGAATGGTGTTCTAGGCTGAAATCGAATTTGACATTTCCATTAGAAAACTCAACAAATGGTAAAACAGTGCTAGACAACACTAAACCACCGGGAAATCGAACAAATGATCATGCACGTGTTGCATGAGCGTCGTCAGCGTCGAAGTTGTGGCTTCTCTGCTGTTGACTTGACATTTTATAAAACTATTCGTTAAACAGCTTTTGCCTACCATTTGTCGTTAGCACACATCCCTTTTACGAGGGAGGACGGAGATTTGGATCCTTTTTGTGACCTGAGTGGTATGGGATTCTTCCGGTGTTCTGCATTGCATGCTCCATAGCCCTGTGCTGGGTTCGCTTGTCCTGTTCACCTAGAGTCCAAGTTTCTCACTTTGCATATCTTAACGTTTGGGCAATGAAAAATTAGCACATCGTTCGTTTCCTCTTTACTAAATTCTTTGTGCTCCTGTGAACCTATCAAGGGACTTGTTTCCACCTACTTAAATGTACTGTTGAACCAATCATCGTATTGACTTTCTCATCCGGATTTGTATATCTGGGAAATAAGGTGGTCTTATTTCAATTTATGGGATGTTGGCAGACGACACCGTACCCATGACCAACGTTTTCTTGAGATTCTGAAGAAAACTATTCCTCCTTCAAATATTTTCAGAGTCAACCGCTTCTCTGGGTTGATCTTATCGGAACGATATCACTAGCAGAACGAGGATGATGCAAATTACTTACCAGTTTTCGCTCTCGTCTCATTTTATTTCTCATTTTGTATTCATTATTTATTGAACAAGATGTCACTAGGTACTCCAAAAGTTTCAACATTGACCCTGCTTCTTACTAATGGAAGATTTTTAAGTCGACAGAAACGATACAAAGCGACCTCTAGTTCGGCCATCGGAAACTGGAACCTTCAACTCATAAATAAAAGTGATGGTAAGGCTTGGTGCTAATCGATATCCCACGGCCGACCCTCTGATTTGTGCAAAATATCTTTATGACCATTTGAAGACTGAAAACTAAGACACTATTTCAAGAGATTCATTATTTGTTGAATCGATATATCGCAGTTGGTAGCGGAATATAGGCCTTCGAGTCAGTCCTCGGCACCGAATAACCACTAGTTTTAAGCAGAATGCTCAACTTCGTGAGAAGACGCCACGCGGGACTTTTCGCAGTTGACACATGGCAACCTTTCAACACTCAAACTTGGGATTAAATCTTTATGTACATAACAGCAACACCAATACAACAGGAATAACGATGAAAGAATACTGGGGTAAGAATAAGGCAATGAAAGTCGAACGTAAGACTCGATAGACACTCCCAAGCCCCAAAAAAGTGCGGTGCTAGCCTGGCGTGGCTATGGCGAAGCGAGTCATTGGGGGTAGCGTCAAGGCCCGGGTCGCGGATCCAATCCCTAAGTAATGAGAAGTACCCAACAGCATGCCCGGTGGTGTGACCGATGGCCACGAGATGCTGTGTCCAGTGGCGTTGTGGCAAAGGCCATTTCCATCGACCCATTGAATGTGTTTGCTAGGTAGATAGAGAATTCACTATTTGATAGAGGAATTCTTTCTCTATACGAAGTTCCTTAGGGTGGCGTTTACCCTACACCTATCCCGAGCCACAGTTTCGTAACCATTAAAAATGGCTATTTGCCGCGCCAAGTTCCGGGACTCCTCTCTCTGCTCTCTTCCCTTGCACACATGACACGAGATCATCGCTGTATACTAACTCATTTTTTTACTAAGCGGTCGAAATTTTGGTTCAGCACTTTCTCTGTTTGGTTATGGAGGTGTTTGGCCGTGTAAATTGCAGTCCACTTGAACTTTCCAGGCTCTGAGGAAGGAGAAATCCGCCGAAACGTCAGCTTGTACGTAAATAAAGAAATAAAATAACTCCTCCTATTTGCTAAACAGAAGTAGAAAGAATTGTCCAATCAATTCCGAGGCTAATAGAAAGTCGGGCGTGGGAGTTACTGCTTTGGTTAATTTTAAAACAGAGACACGCCAATTAGTCAACAGATTCTCAAACTTTCGCTGTAAGGTCATTTAGACCTAATAGAATTGCACATCAGTATTGACCCACCAACTGTTCTCCTCCAGAGGCGATCCTCCAAGCAGAAAGCACAAAAATGCTCCTTCGTCACACATTTAATCCTTCGTGCGAACATACCGTCCCGCTCGCTTCTTAGTGCGCCTCGAAGTAGTTCCATTTCGATGCCTCGTACTTGTTGGCTGATACCGATCCACCGTTATTTAAGATCGGACCTATCATTAGCTGCGTGGATGGGCTAACGGATAGAATGACGTGGTTAATAGCTCTAACACCTGCCCAGTTATTGAAGTAGATTGCAGCCCATCTAACGAACACCAAAATGTTCCTGGATCGTCTACGTTACGCGCGACCCGACAGCGCGTACGTGAAGGAGTCCTTCGACGTCACCGCCCTCTATACAAACGTGTCGAATGACTCCGCTATGCAAGCCATCCGCGAGCTCCTTATACGACACGAAGAGGCAATAAACATGTATGGCTTCTCGATTCAGCAGTTTATGACAATCCTAAACGGGTGCCTATGCTGCTCAATCTTCAGATGGTCCAGGAGGTATTGCGCGCAAATGCGAGGGTCGCCAATGGGAAATGGACTGGCACCAAGCCTTGCCATTGCATTCATGTCTAAGGTGGAAGCAGCAGTAATCAACCTCGGGCCGTTACTTTAAAGAAAACTGGCTTCCATTTCTAAACATGCAAATTAACCTATCAGAAAATGGCTGTTTTTTTTCCGACGTGGTACCATAAGCCAAGTAGTAAAAACATCTTGGTCCATCACCTCTCCTTTCACCCCTCTCACACGAAAAAGGCGCTTGTATGGAACATGTTTCAAACAGTAACCAATGTGTGCAAGGGAAGAGAGCAGAGAGAGGAGTCCCGGAACTTGGCGCGGCAAATAGCCATTTTTAATGGTTACGAAACTGTAGCTCGGGATAGGTGTAGGGTAAACGACAGGCCCCAAACGACAATTCTGCTGATAAAAACGTCCTGTTTATCCTGCCCTTCACTTCAAATGAAGTAAGTGCAGCTATAAAACGCTGTTTAAGAAGGGCCGGTCTTGCGAATTCGGCGACGATAAATGAAATTCCACCGAGTAATCTAAGACGCTTGCTAGTTCGCAACCGCCTATACGACCCTCTATGTGCAACGCAAAATTGTATAATTCGCCACATGGTAGAGACGGTGACTGCATGAGTTTGGGTACAGCTTATCTAATCTCTTGTAAAGCGTGCGGGGACGAATACGTTGGCGAAGCGGGTAAACCACTCTGCATCCGCATAAAAGAACATCTAGTCGGCAAAAGTAAACCAAATACTCCACTAGGCGCTCATAGGGCGCAACGACATAACGGAGAACATTTTGATGAGAAGATTTTGATGTAAAAGTCGCTATCCTCGCGCGGGATCCTAAAACACGAACGCGCATATTTCTCGAGGCTTCTTTGATAAATCCGAAAAATCCGAGAATGAATACTAGGGAATGCCCTGAGATAACACGTGGTCTAGCCCCATATCTCAGAACCGATTTTTGATGTGGGATGGTACTGCAATCAACCATATGCGATTCTAGCGGCTGTTCTTGGTGAAAAACATATGAAAACGGTGGGTTTTTCGAAAAGCCGGTGACCATGTAACTATTCTTCTGATTTTCATCCTTCAGTTCCCATGTTCGACTTTCTATTAACCTCGGCATTGGAATGGGAAGAGAGCAGAGAGAGGAGTCCCGGAACTTGGCGCGGCAAATAGCCATTTTTAATGGTTACGAAACTGTAGCTCGGGATAGGTGTAGGGTAAACGACAGGCCCCAAACGACAATTCTGCTGATAAAAACGTCCTGTTTATCCTGCCCTTCACTTCAAATGAAGTAAGTGCAGCTATAAAACGCTGTTTAAGAAGGGCCGGTCTTGCGAATTCGGCGACGATAAATGAAATTCCACCGAGTAATCTAAGACGCTTGCTAGTTCGCAACCGCCTATACGACCCTCTATGTGCAACGCAAAATTGTATAATTCGCCACATGGTAGAGACGGTGACTGCATGAGTTTGGGTACAGCTTATCTAATCTCTTGTAAAGCGTGCGGGGACGAATACGTTGGCGAAGCGGGTAAACCACTCTGCATCCGCATAAAAGAACATCTAGTCGGCAAAAGTAAACCAAATACTCCACTAGGCGCTCATAGGGCGCAACGACATAACGGAGAACATTTTGAAGTAGGGGTTACGATCCTCGCGCAGGAATCGAAAAAACAAGCGCGTAGAACTCTCGAGGCCTTCTGGATCGATTCCAAGAATCCGAAAACGAGTTGCAGGGAGGAATGCCTCATTTTCACGCGTGATATTTGGCAGTATCTAAACCTGTTATTCTGATAAGATGGGCACATTACGATTCCTTATGAACTCTATGCGGTTGGTCTCCACGTGACATATTTAATGGAAGACTCATAGAAAGCGATGAGTGTGCAAAGACTTCGTTCAATGTGATTGAAATTTTGGTTTAGTGGTTTCTCTGTTTGGTTATGGAGGTGTTTGGCTGTTTCCAGGCTCTGAGAAAGACGAAATCCGCCGAAACGTCAGCTCCTGCGTAAATAAAGAATAAAATACTACAGCCTCCAACGAAAACGAAGGCGCAAAGTGCTTGAATAGTGTCCAGTTTCTCCTACCTGTTCAATAGAGATCTGGTTGAAAAGTGTGAAAATAGAGTGGAATTCACAATAGCGTTAAGCTATTGATCATGCATTATTTCATAAATAGCTCTTAGAGAAAGAGAAGGGCGGCGCAGTGGTAGTAATGGCATTCAACACGAACACGGTGATGGTTGGCCTTCGTCCAGAGCTCCTCAAACCTACTATCTTACCGAGCCCAGTGAATTATTACCAGACATGACAATGGGACCAACGCATTCCATTCAATCTTGTGGACACGTTCTAGCACAGTTATGCCAGGGCTCCAGAGAAAACCGTTTCGACCAGCATTTAGCGGCATTCTTGTGTAGATGAATTCATCAAGCAGTCGAACCAAATCGAATCGATACCAAAAAATATTGTGGCTGATGGAGAGGAAAGAAGACGAAACGATTGCAAAAAAGAAGTTTTAAAAACCTTGAAGACAGCTAAAATGCACTATTCATAATAAGCAATGTTAAAATTACACATAGAAGGATTGCTGTAGCATTAAAACATCTGCTACTCATTCATAGAAATGTACTACTTCCTGTTAGCATTGATTTACTACTTTTATTTTTTTAGCGCAGTGGTTAAAGGTGCAGTGCTCATGCATAGGTTTGGTTCGATCATGTTACCACAGTTCACCAAGCCGTCCATCTCACCGGGGCCAGCAAAGTTCTTCTTGACTTGTCTGAGTGGATAGCAGAACCGAGATAATGCATCGGTAGGTCGTCACAAATGATTCTTTGTGGTCCAGATAGCTATGAAATCACCTCTTTGATGCCCAACGTAGTCGCATACTTGGATCATCCTTGAAGGATTAATCAAGGAGAATGCTTTATCCTTTCCGTCCTTCTTTTTCTTCTGATGATTTCTAAGACAGCATTGCCCGTGGATATTTCAGGTCATCTTCACGAGCAATCAACCCCCTATGAATCAACGGACTCGGTCTGCCGTCTCTCCATCAGCTTTTACGTGCGGCAATAGCAGATCCGGGCATAGGTTCTACTTCTGACTGAGTTTTCAATTTCCCGCTTAAATAAAACAGTAAAGAAAAACTTATTACATAAGGACAAAAATCGAAGCATTTCAGCATTATTAGTGTCAAATACGGTTATCTGAGTGGTTCTCATTGTTCATTCAGCCTTTTTTTTTAATCGTTCGCCTTCGAATGAAATCGGATGATTGGTGGCCGTTTGGCGCCAACTGGTTCGAATTCGGTTTCTGGCTGGAGGATGCTCCGCCGCCGCCGTCACCTTGTAGTTCGCCGGTCTTATCTGAAAAGTTCCTACTATCCGTCGACAGTTTCTCAAACGCTTTTCTTTTTCGTTCACTTTTTACAAACTTTCCAACTTTTTTACATTTCACAAATCATAAATTGTATTCTGTGATTCTTCAAGAACCTTGGTGATCGATTGAGTTTCCGGAATGTTCGTAAAGTCATATGGTGACGTTCGTTAGGGTAAAACGATAAAGGATTAAGCTCTCGGGGTTGATCAATTCCTGAGGAATGCGCCATGCATTCGACTTCATTAAGTATCGCCGGAGGTGATTGAATGCATAGCTGGCCTTTACAATGACTCGCGGTGGCCTGCCGATGTATCGAGCCAATGCTGCTATCCTCCCAGACAAGTCTGGTAACAATTTACCGACCCCGGAGGGTTGGAAGGCTTGGAGTGGGCCATGGGCGCTTTTCGCGTGCGCGCCGCAGTGGCGCCTCCAACCATTGCACCACATGCGCCCAATTCGTTAGAGTATCATCAATAAATCCATAAGTATCATTAATGCAACCCCTCAAACAGACTTGAATAATACATGAAATCTCACAGCTCAGGATTTCAACGGCGTGGTTAAATCCGCTGTACGAGCTGCTAAAACATTTATCCCAGAGTTTCATCTTCTTCATATTGCTCGATGATTTTCATAACTTTCTATTTTTGTAAACCTTACGTCCTATTTGAATAAGAATGGTAATTCAAATGAGAAGAAAACTTTACCTCATAATATTAATGTGCTCTTATAAAACGCGTTTCTTCTCAACATATTTTTGCATATTTTCTAGAAGTTTCATTTTTTTCCTTCTAGTTTAAATTGAATGATTTCAACTCGATTTTTTAAGACCTAAAGATCACGCTGTAAAATTAATTAGGGCCTTTGCTCGCCTGGGGTACTTAACGCTTTGAAAATGATTGAGAACAGAATGATCTCCTATTGATGAATTTTATGGATTTTCGTTTTTCTCCTTTCTGGAATCCTACGTCCTCTCCTTTTTTTTCTTTTCTGAAAAATAAAGCATTTCTGCGTTGAAAACTGCTCGAAAGATCGGTAATTGACGGCATACTGTATTCAGCAAAATGTTAGAAGAGGAAGGATTAGTAAATAAAAGTTTTTAAAAATAAGCGGGAAAAACAGTACAACCTGTTTAACTTTTTATTTACCCTTCATCGTTGTTTCATAGCAGCGCATTGTGTGAAATACAACCACAATGAGGCTGAGATATTTGCGAAACTCAAAGTTCAGGCCTTCCGAAATCGCGATTAGCCTTTCCAAGGGCTCACGTGTCACTGTATCGATTGATCCTCAGTGCTTCTCCAATACTTTTCGTATTTTCTTGAACATGAAAAACTTAATGCGCAAGTCTCTCGCAGAAGTTGTAGGCAAATGGAGGAGACTTTTCTGACATTCGCTATTGTCACTCACTAAACGATCAACGACGAGAGGTTAGCTGGTAATGACACCCACACCCGCATCCACTGTAATAAACTTGGGATCGATCCCGGGCACTTCAAGCGTTCCAAGCGTCCGGAATCGGTAAATTGGTACCAGACTTCTCTGGGATGATAGTGGCACCGAGTCGATACATCGGTATGCTACCGTAAGTTAATGTATAGTGCAGATATACATCCAATCACCTCTAACGATGCTTAATGAAGTCTAATGCACGGCGCATCCATCAGGGATTGATCAACGCCGAGAGCTTTATCCTTTATCCTTTTCATCCCACACCCCCACCAATGCAAAAAATTGTCGTCGGCGCTGCTGCTGGTGTTTTCGCGGAATAAACGGAAAATTCTCATCGACAACATTCGACAGCAATGCTCAGCTCTTTGGTGATAATTGTTTCCGGTGTGTTTGGGTGCGTTACCTGATGATTAGTCATGTGGATGATCTCGGCATTCAGTTATTCGCTTTACTGGGCTTGCTATTGCTCTGTTCTTATTTCAAAAGACCGACTTTCTATAAACATCGGCGTCAGTAATAGATAAATGCATAAATTTTCTTCCGAACTGCCTTTGTTGAACTGATGCGAGGTTGCCATTAGTTGTTGTTGTTGTTTGTTTGTTTGTTGTTGTTGTTGTTGTTGTTGTCGTTGTTATTTGGTTGCTGACTTTCCGCCTCAGTTATTCGCTTTACTGGTCTTGCTATTGCTCTGTTCTTATTTCAAAAGACCGACTTTCTATAAACATCGGCGTCAGTAATAGATAAATGCATAAATTTTCTTCCGAACTGCCTTTGTTGAACTGATGCGAGGTTGCCATTAGTTGTTGTTGTTGTTTGTTTGTTTGTTGTTGTTGTTGTTGTTGTTGTTGTTGTTGTTGTCGTTGTTATTTGGTTGCTGACTTTCCGCCGAGTTCGAATTCCTTAGAAGCGTTTTGTTAGCTGCGAGACCACCCATGTGTTGTTCACATGTTATGGCCTTGGTCAGGGTTGTCTCGCAGTTAGGAACCTAATACGCGTAATAAAACGGCTCTGAGGAAAGCGAAATCACCGAAACGTCAACCACCGAATCACGACAACAACAAAAGCTAGTAACAACCTCATGTCATTTCAAGAGGAGCAGTTTCTGAAAATACGTATGTACAATTATCTGCCTTTATCGTTCTCTTTACCTTCTTCTTTATTCCTCTCTTTTCCTTGCTCCCTATCGTCTTTATATGGTTTATGGATTGTGTTAGGCATGGGTATAGATAGGATCTTATTAACGAAATAGGCGGCTCGTTGATTAGCTTAGATGCGGCGCTGTTGTTGTCTGCTAAACATTTTCCTCCTGGCCCTCCCAACCCCACTCAATTTGATTTCTTCTAATTAGTCGACGACACTCAATTGAAAGGATCATCCAGATTCCAAAATCGAAGGCGAACGAAGCGTGAATAGGAATATGAGAAGGGAGTTAAACATATGGAAAGAATAATATTGGGAAGAGTTAAAGATGCGCGAGCAACTGAATTAAGTAAGCCTCAAGATAGCTCTTGTGCTTATTTCCTTACGTGCTGTTGCGTGGTTACCTCACGGAGATCATCAGTCAATTTTTTTAAACTTGACTTTTAGAGAAAACGAAATTTGAATTCTTAGATCGTTGACTCGTTCATTCACAGGTTCATTGTGAGGTCTTAACTGGCTTCTTTCTCTTCCAGACCAGTTTCCATTGCATAGTTTCATGTGAAAATTTTTACGTATTTATTTAACTCCTTCGGAATGTGCCATGTATTTGACCACATAGGACGCGTGTGATACAGAGGTCGGAGGCGCCCTGCAATACACACGTGGAATCGATCGCCGTGCTCGTGACTCATCAAGCCTTCCATCCCTCCGGGGTGGGCAAATGGGTACCAGACTTGTCTGGGAGTATAGCCGCATTGCCTCGATACATCGGTAGGCCATCGTGAGTCATTTTAAGGGCCAGATATGCATTCAGTCACTTCTAAAGATACTTAATGAAGACGAATGCATGGCGCATCTCTCAGGGATTGATCAACGCCGAGAGCTTTATTCTTTTAGTTTAAATAGAACTATTCTCTGAAATCGTCGTTTAACAAACCCTTATTCGCGGAGAAATCCAGCATACTATCGCAAGATCGCGAAGGTCTCATATTTGCTTTCATAAAAAAAAAATGTTTATTCTATACCGAGACCGGCTTCAAACTCTTCTGTCAACTTCACGATTTCGTCAAGATATAAATTCTGTTATCGCTTCAGTGGCACGTCGGCTTGTCAGAGTTGGCAGGCTGTTCTTGAATCTGGAAAATTCAATGCGGGTCCATCATCGAATCCAAAAACAAAAAGTGATCTCCACTTAGAAGTTCAATCAGAAGCGCAGTATTCTAACAGTGAAGTTCATCGAGTTACGCACAGTTACCTAATCGTCAAAAGCAATAAAAATAAGGAGACTCTACACCAAAAGTGTGATGCCTTTATTCCTTTCATGCAGCCCTCTAAGCAGCTTTGTATGAAACGGTAAAGAACATGAACCTAACTGCGGTATTTTCAGGTTACTTTGTAATTAACGAGATTAATAGTTTTATCGATCAACAGGTGATGGACCGTAATCTTTGCATGTTTTTAAATTGTTGAGCTTATGCGAAGTTGATAATAATGTTTATTTCAGCGAACGTTTCGACGTCTTCGTCTTCATCAGCGCGTTAATGTTTGCTGTCTCAGTCGTAGAAATTGTTGCATTTATGGATACGACATCATTTGAAGTATTTAGGAATTTGTTAAAAAATAAGGCAAAGCTTCTTGCAATATGAACTGCATGAAAACTTTTTAATAGAAATTTACGGAGTGCATTGAAAATGCACAGGTTTGAGACACTTCAAAACACACACGTGGTCAACGGTTTGATCTCTTGCACCGAAGTAAGCAAGCCCTCCATCCTTCCCAGGTCGGTGATTTGGTAACAGATTTGTCTTGAAGGATGAGAGACGTTAACTTGTTACTATACGGACCAAATATCCATTTATTCATCTTTATGGTGCAACGTGGCGCAGTGATTGGAGGCGCCACTGCGGCGCGCACGTGAAATGCGCCCATGGCCCACCAAGCCTTGTATCCCTCCGGGGTCGGCAAATTGGTACCAGAGTTCTCTGGGAGGATAGCAGCACTGTCTCGATACATCGGCAGGCCATCACGAGTCATTGTAAAGGCCAGATATGCATTCAATCACCTCCAACGATACTTAATGAAGTCGAATACATGGCGCATCCCTCAGGGATTGATCAATGCCGAGAGCTTTACCCTTTATCCTTTTATGGTGCAACGAATGAAATCAAACTTGTTTAAGAAATGGTCAACTTCGCACATTGTACTATTCATACGATTTACTTTTATAATTTAGCGAGAACAGATAGAAATTCGTTTAACTGGGGACAATCAGTTCTGCTCCAATCGTTTGGAATGACTTCTTGACATAAGCTACCGCTTTTCTTAGACTTACTTTTAAACAAAGTTTTAACACCACATGAAATGCGTCTTTCTCTAATTCCTATTTATTTCGTCTGTTTATTTTGAATACTATTAACCATATTCAGGCGCTGGTTTGACTTCGTGTCGAGCCCAACAAGCCTCTCATCTCCCTGGGCTCACAAAATTGGCGGCAGACATGCTAGGACTGCCTTAATGACATATGGAAGCACCTTGGCATATATTTCCCGTGATTGCAAGAAAAATCGAGTCATCCATTATTCAACGACGAAAATCCTCAAGCAGCAGCTGAAACCATACGTAAGAAAAAGTTCGGAAACCTTCGTAGATGATGAATGCGAGGAAACGAATCGAGTAGGAGAAGTGATGAGACCCGAACAGGTGTGATTTATGCGATGTTAGGTTATTTAGTAAAAATTTCGGTAATTATATTTCACAAAAGTGGTTTCTTATCACAATCAATCAACTGATCAGTCATCATCCAATCAGTCATTCGAAGCCACTCAACTATTCCGGCGGATCCTTTGAACAGTTGCCGAATGCCAGCTACGGATTGACAGGAGCAATGACCTCTAAAGACAAAACGAATGCAAATGTGTTGTGACCATAAGTGGCTCTTAGCGACCCCTTAATGCATATCTTTCTGGATTTATCGAAAATGCGTAGAAGCCTCTACCATTATAGGCTAATGGAAATGAAAGTAGTACCTTAAACATTCATAGAGAAGGATTCTACAATGGGATTCTTTTAAAAAATCAATATAAAACGAAAGATTTATGGATGGAGATTAGTATCGTGTGCGGTTTTTGACAAAAAAAAAAAAAAGATGGAAGCCTAAGACACCAATGCGATGGGCGAGCTTACGCCCATACTGGTGCGCTATTTATTTCGAAATCCGTCGGCAGCTCGTTTAACATCCGGAATTCGATTTGTTTTTGTTTTGTTTACTGGAAAAGCGAAGGAGCGAGAGACTGGAGACTCTCGGCTATGGCTTGGTAAGCTTCCTCCATCAGTGGATCCGCTTCGCGCCACCCATTCGAGTACATCAAAATCACCTTACTGAGTTCTCCTCCATCGATATGTATACCATTTCCGATCCAAGGAGGAAGCAGACCAATCCTTTAGACGAAAACACTTTCTTCGAAAGAAAAAGCGGTATTTTAAAATCAAAGAGAAGTGTCATTGTCGCACCTAACTAACATCCTCAAAAAATCACTCAGACATCGATGAAAGCAATCGACGGTCTCAAGCAACAGATGGTGAACATTCTGAAGATCCTTAAGTGGGCAGGTTTGGGATATGATTCTATTTCGCTGCCACCTATTAGGGCACATTACGGTGTGCCAAAATCGTGTTTGTTGTGGAAAATCTCCTCCTCTGGCCGACTATTCGATGTCCTTTTCTTAAGAACAAATTGACTTTGTCTAATACCGAATCTAGTCAGAGTTTTTCTTCATAACACCTATCAAACCACTTTTAAATTCTTCACGAAATAACATAATGTCATTCACACATTCTATTCTCGAACTTTTAATCACTTTTTCTTTGTTTGATTGACTGTTGCTTAACAATTCATTCCAGTGCACTCATTGCTGAGTTGCAAAAAAAACCCAAGGATTCATGACTGTCGAAGAAAGTAATTCCGTAAAACAGTACCTAAACCTAGAATTCAGGTACTGGGAGGAACTAAATGAGCTGATAATAGTAGTTTTTTCCTCGTTTAGGCAAAAAATGACCATCGACATTTTCCTTGTCAACCAGCATGTCACATCGATTTTCAGTTGTAGGCGAGCTCTATGCGAATTGAGCACAATGTTCATCGTGCGACAACTTCAGTGCTTCCCATTCGAATCGAATTCTCGAATATTCGAACATTTTATTTGTTATTTTAGTATGTCAGTAAACCTTAACAGCGATCCCAGTATGACTTTCGAGCGATGAATGTGACATTTAGAAGACATTTAGAAGAATTCGTTGATCTCTCCATGAAACACTCTAATCATTAAAGCTTTAAAAGTCTTCTTTTGTACTTCCTATCCTCGCAGTATATGGTTATCTACATTCCTATCTATCTTGTTTCTCATTGCACTTCTTTTCACTCTGTTTTCTTTAATGTTTCTTCTCGTCTGCGCGTGCAGATATTGATTAAATTTTATATTTAGACCTAAGGAACGATTCAATAATAGGGCACAAGAAAAAAGGATAAAGCTCGGCGTTGATTAATCCATTAGGGATTCGTTATGCATTCGACTTCATTAAGAATCGTTGAAGGTGATTGAATGCATAACTGGTCTTTACAATGACTCGCGTTGGCCTACCGATGTATCGCGCCAGTGCTGCTATCCTCCCAGACAAGTCTGGTACCAATTTGCCGACCCCGCAGGAATGGAAGGCTTGGTGAGCCATGGGCGCAGGGATCGATTCCACGTGTGTATTGCAAGGCGCCTCCGATCACTGCGCCACATGCGCCCTTAATATGGTATAGAATAGAGCATGCAGTAATAATAATAATCACTACTGGTCGTTCGATCCGTGAGATTTTTCATTCAAGTACACAAAAGACTTCCATTTTCGTATCGTTTTGAAATGCTTCTGTGTTCATTGCTGTGCGAATCATTCAAATTCTCAGCTTTAATTAATGTTCGAACAGTCGAATGTTCGAACACTCGGTGTCGACTGTATATCGTGTTCGCTATCGCTTTAGCTACTTTTTAAACCATCACCCTAGTAGTATTGTGCCTTTTATGCTAAGCAGAAGCTCCTCATTGTTTTGGCAAATTCTTTATCAGCTCCAAATATTCTGCTTATGAGAACCAATTGACTACTAATTTTTTGCTTTAATGATTACATTCACGTAGTCTGAAGCAATATTTCCACTAGGCTGTCAATTTTCCCTTGTGTAAAATTACTTGTTTTCCTAGAGTTTGAAAACAGCATCGTTAAGACATTTCCAAGTCGTCACCATAGGCATTCGCTGGCCCATGTGGGATTAGAGAGAGATTTGCCACAGTGGGATTAGCTGTTAGCAAGTCGGCGGTAACTCCGCGCAATCGCTTACCTCTAGCACGATTCCTCGGTCGAACTCCTAACCAACTTGACTGACCCTGTTGAGAAACCTTTGTCGCAAACTCACCAAGGAAAATATCCAGAGCAGGGATATAAATAGTATAGCTATGATATTAGCTATGAGGCTTCGTGTTCCCTTCCTTTAAGTGAAAATGGGCTTAAATTGGAATTTACTTTCCCTGCGATGTTGTTGGATTCAATGAATATGCTTCCTGTTTTTGTACTGCTGAAATGACATGTGCGTCCTGTACACATGTAACATTCATGCATAAATTCGTAGATTTCCTTTAGTGCATGCAAATCAATTCGTACTAATTTTCGACGGCCAGATGACAAGGCAACGCATGTGGGGCCGTTATGGATAGAGTATTCTACGATCAGGCGATTAATATAATCCCAAAGTTTGAGGATCCGATTTATTCCTTTGATTGGAGGGGTTTCCATATGCTCTAGGATCCTTAAAAGTACGCAAGCTGGACACATGATATGCGCGTCAAGGCCGACAACCGCCGTGGAGACAAATTAGGTGAGTATTTAAGTAGCTGGCAAAACCATTCACTAACGATTCCTAGACTTTCCTGTAACTACAACGAGCCTATAATCTTGTAATGAGAAAGCTGTGCTGATGAAATGAGTGTCTGTGCGTTTTCCGGAAAGATAATAAAAATATTCATCTATATCTTTTTATTTTCGTTCCCAAGTCTACTCATCAAATGGCCACTTTAACCTTCCTTTGTAATATCGCCACATCATGCTGAGGACAGTGATTTCATCGATTCCACTTTTCGAAGGTTCCACGTGGTGTATCCCTGATTGCATCCAGTTCTGACACAATCAAGCCCAATCTGAAAAACACCTCCGACTGGGTTTCTATGCACTAAATTCTTGTCGCTTTGTGCTTTATCTACTGGAGCGCACCCTTGCTACTTTCCAGATGCAAAACCGCTTATGCGTTCCTCCTGTAGACGACCTTGCCATCAATTGCCCATCATCGACAAACCGTCCATTGTGTCATCGTGATGCGAAATCGACTCATGTGTCGTGTGAAGGACAACTACAAACCGCTTATGCGTTCCTCCTGTAGACGACGAGTGACGACCTTGCCATCAATTGCCCATCATCGACAAACCGTCCATTGTGTCATCGTGATGCGAAATCGACTCATGTGTCGTGTGAAGGACAACTACACAACCCTCCATTCCAATATGACAATAAAAATCCACAATAATAAAAACACTTCACAAAGTATGTAGTTGGATTAATATACATCTAAGAAAGTTCAACTTATTTGTTTGTATCTTAGCCTATTTGATAGAGTCTTTGTTAAACGTCCGTGGAAAGCCTAATGGAAAAAAAAAACGAGGGACGTGAAAGTGCCTACGATGTTGTCATGAAAGTGGTGAAAAGCAAACAGTATCCAGTTTCCTGCCCCTTTTCTTCAATCCTCCGCCTTTCACGCCTTGGTAGATGACACTCGGAAAAATCTTAGCACCATCGATTCCGATGGCAGTACCTACCTTTGACGTTCATTGAAACGTCATTGAAAAGACGAATCGCTTCAATGAAGCGATAAGTTTGAAAACATCGATTCAGATAGAAGCCATAAACTATTAATAGACATGCATTTTCTCATTGACAAGCGAAAAGAAGATGATAAAAACTTTATTCGGCCAACATATTGGCGTCCTTGCCCTCTTCAGAGCCAGATTGATCCGAGTCGATTGTCTATTGGTTCCATCTTCCCATATGGGTCTTCGTCATCACATCGGGTCGATTCCAGTAGAACACCGCGAAAACTAAGTAACTAGTCAGTGGTCTTTTGTGGAGGATGGTTGTTGATAATGATTGTCCTTTGATAATCGATTGTTTTTATCCGGATATTCCATCCACTAGTGAAGGTTGTCAAAGATGGACATGGGCGAATTGAACGAAACTAGTAAGATTTCATGTTTTACATCAACTGAACACCAAAACACTCACTTACTTGTAATTAAAATGTGAAGGACAAGGCAGTTGGCGTTGATCTTAGGCTCAGCGACTATCCATGCAGTCTACTCAATTCGTGATATCATCACTGAAGTCACCGAATGCATATTTTCCCTATACTGTGACTCGTGTCGTGACACCGATGTACCACAACACTGTTTCTATCTTTCCAGGATAACCACTAAATTTACTCGTACAGACCCACAACTATTTATGGACCTTTCGGAGAAAAAACATAACGTCCCTCCCATTCAATAAATTAGAAGGATTCCCACTATTCTGAAACCATACTCTTGCAGCAACGAGAACATTGTCACGCATGGTTGAACAAATTTTTTATCTATGATGAAAGGAAAAGGAAGAAGAAGAGAAAGAGAACCTCTTCAATGCATACGCAATAAATCACCCGTGTTGACACGATTTTCTTGAATGCTCATATCAGTACGACGACTCCCGAACCGTCCATTAAGTGTTTCCTACGAGAATCGAAAACGTTAAACTCCTGGTTTTGCCTTCAGTTCTTAGTTGCCTTTGTAAGCTTCCCTTCACGGAACTTCTTTTGCCAAATAGGCTTTTCTTATATTCATTCATAGAACTGAACGATTGTACGTATTTGTTGTGTTGGATTTTTGTTGTTGTTGTTGATTTTGTTAATCATTATAGCGAGAATAATGTTGCTGAGATATTTGCAAAACTTCGAACCGCAGGTGTTTGAGGTGGGGAACGAACGCGTTATTGTCCTTTTCGGGGAGTAACGCGTTCACCACCACACCATGCGGGTCCTTCGTCTCGCCTATGTCTGTATAGTACTTATATTCAAAAGCATAGCGAGAATATTAAAGAAAATTATATATGGAAAAAGAAAATTTACATAAAGAGCAAAGAACTGTAGGATCAGTTCAAAATTAATAACAACTTGGGATCGATAATAGTTTTAGCATTACAGCTCTTTCAACATGATTTCACTAGTTTTCCTGAAGCCTTGCTATTAACACATTCGCGACAGCGTGCGTTCTATACAATCATGCACGACTCGCCCACTAGGCGCTATGAGCTATATACTTCTCATTTTCTTTCTGATAACTTACTTTGGTGCTCAGAATTGCTACCTATCATTCTTCCAATCGATCGACAGCTTAGTCAACAAAAATGTTGTGACGGGAGTCGAACGAGGAAGGCTCTATTCCGCATCTACAAAATGTGCATGGAACTCAAGTTCATTGATCGGAAATTTCACTGGCGATGAACTGTTATTTCAGTTTTAATCATTGCAATGATTCCTAGTTCTGGCAGGGAACGTAAAGATGCAAAAAATACTGAAATGTACACAGCATGAGTTACAAAATGCTTCCAAACGCTAACGGCAAAGTGTTCATAAGATGGACCATAGTAACAAATAGCCAATAATGTCATACGTACCAATGATACCCATGCAGCGATAGAGCAAAGCCGTTCCTACAATACTGTCATGTTCGCAACTCCTCAGGTGTTCTAGTTATTGAAACCCTATCGCCTACTTTCGGAAAATCAGCACGGTCCTGATAATTGAAAATTGGCTGTCGTCCCAAAGAGTAGGACTGTTGGACGCAGTACCTAGCGAATGTGTTTAAAGCTGTTAGACTGTTAGACGCAGTATCTAGCGAATGTGTTCAAAGCTGTTAGACTGTTAGACGCAGTACCTAGCGAATGTGTTCGAAGTCCTACTAATTTGCATCTTTCTACCTCTGCTAGGCTTCAATTCTCTCTTCGCATTTCAATGAGCATATTGAGCACGCGACATTTTTATGTTGACAAATTTGGGAACATATTATTTTCCATAGGCTACATCTACTAAAACAAATCTGCTGAATTTCAAGAAAGCGGGAAGCAGCCTTCGACTTTCGTTTGAATAATGGACAATTATGAGTGTTTCGCTTACTCACTTAGATAACCCATATCCATATATCGTACAGATCCAAGCACGTCTCCCACTTTTTTTCGCTTTTTCCTTTCGTCTTCCTATTCTCCATTCTTTTTTTTCCTACACTTTTCTTTTCCCCTTTTTTGCAGTCTGAGTTAGTTTCGGGGGTGTTCGGGCTCAATCGTGCCTACGACAGCAACTTGATGCTCAGTTATTTTCTCCTGCTGACATGTTGAATACTGTTTGAGCATGATTTTTCTGGAATTTGAATATATACCGCCTTGAGTGTTTTAAGATAATCTTTTCACAAGATACCGATCTGTGTGAATCAGAGGGAAGTTTACTGCCTTGTGACATGGATTCTTCCACGACACCGTCCATTTATGTAACGGCAGCGAATCCTATAATTAGTTCACCAGTCGCTCGATGACAATGTTAGAAATAACCACAATGATGCTGAGTTATTTGTAAAACTACGGACCACAAGTGTCTGTGGTGGCGAACAAACGCACTATTACCCTTTCCGGGGGCTAACGCGTTCACCATGCGGGTCCTTCGTTTCGCCTGTCTCTCAGTTAGTTTTCTAGTTTAGTCTAGCCGAGGCTGTAGTCGGAATCATAATGTCGACTTTTTATTTACTGCCTATTGCAATTTTTCACGGCAAGGTATTATGTATGATACAACCACGATTAACTGGGTTCATTGGCGATTTGGGCTCCCCAGATCAATGCCGTTGATGGGTTATTGCTGATGGTACTGATCGATAAAAACTAGCTGAGAGACGGGCGAACCGAAGGATCTGCATGGTGCATGGTGTGGTGGTGAACGCGTTAGCCCACGGAGAGAGTAATAACGCGTACGATCCCCACCGCAGGCACCTGTGGTCCGGAATTTTGCAAATATCGCAGCATCATTGTGGTTGAGTCCATGCCGTGAAAAATTGCAATTAGCATTAAGTAAAAAGTTAACAATGTAAGAAATAGTTTACAGTTATTATTTCTGGATTCCATTTCTCATATGTGATTGAATTCAGTCTATTCTATTCTATATTTAGTTGTAATTAGAGTTTCTCGAACAAGAAAAAACCAACACTTATGCCGCATTCCCGTAACTCAACATAAGCAGTCTTTTTTTTTGTAACATGTTTCTGCTGTTTCTGAAGAAGATAAAAATAGGTGTGATTGGGGTGTGACGTAGTAAAATGAGGGTCTACTGAGGCACCCATTAAGGGATTCGCCAGTTCACCTGATTCAAATTCTATCAATTCCTCCATCGTTTCAACGGAGTTGGCAGAGAATCCTTCTACGAGAGCCTTAAGCTCCAACTTTTTTCGCCAACTCACCTTCGTACTGTATTCATTCACTTGCTTTGATCTATTGCCAGTTTAGTCGAACTCGGTCATTTAGTTGCCCTTTTCTTCTCTTCTTTGCTTTTTCGTTTCTTTGTGATGACAATCAGCAGCAGGGACATTTGTTCACTTCTTATTGTTTAACGTTTAGTTTTACAGCAAACTTGCTTTGGTTTACAGCCCAGCTTTTCATGACGATGGAGAGCAGACAAGGCATATGAAATGATTCTGGCTGTGGTGCTTAGTGTTCTTTAACGCTTTAACCAGTGTACAGCTAATTACCATCAGTTTTTTTTCCAATGCAACTGTAAAATTTTGAGTCTAAACATTTCATTAACTTATCCAAGCCTTCTAAATCTTTTCATATTCTTGTTCGCGTTTCTTCTTCCTAAAAACCAATCGCATACTCGGTCATAGCTAACGATGATCCGATGTGATATGGGAGGATTTCATCTCCGTCAACGGCGGCTTTTTTAGTATTAGCTGGTTTATATTGTTGCAACCGGGCATAAATATTATTCGTTAAGACTCTTAATAGCTTACGAGACGTAAAATACTACCCACTAAGGCTTTTTTTCGCCCTCGAATATGCTCCGTCAACGTGTCTGACACCTGATAATGTACTCTCATACGCAAATCTCTCTCATCGTCCGACACCTGTCAATCCGTCATGGTGGTGGTACGTAATTAACTCACCCACGGCCAGCCTGAGCTCAACAGGGCCGAATGGCCGGCCGGCCGGTCCCACCACGGGCCGCCCAGCTCGCCGCCACGCCCCGTGCGTTTGCCAGGCTGTGCTCTCGTGCGGGATCGCGCCGACAACCCCGATCGGCCCTAGCCAAGACCACCAACGCGCGCGCATGGATTTTTTCTTGGACTCTATTGTACATCACTTATCATTGAGTCACTAAGGAACCTTGTTGATTTGTTCTTTTCTTTGCTCTTGACAACGAAAATTCACTTCACGTTTTTCTATTGCTTTGCTTTAGTCGAAATAAATTCTTACGTATGAGGCGTTCTGCTGAGTCGTTGTTGTCCGTGTATCGTCCATCGTGTGCGATATCATAGTTCTAAATTTCTTCTGCAGTTATCTTTTCAGGCAAAACTATCTGCATTCAGTCAGGAGGATAAAATTGAAATCCTACTGTTGCATGGTGTGGTAGTGAACTCGTTAGCCTCCGGAAAGGGTGATAGCGCGTTCAATCCCACCGCAGACACCAGCGGTCCGAAGTTTTGCAAATATCTCAGCAACATTGCAATTACATCTTCCCTATTTGTTTAAATAAAGGCAAAACATTGCTTAAAATTATTACTATTACTCATATTCGATTACGAACTGAAGAAGTAGGTAACATTTTTATCTTTAGTAGAAGAGAAATAGGGAGCATATAACTAAAGCACAAATGTTAACTTTTTCTTATTTACTCCTTATTACAATTTTTACGGCAAAGTATTATGTGTAATACAACCGCAGTGATACTGAGATATTTGCAAAATTCCGGTCCTCAGGTGTCTGCGGTGGGAACGAAAGCGCTATTACCCTTTCCGGGGCTAACCCGTTTACTACCACACCATGTGTGTCCTTCCTTTCGTCTGTCCCTCTCTCTATCTCAGCGTCATTAAAACACTAGTGTTTTTCCTATAAGTATTTTTTAAAACTGTAATAATTGTATGAGGTACGTACTAATATTGTTCGACTCTATTAAGTCTATTAAAAATCATGTAAAATTGCCGTTATTGTTGTTGTTCTCGCAGTTATACTAAGTTATATAGGAGAAATATTACTTGTAAATCGTATGGAAGGGGTAGCACTACGGGCTAACAAGTTTGTCGCGCTGACTGCTAGTCCTTTTGCAGGTTGATTGCAGGTTGCAGGTTGCAGTCCTTTTGTTACCAAAATCAAACCTAAAATAGTTTTGAAGAATCTCTTCACAACGTCCGTGGCAATGTTCGTATTCTGTGGAAGGTTTCTGGCTACAGCGCGTCCAGTTACTGCTGATTTTTCATTACATTGCAGAAAAATTATGTTCGGAACCTCTGTAGTGCAGTAGTTAAACCTGTTCTGCAATACGCGTAGAGTTGTTGGTTCGACATTCCGCTCCGAGATACCCAACAATGCTCAACAGTGTGTTAGTTTGGGATAGCAGACTCGCCTGAGAGAATAAATTTACTGTCTGGCACATTGGTGGTCGTCCGCAATTCATTTTATAGATTAGGATCAGATATGCAATCAAGCAGCTTTACGATCCTGTGAATAGAGTCGATTGCATGACATAGCACTAAGTGATTGATCGATTATGATTTATTTCTTTGTACAGTATAAGCTTATGTTAGTGAATCCTAGCGTGCACCGTAAGGTCTTAATATGGCTCATGTCATTTTCACTTGGTGTAATGAGGTTGTCGTAGATGTGAATCGTCTTTCTTACATCATACTTAATTATTCCTTACGAAGATACCTGTCTGACAACATTCACTAGTTTGTTCCACTGGCTTTCTTTTCCATATTTCTGGTTTGTTTTCTGTCTAGTTTTTTTTAGAGAATATTAGTTTTTGATATTGTCCATTGTCATTAAATTTATTGCCATTTGCACTCGTAGATAGAAAACTAGCTGAGAGACAGCAGAGACGAAGGACCAGCATGGTATGGTGGTGAACGCGTTATCCCCCTGAAAGAGTAATAACGCGTTCGTTCCCCACCGCAGACACCTGTGGTCCGGAGCGCGTTAACCTTCATTTAAATGTTCGAATTTTTTTTTGAATTTCAAAGTCTTTTTTTCAGATTTCGCAAACTTTTTCACTAAAGATTTTTAAATCTCTGTGTGTTGAAGTCACGTTGCCTATTTTCGCTGAGCGTTGCCTTATAACCTCTTGTCGCTAGTCGTCGCCAACTGTCGCTGACCGTCGCCTTGCGATTGTAATGTGTGTCGCAGCTGACAATTCAGTCACTTGTGCTTTTTGTCACATCTCTAAGAAAAGTAGTGGTCAAGACCGATGACAATGACTGACTTTCGCTGCTTCATTCGAAGGCTGAACGCTTTCATGGCTGCCGGTGATGTCCTCTAAGAGATTTATGTGCGCTATTTTTTTCGTAAACATACTCTCCTTGAAGCGAAAACTCAAAAACAGCTCTTCTGTTGCTTAGAGACAAATCGAGGTGATTCGCAGTTGTTCTTAAAATCTCTTTTGATGTGGCACTCGTTATAATCCGCTCTTCCTTATCGTAGTGAATTGCTGGCTTCTTTGATAAAACTGCTATCTCTGTTAGACAAACCTGACCGGCCTATCCATGTCATTCACTTTATAGTAATCAGTTTTGTATGCAAGAGAAAGAAAACATCTGGAATTTAAAAAATAAAGCTGAATGGTTAACTAAATAGATAATTTTTTCATGATCTCTTCCTTCTCTAGCACTATCATGCCCATCTTCTTCCATGCCATTTTGGGTTTCCATCTATTTCCCGCGTATTAGTAATAACTCGATCTTCTTCCATTAATCATTTTAGAACTGATCTTCATTCTTACTCTGGAACATACAGAACTGGTTTCGAGTTCGTTTCATAAACATTTAGTTGTTTACGAGCAATAAAGAAGAGAATAAGAGACAGACAGCAGATCATATCGTCTATGTCGTTTCAGGTCACGACAAGGTATAGGTAGTAGTCAACATCTTCAGCATCGTCGTTAGGTGTTGATTCTACGGTTAGAACAGGTTTAGTAGGAACGTGCTCAGGCATTTCCTGTTGTTGAACAAGCTTTTCGCTTCGTTTGAAATCAATCAAGTCGGTCCTTTGGGTTCAAGAGAGTTAGATCAATGAAGAGTTAGATGTGATAGCGTAACTCAACGAAAGGCTCCTAAAAGTTTCAAAATGCCTAAAGTTGAATGTTTTATGATCCAGAAGAGGTTCGATCTTCTACTACCGTTGTTGTCTCTTATCAATTTATCAACCTATCTTGATCATATCACAACCACTCGAACTAAGATCTTTACGGCGCTGTGAGCGGTCTAACTCTCTACTGATGTTTGCACCTCTTTCCCTTCTTGTCTTATAAAATTTCCATCTGAAAAAAAATTTTGACTAATTTAAAAGTAATTCTTTGTATTCTTGTTGAGAAAACGCGAGGTGTTATTTTTATTCTTTATTAATGAACAAGCTGACGTTTCGGCGGATTCGCCTTCTTCAGAGCCTGGAAAGGTCAATTTGACCACAATCTATTCAGTCAAACACCTACACAATCAAACAGAGAAACCACTAAACCAGGATTTCAATCACACAGAACACAGCTTTGCACCTCACCGCCTTCTATGAGGCTTCCACTGAGTATGTCGCGTGGTGACCAACCGCACAGAATTCACATGGAAGTAACTTCCACGACCGATCCTCGCACAGGAGATGAAAACACAAGCGCGCAAAACACTGAAGGCGTTCTGGATTAATTCCACCAGGATTTCAATCACACAGAACACAGCTTTGCACCTCACCGCCTTCTATGAGGCTTCCACTGAGTATGTCGCGTGGTGACCAACCGCACAGAATTCACATGGAACCTCATAGAAAGCGGTGGGTGCGCGAAGTTGTGTTCATTGTGGTTGAAATCTTGGTTTAGCGTTTTCTTTGTTTGGTTATGGGTTTGACCGAGTAGATTGCTGTCAACTTGACCTTTCCAGGCTCTGAAGAAGGCGAAGTCTGCCGAAACGTCAGCTTATTTCTGAATAAAGAATAATAATAACACCTCGCGTTTGCTCAACAAGAATACAAAGAATCACATGGAAGTGTAATGTGTCCCTCCCATTAGAATAACAGGCTTATATATTGCCCAATATCACGCGTGATAGTGAGGCATTCTTCTATGCAATTTATTTTCGGATTTCTGGAATTAATTCAGAGCACCTCGAGAGTTTTGCGCGCTTGTGTTCTCGATTCCTGCGGGAGGATCGTGACACGTACCTCAAAGTTCTCTCCGCTATGTCCCTAAGTCCTACACGTGCTTAGTGGGGTATTTGGTTTACGTTTGCCGACTAGGTGTTCTTTTATGCGGGCAAAGAGTGGTCTGCCCGTTTCGCCAATGTATTCGTCTCCGCACGCTTTACAAAAGGTTAGATAGGCTGTACCCAAACTGCGAAATTGGGGGTTCTTTCGGGGTAAGGGGAATGAGGCCCGTTTTTTTTTTACAGTGTTTAGCATATTTGATACCCACGTATAGCTTGCTGGGCTCTGAACGTGGGGGCTGGTTATACTCACAGGTAGCTTGCCAGGCTCCCCCAGAGTGGACATGGAGCTTATTTGTTGGAGGCGACTCCTAACCGCCTCCCATATACTTCCCTGTCACTTGATTGCAGGCTTTTGGCCGAGTTGACTCGTAGAATACAATCCGCATAAAGCGAGAACGCACCCACACACGCATGCATGAATACGCCTAGCAAATGCAGAAAGTATGTGCCAAATCGGTGCAGCAGAAACAGGGAGTCCATCCCCTGGATCCACCTGCGTCTCAGGGAAGCAAAGGTCGCTTTTGGTCCGCGATTAACCTCCTATCCGCCACCTGGGGCGCTCCACGTAGCCTCGCGACTAACCGGCTCGAGATCCCTCATATGAGGGAGATCCGTGGAACAGCACCAGGTCCGGACAGGATAAGATCAGAACATCTGAAGAACCTTCCGTCAGTCCTCGTAAGCACACTGGCTAGGCATTTCACACGTTACCTGTCTGAATGCAAGATCCCTACTCAGTGGAAGACCAGCAAGACCGTGTTGTCGCTCAAGAAGGGCGACCTACACGATATCGGCAACATTCGCTCAATCTGCTTGCTGTCTGTCGTGTACAAACTTTTCACTCGAGTCATCTTAAACAGGATTGACGGAACACTGGACGAAGGACAGCCGTGCGAGCAATACATCTTCGCTCTTGAAGCCATACATGTTTATTTCTTTTTCGTGTTGTATAAAGAGTTCGAATATGGTTTGCATTGCGGAGTTATTCGACATGTTTGTATAAAGGGCGGTAATGTCGAAGGACTCCATCACGTACGCGATGCGCAGTACGTAGACGATCCAGAAACATCTGAGTATTCGTGAGATGGGCTGCAATGTGTTTCAACAACTGGGTTTTTGATTTTAAAGTGGTTACGCGACGGAACCGGAAATTCGTTCAAGTGTTGATCGAACTACTAAGTGTCAGGATCAAGTAGAAAAGTGCATCTCCAATACTAAGAGCTATAATAAATACTTTTTTATATTCTTGTTGAGCAAACACGAGGTGTTATATTATTCTTTAGTGATGTACTCAGTGGAAAACTTACAGAAAGCGGTGAAAGTGCAAAGAAATTATTTTGTTTTCAGTGCTATTGAAATCTCTGTCTAGCACTTTCTCTTCTTGGATGTGGAGGTGTTTGGCTGGATAGATTGCAGTCACCTCAACCCTTTCAGGTTTTCAAGAAGGTGAAGTCCTCCAAAACGTCAGCTTTATCGTATTAAAGAGTAAAATAGCACTTCATGTTTACTCAACAAGGATGTAAAGAAATATTTGACTAATGCAACTAATTAATTAATGTCAATAGCAAGTTGCTTATCCGAGTCACCATAATAAGCAATTCCTTATTTTACTTCCATTTTACGTGACCAGCCGTCACATCTACAGTGGACACCACAGCATTTTTTGCATTCGATTCGTTTTCCTCGTATTCATCGTTCACTGTGGTCTTGGACATTTCACATGTTCTTTCAACTACTACCTGAGGGTTTCAAGTTTTTTATGGGTATTGTGTAATGCTTGTCTAACTGATTCTTCTTACAATCTTGGAGTCGGCTGGACTAACGTTTTCACGTGGATTAGAGGGAAACGTTCGGGTTCAGGTCAAACTAAGGTTTTTCTTATGGTTCGCACTACTAACCACTACGCTATCTTCCACCCCTTATATGTACGGTAATAAATGTTGTAAAAAGTAGATGATACAACTTATTTTCTAATCTTGTAGTCTTTTTCCATTACCACTTTTTAGGGACTGTTGCGCGGTACAAAGAAAAACATATAGTGTTCCTTGTTTATGAACTCTCAAAGTTCAGGCTAAACTGTACTGATGGCCGTCAAAAAAAAACCTGTAGAAAAACAGGCGTTTGAACGTATGAAAAACGCACGATGTTTTCGACGTGCACAGTCATTTTTTCATTCCTCCATTCATTACCTAAACATCCTGTTTTCTTTGTTCATGACACCTTTAGAATCACATAGTAAGCTTTGCAATGAGAACGATGTAGTCGCTTTGTCGGTAGTGTCTCTTATCACCGTAGATTATCGCTCATCACATAATTTCTTGGAAAAAAAATCCTACAAACTGAATTTCTGGACGATGAAACATCTGATTCCAAGAGAAAAGTAAAAAGTGTATTTTGTAACCAAAAGAAACAACTTAGTAGTCGTAGAAAGAAACATTGAACTCATGCAGTATTAGAAGGACGTTTATATAGGTGTCAGCAGAAATTTTATCAAATCCGAAAGAAAGAAAATAAAAAATAAAGAAAAGAAAATTCCCCATTGATTTTTTTGAAAAACAACTACTTCTTAGTGGAGAAAGAACCGTGTAAAAATTTTCCTGTGTTTCATTTTTCATTGTTCTTGAATTAAACTCTTAGCCCTTTGGTTCTTAGAGCACAACATTTTCAACCGTTAATTAATTTAACGGGTTTTTTAAGGAAGATTTTTAAAAATGTTTGCCATTATTAACAAAAGTTATTTGCTTGCTGAAACCGATCATTTTCTAGCTCAAAGTGACATCATTGATAAATAAAAGTTGTCTCCGCAATCTAATTTCTATGAGCGCTTCTAGTGAATTTTTCCTAATAGTATAAAATTGCAACGCAGAGAAAATGAAATAGAAAATAACGGTAGCTTAAACTCCTCTTGTTACTAGAATTCTCGATTTCTCGTAGAATTTGCCTATTTATGCAGAATAATTCTTTATCGAGATGATACTTGGATACTTGGGCGGCTCGTCCTCACTGATTTTGCGAGCAGCAGCATAACCTCCATTTTTCGGAGTTTCGCTGGTCTAACCACTGTGGTTCCATGCAGTCTGGCCAAAGTCTGCCCCAGGTCGTCACCACCACAAGTAGTCACCGCCATTGTGAATCAGAGGGAGATTTGCCACCATGCGACTAGTTTGATGCCAGAACGGTGGTGGATCTTGGTATTGGTCTACTCTTAGCTAAACTTCCCGATGGGAACGCCAGACTCCTTCTCACTTTGGGAGACCCTGCCATGGGATGAATCCCCTCGCTGTACATCGCGGTCGGACACCCAGGAACACCTCCCAGCCACGATGAGGCTATAAACCGTCGGAAGGTATCAAGATGGTATTTTTAACTATTTGAAAATTTGTAATTTCTCACGAACGTCTGTGATCATCGATGAGAACAAGGGCCAGTGAGTATTGGAATAGGTTAGTCGAAGTTTTATTCCAGAAAAAAGCCCTACTGTTTTACGCGTAGTATAATGTAATGACATTTGATTAACTGTTTCGATAATAAACTTCTCCAATTATCCTTGCTGGTTTTGGAGCTGACTTTCTATCAGCTTTTATAATTCGTCATTTTTCCTCTTTCACGTTCCGTTATTTTTTAGTGACTGTATACTTACTTGATACTTGAACGACCCGTTCTCACTAGTTGTGCGGTCCCCAGCCTAATCATCATTTATCGGAGATTTGCTGGTTAAACCCCTGGAATTCCGAGGTCAGTCTGGCCAAAGCCTGCCCCAAGTCGTCACCACGACAGCCAGTGGCAGCCTTTGTGGATCAGAGGGAGATTTGCCACCATGCGACTAATTTGATGCCAGGACGGTGGTGGATCCTGGTATTACTTGGCTTTTAGCTAGGGTTCCTGATGGAAATGCCGGTCTCCTTCTCAGCTTGGGAGGCCCTGCCGGGGGGACGAATCCCATGGCTGTGCATGGCAGTCTGACACCCTGGAACACCTCCCAACCACGATGAGGTGGTAAACCGTTGGGAAGAGTGACTGTACAACTCGAATAAAGCATTTTTGGTTACTAACAAACTTTATAACAAAAAACAGGAGCCACTGTTATTACTATTACTATTATTAATTCTTGTAGTTTCGCTTGTCATCATCTAATGGTGGTAACTGTCACCAGTGATTCGCTGTTTTCTTGATTAACACAGAAGAGCTGTTACGAAGCTGTTTATTCAAAAAAGCTAATGTTTCGATAGATTTCGGCGGATTGCCTTGTTCAGAGCCTGAAAAGGTCAAGTTGACTACAAAATGGTCAACTAAACACCTCTATAACCTCGACAGAAGAATCATCAAACCTATACTTCGATCGACTTGGAAACAAAGCAGCTTCTTCGCACGCTCACCGCTTTCTATGGGGCTGCCACTGAGTATTTCACATGGAGACTAACTTCACAGAGTTCACATGGAAGTGTAAGGTGCCTCTCACATTAAAATGTCTTAAATATTGCACGAGATCACGCATGATAACGAGGGATTCCTCCCTGTGGTTCATTTTTGGGCTCTTGGAATTTGTACAGTATGCTTCGAGAGTTTTGCCCGTTGGAGTTTTCGATTCCTGTGCGAGGATATTAACTTCTAACTATGATTTAACTGCAAGTTAACTGAGTAGGTTCTCTTTTTATATGGATGCAGAGTGGTCTTCGTGCTTCGCCGACGTATTCGTCCTCACACACTTTACGAGGGATCAGATAAGCCGTACCCGAACTCATGCAATCACCAGTGAAGTCTCCACTCGTCTTCATTAGGCGGCGCAAAGCTGCTATAGCGAACTTCACGTATTTGAACAATGCAAAGGAATACCATCACACAATTCAGTATGAGGCTCTCTATTCCCAGCACTTTCGGCGTAAAACTCTCTACAGGTAGCTCATCAACTTCCAGTGTCAGTGGCCGGATGTGCTCATGACTTTTCCGGTACTTCCGGATTGGAAGTGATGTATATTTTTTGCGACAAAACCGAACTCTCATCGTGTGTTTTATGTTTTCGGTTAATTATGATAAATGAGTCCAAAGATGAACTATAAAGCGCCTGACGTTGACCAATCTCTGGGGATGTTCCACGCATTCGGCTGCATTCATGGTACCGTAAAGGTGACTGAATGCATGTTCGATCTTGCAGATTGACTTACATGATCCTATCTATGTGTCAGTTAAGTGTTCTTGTTTTGTTGAACAACTCTGGTACTTCAATGATGCTGAGATATTTGAGGGGATATCTGATGAGGGGCTTGGTTGGCCCGGTGCCGAGTCGAACTAGCACCGTGCTGGTGATGACGGACATTACTGCCACTGTGCTATGCGCCCTCTTGACTCATTTCATTAGGAAAATCCCATGTGGAGTTCCAGTAATATTTAATAAGACGACAATAATAATAATAATAGTAATAATAATAACAATAATAATAATTGTGATGCAGAAACAATGACGATAAAAATCCACAAAAAACGAAGGCTAAGTCTGATCCCAGTGACAATTCGGCGATTATTCTTCGGATTTTCAGTGTGCTGCTCTAGCAACGATGGTTTTTCTTTATTATCTTTTCGTGAAACAAACTGCGAGAATTCACTAACTTCGTTTTTTCTCCGTGCGAATTTGATGACATAACGATTCCCGTCGTAGTTCGTTGAATAAATTTACTCGTTGCCGTCCACCGCTGTGAATCCGACAAAGTATGGCAAAAATAGAAGTCCGCTATTGATCTAAGCAACTCAGAGGAAATATATCATGCGTGTGTGTATATGTGTGTATCTGTGTATGTATACGTATGTATATACGTCTGTGTGAACGTCTGTGTGTGTGGTGTGTGGGTGTGTGTCTGTTTGTTTGTTTTATTCGTATGTGTGTTATTCCTTGTTTCATTTTCCCAGCGCGCTATAAGATACCATGAGTCGATGGCTGACGGCGGATAACTCGTAGAATATTCACTCATTTAGTACGACGACACACAACAGACCACGTCAGCAGCAGAGGCACCAGCTATTCTCTAGACGAGTTAAGCACTATTTAATCTCTAAAAAATGTCGTTTTTGTCACTCACTACTTTGTGCGATCGTCGTCGTGTCTGTTACGTTGTCCATGATTACTAACACGGAGCAATAGATTTTGGCATCTAAATTATGTATGTTGCAGATTGACGTACACCGTTATGCAAGGATGACAAGTCATCTAATGATTCTCAAACCACAACATGTTATTTTATATCACACCACTTCGTATACAGTGTGGATCTAAGCATTTCTTTCATTCGATTAGTTCTTTTGAATCTATCATCAGCAAAAATCTCTGAGTTTATGCATAGGTCCAGTTTCAAGCTAAAGAATCTGTCTTTCTCATCAATGTTTCTGATTGTTAGTCGAGGTAATTTTCCTTGGAATGCTGAGGTAGCTCTGATACAGCCTTTCCAGATCTTCACGACATTGTTGGATCGGGTAGGGTGACTTTTTCCAAGCAAGTTTGGTATCGATTTTCCTAGAGTGATTCTCCTTGAGTTATTAAAGACATAGGTTAACCATATGGGATTGAACCACCGAGCACGTGTGTATTACACGACTCTGTGTACAATGTTCTTTCTGTACTACACACCATGACTTGCGATCGAGAAAAGAATGTGTGATTTCTTATGGTGGTGATATTGAGATATATGATCTAAAAAGACAGATTTATTGATATAAGAGATGAAATAATAAGTACAACATCTCGATATTGTTAAAAGTGGAGTAGCTCTGATGAGAGAATCACTTCGGTGCAGTTCAGTTCGTCTTCGCGAGAAATCGTACAGAAACCGTAATCATAAGATTACCGTCTAATTGATTTGTTACTAGTTTGGCAAGTTTCGGAAATCTCAGTGTACAAGTGCCAAAGCGTCCCGCCTCTCGCACCTAAGTTATCGTCAACCCACATGGACTTTAAGGACGTTTGATATCATGCAAGTAGGTTCTTTCCAGAACGGCTGCGATGTTCTTTTTTTAACGCTGGGCCACTGCACCATAGTTGGAGCAGCTTCCAAAACAAAATTAGTTACTGGAATGCGTTTTTCCCTCTTTTTTCTGGTAGCCCTTACATAGAGGAACTAAAATATGAATTGAGGTTTAATTTAATGTTGATATTTTCGATGACTGGGTTCTTTACTTTTCGAAAAGCTTCCCAAATACCAGTCTTGTTGTCCATCATCTGATCTTCCTGATCAAATCCGATCGTACCTCTGTTTCAATTTTTCAAACGTTGTCAACTTCATAAAGTCTTGTCGTCAATTCTAATTTCATCATCCTTTTTTTCATTTCTCTTTGATCATGGTCCTTTCGTATTCTTCCGTTCTACAACGCTCTTTATTAATTGTGCTATTTGTGCTTCTTGTTTTTTTATTTCTTTAGTCCTTCATTCTAAATCATGTCAAATCACCAGCGTTGTTTTTTTTCTCTTTTTCCTTAATTTATTCCTTTTTTTCTTTTCTCCACATTCATCTAGTAACTATTTCTCTTACTACTTCATATATTATTTAGTGAGCCACTGAAGAAAATCTAGTCTATCATCGTATTCTTCTTTCGTTCTCCTATCTTAGCTGTTTTTCAGAACTTTAATAAATTTCCAAATAAAAATGATAAAATAAATAAAAATAATAAATGGATAAAAAATTTTAATTTCTTAAATTTACCCATCGGTTTCTTGAGTAGTTTGAAAGCGAATAATTAACTACAAAACCAAGGACCTATTAATTCGTGGATGATTTATTGAATAAATAAGATTTATCCTTTTCTTTTTTTCCTATCATCTTCTAATGACTCATCATTGTAACAAGTTCTAAAAAATGTAAAGAAAAAATCGAGTGATGAGGATCGTATTAACTTATGAACTATCTTCTGATTGAGTAAAGTCGTATTTAACTACGAAAGGCCATTGTATTCAGCGTTTTTTTCCTAAGTTTCTTCTCGTCACAATCTTAACACTTTCGATTACGCATCGAGTTCAATGCGTACATGCCCGAAAACACCTTAGCTTTTTGAAATTGAAGGAAAATATCTTACGCCGTAGTAGATTTAAAAATATAAAAATTATTAGAATCTGCAGATCTACGGCAATGAGATGTTATCGTTTCAATTTTAGCAACAATAAATTCAGATTTTTTGACCTTGCAAAACTTTTTTTTTGTTTGTATACCGTATAGCAAAACGATTGAACAGCTGGGATCTTCGTAGGACGGGATGCCATGCTGTCGCCATTTTTTAAGGTGGCACGGATTTTAGGAACGATAGAGCACAACCTCACCTATTATGAGTTTGTCATGTTTTCAAATCTCAACCATTCTGGTTAACAAAAGTTTATCCCCACCTATCAAAAGACTATCAGTATCGCAAATGCGCTAACTAAGTGATTAAGTTTATCAAAAAGCGTCTCTAAAAGCTGTTAGCGGAACAAGCTCATCGGACAACTCCTCCACTAGTTGAACTCGTCCATATCATATGTGCGATTAAGAGCTGCGTACAATTAACTATTTACACTGTGCTCCTACATAGCTGTAATCCATGAAATGCACTACCCGTTCGGTTCGTCGATGATCCCGAGGGATTCTGAATGAAGGAATTTCGTTGGAAAAGGCTATAGGAAGGCCGTTTGTATTGGCTGTTATTCGTCACATCCTTCAATCTCCTCCCTCACTACCCCTCCACCCCATTCATCCACACCCCTTTGTCCCACAAGTGGCCAGACGCGGCCCCAATTATGCTCTCCGTTTTGGTTCATTATCTTCTTTATATTAGTGTAACCATGAAAAATGAAGGCACCCAGCGCCTTAATAGACCAATATGGACTGCTTTTTTCTTCTTTTTTTCCTATTTTTTCTCTGATAGTGACTCTATCAGCTTGAAAATCTCTCCGTGGGAGGTGATAACTGTTTGTAAAGTTATGTCTGAAAGTTGTTCGCACTTGGTGTTTTTTCTTGACATCTAAATTTACTTCTATTTCGTACCGCTTGTAACTAATCGTCGCCAACTGACTGTTTTTAATGTTATCACTGTGTAGGTTATCACCTATGAAACCTCTGGTTTTCTCCATTGTCATTCAACTTTTGCTGCCAGTGTTTCACTTCTCAGAGGAAACTCGTCCGCTTCGTTAGGATAACGAATATCCATCAAATTATTGCCTTGCATTTAAGTTATATCAGTGACAATAAAATTGCTATATGCAATTTTCGCAGTTGATGCTACGCAATCGCGAGGAAAAAGTAAAAAGTAAAGTTTAAAGTGTTTCGCTTATGACACTCAGCGGTACTATGGAGTTAAGTCAAAAAGTTGAAAACAAGCCATAACATCGGCAAAGTTGAAGAAGTTACTGAATTTCTTAACGTTAAGAGGTGCTAATGAAAACAGATGATTAAAACGTATTCGGAACATCATTCTTGTTAACTGGTAAGTCTCTAGTTGCTTACGACAATTTGTGTTACTCTTCCATCCGGATGCGCTGAATCACGGTGAAGGACGTTCTTATGACATGGGACCATCACGTTCAAGTCATTTTGCTTACTAAATTCACACATTCATACATGTTAAATTTGCTGGACTGAATAAGTGAGTGTAGATGGAATGCAATGTTATGTTGGACTTTAATCGGACCGGTCTATCTTAATAGTATCCATTTCCCCTTAGTTTTATTTTAGAATCTTTGTCTCCTGTTTGTTCTCCATTCATTTTTCCTTCCCATACTTTATCGTGCTTGTCTCATGCATGTCGCTCCTTCACACGCAGGTGTTCATATATAGGATTGGTCGTTGTCATTCGGATAACATCGAGCAATCCGCAATCCAAAAATTGTAAGAGAAACCCGTCCAAAACCTTTTAGCGTCTATTCTAAACGTCTGAGGCATTGAAGGACACTAACGAAACGTGAATTGGCTCATTTTCTATAGTAAGACGGTAACTGAACATCAAACATCCTGTGGCTCAACTTTTTTTATGGGTGCTGAGAGTGAAATATGTCGTTCGAGCAACAAAAACCCTTGCAATGAACAATCCTGCTATCGAACATAGACTGATGGGAACTTTTTGAACCTTCTTTCGAGTCACTAAATAATAACAGTGACGTAGCTGACGGAAATGATACGAACTGGGAGCACTGGAGCTTTAGATAAAATGTTTCAGTGAATGTTCTAAACGGTCGGAACAGGAGTTACACAGTTTTAGACGAGTTCATCGTTCATCTTGTTCCATGAAGATATTGCTTCAAAACCACATAATCACTGCTGTTGAATTCAGTGTTCAAACACCGTCTATGATACTTTAAAATCGTTAAAAGCGCTTTTTTTCCTAATTTGTTTGCTTGAATGTTTGAAAATTTTGCGAAGTTTGAACTCATCAGTGAATTTCCAGCAAGCGCTATCTTATTGTGAACTGAATAAACGCCGCTCTACTGGTGTAACAGTTTATGGCAATTGTCTAGATATCATCCACGCCAATCCTATAATGATCGATCATTCGACGAATCGAGTCTGAGTGAGGTTGTAAATGACATTATAAAGGGTAGAGGATAAAACTCTCGGCGTTGATCAATCCCTGAGGGATGCCCTATGCATTCGATTTCATTAAGTATCGTTGGAGGTGAATGAATGCACATGTGGCTTTACAATGACTCGCGGTTGCTTACCGACGTCTCGAGCCAGTGCTGCTATCCTCCCAGACAGGTTTGGCACCAGTTTGCCGACCCCGGAGAGATGGAAGGCTTGGTGTATCATGTGCGCGGGGATCGACTCCACATGTGTGTTTCAGGACGCCTCTGACCACTGCGCCACACGCACCCTTAAACGACACTAGAAAATTATCTATCTATTGAAATTATTTAAATCATAAAACACTTGCAGCGCGAGACACCATGAACATCTCCTTCAAATGGTGTGGATCCATCGTGTTAAACCACGTCGGCATTTTCTTGTATTTAAGAGCTTACGGGAGATTTTTAATAAGCACACTTCGTTGTGGCTAAGGCCTCGGATCTTTTACCTTTCTGAGATCCACAATGGATTGGAGTTCGATGTTCGCAGTGATTGTTTCCCAATCTTTTTTTCTTCTTGTACTTTTGGTATTCTATGTTCCCTTATTTGTTTTGTTGTTTTTCTTTTCTGTTTTCTCTTTCCTCTTCTTCTCATTTCTTGTTTTTCGTTCGTTGTCTTTTTCTTCGAAAATGTTTCTCCTCAGTTGTTCGTCCTCCCGTTATGGAGACGGGCCAACGACTTTGGACCATCGATGCGGAACATCGCCTCTGAATAAGACGAAGACGTCGAAACGTTGGCCGAATAAAGGTTGTGTAACCTGAACAATCCAAACAAATTTGTTGATTATTCACACCAAGATTAAGTGTAAGTCGGCTCATTAAAATACTATCCTCAGTCAACCATTATTTGCTGCCTACTGTGACATGCACTATGCAGGTTATGATGTGAGATACAATCACAATGCCAGCCGTGAAAAATTGTAGTAGGCAGCAAATAAAGGGTTGACATTGTTCGTGGTTTCAACTACAGCCTCAGCTTAGCTGCGTTCGATGCCGATTTGTGCTCCTCAGATCAATCCCGCCGACGGGTGATTGTTGATTACAACGTTAGGTAGAAATCTAGCTGAGAGAAACGCAAAGCAAAGGCCTGTGGCGCAGTGTGTAATACGCGAGCCCCCGGAAGGATAATGGTGGTTCAATCTGGCGCGGGGTCTAAGTTTTACGAATATCTTAGCACGATTACGGTTACATAGCGCTATTCTCAGTGTTTTCAGTAGATAGAAAAGGAGAACAGAGGAGCGAGTGACAGAAATTTCACTGAGCGTTTACACAATGCTTCATTGTTGTTTTCTTTTCTACCTGTTAATGATCACGGGTGTTGCTAAATGAAATGGTAGTTAATGATTGTTGACGATCAGGTCTCATTCGTTCTCACGACATTCATATATGAGAAATAACAACAACAAATATGAAGTTCTTTGTATTAAAAACAATAGCAAGAATAGCAATAACCCGAAAAGAAAGAGGAATCTACTAACACGCTCAGGGCGAAGAGGACATCCGCGCTTTCAATCTGTGTTTAACCCTCTGTTTCTCCTTTTGAGATGGGACGAACTAAATAGCCTTTCACCTTGTGCTTGATACTCCTCAATGATTGAAATCCATGGAAGGGAATGAGAATAGTGGTAACGTTGGTAAGGATAAAGACAACAATAGTAGTAGTAACAATAGTAAGACTAAGAATAATCCCCGACTAGGATATGCGGAGCTTAATTAGTGAAATGTGATCAGCAACAAACTACTGTCACAAGTGCCAATCCGTCACCCAATATCGATCCATTGATATCGGAACAGTAAGCTAAACATCCAGAACACTCAAATTCAATTGTCTCCGTCGATGTTATTGAATTGCTAAACGAAGCAGCGACGTCGAGAAATCTCACAAATAACGCCCAGTTGTTGTCTGTGTTTGGTCAGAGCTCGAACTCGAACAATGCATGTGATGGTGATGTCAGTCAGTAAGTCAGTCACTCGAGTCGTATCCATTCACCAACATGTCGGTGTCTCTCTACACTGGTCTCCAGCTATTTCTTGCTCATTTAGCATTGATAGCGAGGTTAGAGAGTCGGTAAATTTTGCACCATTCATAGGCGTCGTGAAAGGCAACCAGTCTATGTTGACAGATGTAGTCCGATTCCGATTCGTTGAGAACAACTGTTTTCCAAGTAACTTCCACGACCGACTTTCTATTAACCTCGGCATTGATCAAGTAATTCTTCGTATTCTTGTTGAGCAAACGCGAGGTGTTATTATTATTCTTTATTCACAAATAAGCTGACGTTTCGGCGGACTTCGCCTTCCTCAGAGCCGCTTTCTATGTGGCTTCCACTGGGTGTGTCGCGTGGAAGGCTCTGAGGGAGGCGAAGACCGCCGAAACGTCAGCTTATTTGTTTTCCCAGTATTCTTCATCAAGCTCTAAACCCTAGATGAGGGTTTTTGAGCAGATTATGGGTTTTCTCGTGAAACATCACGTATTTTTCTGTTTTGCTCGTCATTTTCTATAAGCCGGACGAATTTGGAGCGCCACATATGGCCATTGTGACCATTGTGTAATATCTTCCATCAGTTTACCGTAGATCGAAATTATTAAATCACCTATAACGTGTACAAGAGTGGCTTTATCTATGATTTAACATTTATTTATCTTTACTATTTGTCTTCTGAGGTTTACAACAATTTTCGGTTACATTTCTCTACTGGACTTCGTACATGTTCATATATTTTTCATGATCTCCACCACCATTGCTCAATTATGCTCATTACCTCTCCGTGCTATTTTTGTCCCAGAGCTATCTTTTTTTTATAACCTCGCTGTTGAACAATTTAATGGTACCTCTTCAAACCAACACATATAAATCGTCCAAGACGGGGTTTTCGATCCTCATTTTCTAGAAAACCGTTACGACCTAGCTAAGATTTCTATCCACTCATTCACATTTCCCTTCTTATCAGCTTTATTCGTTAACCAGTAACACTGTTATTTGCATACATACATATATATATATAATCACTGACAAGCTGATACGGGATGATGAAGAACTTTACTTCTTTGTGTTCCTCTAAATCAACAATTTCCATTGGTTGTTAAAGGTGCTATGCCTTCTAGATCTTTTTGAATATCAGGTGATAATTGTTCACTTATGCATAACTAGCGGCTATGAAGCAATTGAGACCTTTACGTTGTCGATTAGATTCCAGTTTTGCACTCTTCAATTCTTAAATCCCTAAAGATTAGGCAATAGGATATAAATCACATCCATTGAAACGGCTACTGAAAGGACAACGACGACGACGCGTCGGGAACAAGGGACCAATTGATTTCGGCGACTTGATGTATGTATGTTCCGTGGAATGGATAGTGTTTTCGTCGACGTTTCGCATGCAGTTCCTATTCACCGACGCTTTGAGTATTGAAAATATCACGATTTCGTGCACGACGGAGATCCGATCCACGAAACTACTTTACCATGAGGTACAGTAATCGGTCGGTCACAAGGTCCGTAGTACTATCGAAATAACGCCATCCGCTTCATTTTGTGCTTGTTCGACAAGTGGCACTCAAAAGCAGAAACGCAGACACCGAACGTCAAAATTTTACAGAGAAGTGAAATTTTAGGCGGAATCACGAGGACCTTAGTGATCCTTAAAGATGAGCTGTGGTTTTTTCTGGTGGGCGTGTAATCAAGAAAGTTGTTAAAAGCTTTAGCACAATGGTAATTTGTATAAAATCCGTACTGCTTTTCAGAAGTACACAACCGGCAGTGGCAAGTCAATTCTTTCAATTAGTTCTCCAATTTCATGCAACGTTTATAGCACCGTTGGCATTGTTCCATCAAATACAACACCTAG
The DNA here is from genome assembly GCA_009735665.1 of Angiostrongylus cantonensis. Classification (NCBI taxonomy): domain Eukaryota; kingdom Metazoa; phylum Nematoda; class Chromadorea; order Rhabditida; family Metastrongylidae; genus Angiostrongylus; species Angiostrongylus cantonensis. The sequence continues at coordinate 2,773,997 of MQTX01000051.1, forward strand.
TTTTTCGGATTTCTCAAAAACACAGACATTCAGGCGCGTATGACTAGAGGTGACTAGAGGTACCCTAATATACAGGCGTGATCGTTGGTTCATTCTCGCGCGCCCTTTCTCCAAGTCTTCCATCCCTCCGAGGTCAGAAAATTCGTACCAGGCTTGTCTGGTTTAGGAGGGTAGCAGAACTGACTTGGTACATCGGTAGGCCATAACAAGTGATTGTAGAGGGCAGATGTGCACTCAGAGACCTCTAACCATGCTTGAGAAAGCTTACTGCGTGACGCATTGCTCAGAAATTGATCAACGCCCAGCAGCGCTTTATCATTTTATCCTTTATTTTATCCAATGCATGCAGCATCGCTAGCACTTTTCTTCGAATGTTCTGATTCAGAGAAGAAAACCTCCACTAGAATAACACGGCCTAAATTTTGCAAATCTTTTGAATGAAGAGAATAAGAATTTCCAAATACTTAATGGGGAAGCAAGTAACTGAATAGAAATAACTACGAATATTCCGCGATATGAACAAACCTCAGAACCTCAGTAGGGCTTCGAACCCGCGATTACCCACACCAGGAGCTTATGTGCTATCTACTACGCCAACCAATCTTTGATTTCCTTTCTTCTCTGCAAATTTTTACTGTAATGTTGCTATCAGCAATAAACAAAACAAATGAAACCCTACTGATGCATAGTGTCTTGAACATTACGCAAGTGGTACGTGTCATTCGGATTTGATGAGATCGCGGAGTGATCTCTCACCACTCAAAAATGGACGGTCTTCAAGCGATTGCCACGGGATACCGATAGCTACCAGTGTGATCGCTCAGATTGGAGTCCAACTGAGTGACAACATGACATCGTCATCACTTTGGAGTTACGAACAGGTGTCGTCGAGGCTGTTGTTGGCTCGCCGGTCGCCGCCGTCACCTTGTCGGAAACCTCATCAACCTCAAGGTCGTTCGCTATCGTTCTCACTCGTGTCGTTTTCGTTACGATTACAACATATTTATTTATTAGTTTAATATGTGTCCTTTCATTGATGAGGTAGCACGAAATTGTCATATAACTTTTATTCGGCTAACGTCTCGACATCGTCATTCTCACGGCTGGATTGATCTGAGTTGATGGTCCATAGTGGTTCGGCTTTTCGATGTGGTGTTCTCGTCGTCGTATCGATTTGTGTTATTATTGTTATTTTTATGTTGTTGTCATCTTTGTTATTTATTTTTATTCTGTTTTTCGTTTGTCTGTTGTTTGTTCAAGTTTTTCAAGCTTTCTGGTAGTACTGATATTTGTCGCTTCCACATCTGTTGACGTTTTTGCGATGGCCTATCCTCAATGTTTGTGTGGGCCGCAGCAAATTTTCCATTTTTCTGACTTTTACTGGCTTAGCCATTGTGGTTCTCTGGAGTCCCTGAGCACCACAGGTAAAGTCTGCCCCAAGGCTTCACCGCGCTAGCCAGTTGCGGTTTGTTTCACTATGCAGAGTCATATATGGATCCAGATGCTATTCAACAAAAAGGATCATGACGTTTCTGCTTTTGTAATGGTATAGCATCCGCATGTGGAACAATTATCAGCCAAGAAATCCATTTTGCGAGTTTCTGAGTACCACTGTGCAAGAAAGAATAGAAAAATAAGAAAATGATCAATGAATACTTTATCCATACGTCTTGTTGTCTGCACAACAGAAACAACAGAGGCGATTGCTTATTCAGTTTCCTTCCAGTAGAATTGTTTTCTTTTTCACATAGACGTTCATTGATCTCTTAAACGGCTACAAATATAATTTCTAAAATGCATACGATATGTGGAAAACCTTACCAACGGTTTAACGTCTCATCGTGGCTGGGAGGTGTTCTTGGGTGTCGGACTGCGATGCACAGCAGGGGAATTCGTCCCCCCAGCAGGGTCTCCCAAGCTGAGAAGGAGTCTGGCGTTTCCATTAGGAAGCCTAGCTGCCTATCTAAGAGTAAACCAATACCAGGATCCATCACCGTCCTGGCATCAAACTAGTCGCATGGTCGCAAATCTCGCTCTGATCCACAAGAGCAGCGACTGCCTGTAGTGGTGACGACGTGGGGCAGACTGGCTAGGCTGACCCCTGGATTCCAGGTAACCACAATGGCTTAACCAGCAAATCTCCTAAAAATGGAGATTATGCTGGAGTCTGCACAACCAGTGAAGACGGGCGATCCTAGTATTCAAGTAAGTATGATGGTGAGGTGACGAGGTTAATCGTTTTTATGACTTTGTCGGTCATCTTTTCCTCGTTCTAGGTGTTTTTCTTTTCTTTCTTGTCGTCGTTTACATTAGTTTCAACATAAACAGTCACCTAATTTTTATAATTTTGACTTCTTCTAAACTCTGAAAAAGGTATTATTTATCTATCGGATAGAAGAACAGCCTTCAGCGAAATTCCCGAGCCTGCCTCACTCAGAAGAATGAGTCATTAAAAAGTTTGCCTCGAAATCTATTGATGTGAACGCTCTATGTTTTCCCAAGTTTTAGTTTTCTTCTCTTTCTTCCTTTTTTTTCTGGTTTTACAAATTTTTTTTCCGCAACTGGTCCTTTCAAATGCAACTTTGTCTCGTTCGTCGATTGTCTAACGGAAGGCAATTATTCACTTTTTTATGGGCTTGTTTCTGTGTCTCCAAGTAAATCCAGTGGGAATTTAGTGGCTGTCTCGATAATCCAGAAAAGAATATGTGGGAAACTATCCTCTCTTGTTGCTGCTATTTCTCGAAAGCTTTGTTTTACACCATCTTGAAAAAAGCAGTAATTATCCGCTGGTTTCCATCATCACCTCTTTTTCATCCTGCCATTTTCATTATCAAAAGTATTTGCCTTTGAGAGAAATGCAAGCGAATTCCTAGAAGAACTAACAGTGAACGCTTGTATTTGCATGTTAACACTTAACTGACTCTGTGTGTTGAATGCGTAGTTTTCTTGTTCAGCAGTCTGTGTGTTGATATCAACGCATATTCTCTTCGATTACCGATTTTGCCGCGGGCTTCATTCATTATACCTTCTGCATTCAGTCGATCGCTTATCCAACGAAGATGTTGCGCCAAACTTGTTTCATGAAAATCTGTTTGCTATTGTTAATGTTCCGCGATGAAAGTCTTTTTTCGGACGAGTTTACCAGTGCATTCCACACACGGTGAAATATTATCGTAGTCACAGGCTACCAACGCATAAAATGAGGCTCAATCATGTCGTTTGGCATTAATAAATAGTAATTATATATATATATAGATGTATCGAGCCAGTGCTGCTATCTTCCCAGACAGGTCCGGTACCAATTTGTCGACCCTGGAGAGGTGGAAAGCTTGGCGGGCCATGGGCGCAGGAACTAATTCCACGTGCGTGTCGTAGTGGCGCCTCCAACCACTGCGCCATACGCGTTCTTACTGCATGAACAGTACCCTTCATAAAACTAAGTTCTAGATCTATCTCTTGTCGACTTGGATTCTACAGATCCTAGCCAATGTATTCACATTTTCAGCCAACCGATCAATAGTAAAACAACTCATTTCGAAGATTTCAATGAGCTCACGGACTCTTTTTTGGAAAGAAAACGCACCAATCGAATGAATGAAAACACTGATTTATGGTATCAGAAACGTCTGAACAAACATCTTGATAAAACAGGAATCATTATGAGAAATTATGAGCAGTTCATCAATGCTGGCCTGACCTGCTGAGCGCCGCGTTAAACCCATCGACCCCACCCATCCACCGACCGAGCCTCCGGTGCTTCACGAAGGTCACATTGATCCCGCGCTCGCTCTCTGTTCCTAATGCCACTCAACGCTCCGTTATTGGATATGTTTGTACTGGAAACAGACAGCGTGACCTCTCTACCACCTCTGAAATACGGAAACAAATAACAAATGCGACGATGAAGACGGCGACGACTATGACGATGATGATCATGGACGTATCAGACATCGACAATCACCGGCCATCATCGCTCTATTCATTGTCTGTTTATCATTTCTTCGCTGTGTGCTCTCTTTTTCTTCTCTCATCATTCCCTGAAATTCATCACATTTTGATCTGATCGAGATGATCTTCCCTCAATTGATATTCGCTCCTTGGTTAGGAAAGAAATTCTCTCAGTGCTATCGCTTACATCATACTGAAATGCAGTGTCGGTTCCGCCTCTCGTGGTGTTCTTCGTTCTGACACAATTCTTCCTATGCCACTCAGCTTCTTTTTTCTACATTTCTCTTAGATCATATTACATCATCGTGATTTTATACTTCATCATTCTGCAATTTATTTCTATCATTGTCTTTTTTTACTTTTCTTTTCTACTCTTCTTATATTAAACTCATCCATCACGCTCATCTTCGCACATATCACTTTCGCTCGAGCTTGTCATGTTTCTCCTCCACTCCTAACCCTCATGTCTGCGTTTACTTAGCTTTTACTCCTTGTGTTATTCGGCGCCATATGATTTGTCGTACTGAGGAAGATTTGTTATCGTTAATATCACCGATAGATAAGTGTTCCGTAACCATGAACCTTAGCCGTTACCTCGAAAGGTTTGTTCTTTCCCATCTACCCCTTTTTTTTACACCATTCATTCTGGTTTTTTCTCGCATTTTCAGACACCATTACTGTTTCGTAGAGTTACTTTTCATAGCGTTTATTATTCCAACGTCTACTTTACATTTGGTTCGTGCTCAGTCTCTATGAAGCAACGGCTTCCACGTTCAGACTTTCCTGCTCTTCTGCTTACCTCTTTCAATCATTATTCATTCCACATTTACAAAATCGGTTATCCCGAGGTAAAACTGTTTTCATAAATACGGCCGTACAGTTTTATTTTTTACAATTCATGTTGTCGAAATTTTCAATCTATTTCACATTTAACATCGATTGACATTGATTGGATCGATTTCGAAGTATCAGTTATTAATATCCATTCGCTTTATTTTCTCTGTTGTTCGTCATCACTACAGGTGTCTTGCTCTTTGTTTATTTTTCATTCTTTTTCATCATTCGTTATAACGAATGTCGAAGGTCTTGCAATCTCTGGGCTCACTTCATTGCTGCTCATTCATTTTTCCCGTGACGTTGATTACTAGTATTTCAAATAGTTTCACATCTATGTTTGAAGTTTCATCTACTGTCTATTCTTTTTTTTTCATGGCAGGGTACGATGTGAAATGCAACCAAGAGGCCTAGCTGACGTTCCGAGCTTTGCTCATGTCGTTTCACATCTGTTTACTACTATCGACTTGTTTTATTCTCTACTTTTTCCATTTTTCTTTCTTATTTCCTCTTCTTCTCATTCACTCATTCATTCACTTTTTTTTGTAGTTGCCAGCTGTCTACTATTCAAAACTTCCTAGCAGCGTCACGCTTTTCCAAGCTGATCATGTGATATTACTGTTATCAGCGATTCTTTTTCCCACCATTTCTTTATGCTATCGATCTTATTCCTTAGAAATACTACTACTACTACTCCTATTACTACTTCCTCGTCTGGTTTAATGAAAATATAATTAATATGAATGAGATATCCATTCATTCTTTATCTTCTATCCGTCTTTTACGTCCAAATCGTTTTGTATGAATTTGGACGAACGAAAAAAGAGAATGAGTAGGAACATGGAAGAAAAAATGATGAGCATTGTGTTTTCAGCTCTGTCGGCCCGTCAGTGAAGAATATGCTTTTGAGAGCTTCATAATTTATGGATACGAGAAAACGTCGGACGACGACGGCGACGACGACGACGACGACGACGACTGCGGAAGTGAAAGCGGAGCAACGACGATGCAGCTTGTGAGTTCCAGTCCTTGTTGATCTCCTTCCCCATACTATTTTGTTTTTTTATTATTCTGTATCATCCATATTCCTATTATCCCCAAACATGATTAATATCGTTGTTACTTGATAGGTACTGCTATCATTCTAATTATTACTCTCTTTATTAATGTCTCGGTATCTTGACAGTCTTGCTCTATCACAGTATTGTTATCATTATTATTATCATTGGTAAAAAGCTAAATAAGAAACTCAAACTGAAATCATTAGGTAACATCTAATATTAGTGATTTTTTCATCTATTCTCATTTTTCATCATTTCATTTTTGTCGTTTTTATTCTAAATTTTATCTTTTTTTGCTTTTTACTGTTTTAAATGGCACATGTGGCGCAGCGGTCAGAGGTGCCCTGGAACAGCCGCATCGAATTGATCCCAGCGTCCTTGCCCACCAAGCCTTCCATCCTTCCGCGGTCGGCAAATTGGTACCAGCCTTGTGTGGGAGGATAGCAGCACTGGCTCGATACATCGGTAGACCACCGCGAGTCATTATAAAGGCCAGATATGCATTCAATCCCCTCCAACGACACTTAATGAAGTCGAACGCATGGCGCATCCCTCAGGGATTGATCAACGCCGAGAGCTTTATCCTTATACTGTTTTAAATAATTTCTTTTGGTTAATTAGCCTTTTTATCAGTGGATATGGTCATATTTCTTTTTGTTTCCGTTGAAATTCATTTCAAAATAACGTTCATAACGTTCTATGTTGCTTATTGATTGATTGCTTGAAATCTTAGCTTCTTCTGTTCACTCTAATGGATTAAAAGCTGATAGAACATCTAGAAGAAACGATTTTTAAGCATTTTTTTTAAAAAAATATCGACCATTTTTGTGAATTCTTTCTTTTAGTGCAGACTGTTCTTGCCTTTTTTCTTCTGCTCCTTCCCATAGATGGTAGTTTTACTTGTTCAATTCCGCGTGGAAAGCTTGAAATGACTAATATCATTAGCTCTCTAAAGTTTATGAGAGCGTTTTCTAGTGCTTCATTAAACCTCTTTCCTCTACCCTTATTAATGAACTGAAATATCGACAAGGTAAAAATCGAAAATCAATATTTACTTGTGAAGAATTCCTTCTTCTAAGTGACTACTACTGTAGCAGCAAGTTAGGAACCTATTTCTGCTTTGTCTTGAGCTTTACCGTAACAGCTGAGTTGTGCAGAGTAATTTTTTCTTGAAATTCCTCTAGAGTTTGGTCAACTAACATTAGTGAAGCCCCTGTGGTTGAATTCTTTTTTCTTTCGCTTTCACATCGTCTAAGTTTCTTAAGAAAAAGACCTAAATAGTTTATATTTGAGGTGGCTGATAACAGTTTAAGCGCCTTTTTCGAAAGACTAGCAATTGAGGATTTTTACTTACTTTATATGGAAATTGGTGAATTGGTAAACGTAAGTGTTTAGTATGGTTAATTGAATAATTAGAATGCTATAGTGATATCTTTCAATAGTTATTTTCTTGGGAGCGTAGGGTGCTGTACTTGTTCCCTGGCCACCATCAACCCCACCAGTATGTGGGTGGTCCCAAAGTATCTGGAGTAAATTTTTTTTGCCGATGAGAACGCGTTGTCTTCATTTCCGGCGCATCCGCTTCTTCTGAGAGCAATCAAGTTGACTCGGATGAATTCTTCTCCGTCTAGTCGCCTATCTGGGTGATTCGCATTCCTGGACGATTCTCCGAAGTGAGCGATGTACGACCAACTTCACTGTCGAGTTTTTCTTTTTAAAAATACTTCTAAGCGGTCTAGTGGTTTTTCACCTATTTATATCAGAACAAGTTCATTTTTGCATAGTGAATCGTGAAGCATTAGGATAAGTAGTAAGCGTTGATAAATTGAGTATGAGTTAGTTATGTTGCGTCTGCTACTGTGGAACGTGGTAAGTTTTTAAGATAGTAGGCCTTTGCATGCGAAAAGAAGCCAGCGGTTTAAGCGTGGTGACGATGAATGGCACGAAGTCATTGGTGATTGAAAAATGGCCAGTTGTCTCTGGATTTCCAATCGTAATCCAGAGTACTTTAAGGGGGCCTTGGATTGACTTCTATTCATCATCCGTAAGAATACTACGCTTTTTCGCACGATAACGTTCATCACTAACTTTTCTTCTATGAATTCAAAACACCGCTTTGACTCGAAATCGCTTTTCGCAGTAAACACTAACTCTTGTTATGAAGTGCACTCTTTTTCCTGCTACAGCAATTTATGGACTTCCCATATGGGTAAAATGTGAAAATATGAATATATGATTTTCCTACGGGCATACATGCATATACAAACATATATCATACATCCTCACACTCACATATAGTGCACACGGACAAATGTACATGAGCGTCTACACGCTCACGTATATTTCACACTCATGGGAGGACACCATACACAAACACATAAAAACGTGCGTGAACACACCTACATCCGCGCAGAGACACATCCGTGCTATCGCACACGTGTGTGGATCTGCATACAAGTGCTCATATACACACAACACACATAGATAACACACATACATGCATACATACATATATACATACATACACACATACATACATACATACATACACGATTTTCGAATTTTTGATATGCATCAAGGATTTTCGAATACTAAACTTCTACAAACGTTATCATTTGTAACAGTGTTCAAGGTGTCTTCACAAAGTGTTTAAATCCAGTTCTAATACATTCGAAACGATAGCTAGCTAAAGTTTATGACTGGGCTTAAATCTAAAGCCAGATCTAAATCTAAGCTTAGGCAGAAAACTAAAGCTAGACTGAAACCTATAACAAACCACTATCAGATAAACAAGGCTGCTAAGTCGTGGCAACTGATTCGGCTTCGATTCGTATAGTCAAGTAGTATAGCAAACAGAGCTGTTTTTCCGGAATGTGTCACCTCAACGTGAATGTGTACAATTTCAGGATACTACCGATATATCCTAGAATCAGCATTTTTTCATTTATATTTATATGGACTTCATTATTTTGTGGATTGAATGCGACAAAATCGAACGTTGCGGTGAGTGCGATGTTTCCTTGTTTTTAGAATAATCTTTCTACTTCATAGATGTGTGGCTTGCCTAGTTTGATTGAGTTATCAGTGTATTGTTACTATTGTAACTGTAGCCTATTACTTACTTGAGTACTCGATTTGCCCACCACTGCTTTTCAAATTTTATTGCTAATCTACGATTGGGCAAGACTTCCTCTTTCTAAAGTTTCAAGAGCGCCATAATTGTGCTTTCACCTAGCTCTTCATCAAGATTAGTTGCAAATCCATTTGGGATCGGAGGGAAGTTTAGTACTTTGAGACGAGGTTGCTATCAGAACGACAATGATTCCTAGTTTTGGACACCCAGGTTGGAAATGAGCCCCCGCTGTGTATCTCAGTTGGATGCGCAGGAACACCTACTGGTCTCCTATTTGTTTAACTGTTAAAATATCATCTGTCGTGAACTGTAACTGTTTCGTTTCAAAATCTGTGTTGTTTAAAGGGCTTAGATATTGTATTATTAAAGTGTTCTTGAGTGTTGAATTGCCTTATAACAATGGAAGTTTCACATAGTCGCAGCAGCGCTAAGCTTCTTTCAAAAGAGCTGGCTGTTTACTGGAGATTTGGAACTGAGGAAAACCAAGAGTACCTATGAGAAAGCTCTAAAGGATGAATCATTTCTTACAGATGCATAGCACATAAGTGACATAATTCTCAGATCCCATATGGTTCTTCTTGAACCTGAGCCACCCACGTATCAAAATATACATAATGATTAAAAGTATGTCTTTTTCGTAATTACTTAGTTGAATTTCCTATTCCCCTTAAAAAAAACTAGCCGTACCAACCAAAAAGAGAAAGAAAAAGCCACACCCTTGGAACCGTTTAACTTCATCTCATTATTTCGTAAACTATTTTGCAACATTGTAAAATGTTTTGCGTTATAGCTCATTCCATCAACTGTTATTTTTTATTCGTGCCTCTTAATCTCGGCCTTCGCAATGTCTTTTTCATTCGTATTCTCACACAAATAAGGATAATAATAAAGGATAAAGCTCTCGGCGTTGATCAATCCCTGAGGGATGCGCCATGCATTCGACTTCATCAAGCATCGTTGGAGGTGATTGAATGCATAGCTGCCCTTTACAATGACTCACGGTGGTCTACCGATGTATCAAGTCAGTGCTGCTATCCACCCAGACAGCACTGGTAACAATTTGTCGCCCCTGGAGTGGTGGACGGCCTGGCGGGTCACTGGCGCGGTGATCGATCCCATGTGTGTGTGTCGCAATGCACTTCCGACCACTACGCCGCCCGCGCTCGTGGGCACACACACAAGTCGGAATAAGCAAATGGAATGAAGAAACAGCATATCAAAGTTTTCCAAGTGTGTTTTTTGTTCCAACTCAAACAGAATTGGATTTTGGCGGCAAGTTTGAATAGAGTCTTGCTTTTGGTCCTCAAATGTTTTTAAACTTTTTCATTGACATTTTTTCTACAGTCTCCTACGTCTAACGTTCTTGGTTGAAATTTTTCTTTCCGTTTTCCGTGGTTGCCTTCTGTCTTCTTGTTAGCGGAAAATCAAGACGATCAAAAAAAGATTCAAAGGAAAACCTTTTTCAATCTTGGCGAAAAGTTATCTAAGCATGAAGAATCGCGCTTCAGAAAAGTTAAACCGTCTCAAAAATTTATGTGAACTTATGTTTTGTTTTTTTTTAACGATATTATTGAGCCTTGCAGTATATCGTTTATATAGCTCTTAATTCCACACACTTGACGTATGTTAGAATTTTTTAGATCCTAAGAAAATTTCTAAGGAACTTTCTCAACTTATGGAATAACTTCTCTGGATGTCTATTTCCTTTTTCAGGAAGATTTAAGTAGCCCGACTGGTCCGTTAGCCTCAAATCTTCGAAAAAGCTACACAAACGACTGGGCGGTGCGAATTGCTGACGGTTCTGATGATGAAGCTGAACGGTTGGCGACCAAGTACGGGTATCAGAACTTGGGTCGAGTACGTCTATTTACTTACATTGCCCTCTTTATCATCGTATTAAATGCTACAACTTAACATCGGTAGAGCAGTGCCCGACATGGTGCATTCACATTTGCTGGTTCAATCACACTCTACACTTCGTTTTTACTTTAGTTGTAAAGCGCGCTATGAAATCTGTTAACTTCCCATGGGCTGTTATGTGTCAGGATAGATTCAAATGATTTACTATGATGACGAATGATATATGAAGGCGATGACGATGAACGGCTAATTGTCCTGAGTGTTAACATCGAAAGTTTTTTCCGATCTTTGCAAAAATTCGGGTTCATTCCTTTGCACTACGAGAGGGCTGCCCATTCTTTAGGATGCTATTATACAGAAGCATCTATCTGGTCATATCAAATGTTAGGCAATCATTTTTGACTTCTATGATGCTGAGATATTTGCAAAACTCAGGACCGCAGGTGTTTGCAGTGGAGAACGAAGACGCAACTACCGTTTCCGGGGCTAACGCGTTCACTACCACACCATGCGTGTTCTTCGTTTCGCCTGTCTCTCAGCTAGTTCTATCGCTCACTTTCCACCCGTCAATGGGATTGATCTAGGGAGCCCAAATCGGCAATGAACGCAGTTTTGCAAATATCTCAGCGTTATAGAAGTTATATTTCGCAACATACCCTGCCATTAAAAAGAGGAGACATTAAGTAAAAGGGTTAAGATTGTGATTATAAGTGCATTTTTAATTTACGTTTCCTCGCTCTATGTCCATTCAAGAATTAGATTTGAGTGATCTGGTAACAGTAGCGGAAATAAAGTTTGAAGTGCTTTTTTAAATTCTTGAGCTCTGTTAAATTATAAGTGGGTGTTCAGTTCTGTTGTCTTATGGACTCAGCACCTCTTTTATTAGATTCGTTGTGTTGTAACCTCAATTATACGTGGAGGTGATGGGATTGATGAGTGAGTGGATTCGACTGCAACATGACAAATACTCGTCTTTTCTTCTTATTGACATACGAACGCATATCGAACATGACTTCTTTCTGGAATCTCAAGACAGACCTGCTAGAGCGTTCCTGCGATTCCACAGTGTGCGATCACTGGACGGTATGGATTAGAGGGAGATTTTCTGCCTAATGACTAGGATTATTTGTAGCGTTGCAGTGAATCTTGCAATTAACCGACCAATGAATCGAGCATCGAGGATATTTCAATGTAACAATTTCAATCGCTCTAGTTCCTATCTTGACCATATGTTCTTTATCCATTCACTTCCATCATTTTATCAACACATTGCTCTTCAACCTAAACACGCCAAAGATCTCAAGGATTTCAATAGGTTGTTTCTGCGACATTTAACGCCCAGGCATTATGTCTTGCAAATGTGCATCATTTTTTGGAGTACTCTGCTATAAAGGCCATTAGTGATTTAATGGGTATAACGACTGACATATTTTAGGCCTAAGATACCTTAACTATCCTAACTATACGGCAATGGCTACAGTATGCAAATCTAGATAGCTCCGATCGCAAACCACCGTTATTCGATCGGCTGTGTTTGCGACGAAATTCGACTTTCACCTCGAATCTAATCGTCTACAGCTCCGTCGCCGCTCGGGCCAGTATATCCCAGGAATTCATGCAGGGATGCAAATCGCGCCGTCCGGAGACCGACGGGTCCATAATCTGACCGCCATCATATGCGGGACCATTTAAATTCCACCGAATACTCGAAAGCTCTCGAATTTCTGCTCGTTTCTTGAAAACCGTTGGTTCTGCAACTTGCCTTCATACTCATTTAGACTATGAAGTTGAACTTAAATCTACATGTCGTTTTTAAAGTCAGGTAAAATTAGTAACGAGCATATTGGGGGAGTCCAAGCTGGAATGAAGAAAAATTGAAACCAAAAAAAAGGGAAAAAACCTACAAAGATTATTATGTATATGGTGTATGGAAGTTGAAATACGTAGAGGAATTCAACGGAAGCAATTTAATCAAACACTATGTTTTCTGCGATTTTATCCAGAAATCATAGTAATGCTCCATTTTTAGACTTATGCGAAATTTTTTCTAAGGAAGAGTTTTTCTCTGACGATTCTCATCTTTTTTTCTTTCGTTTTCAGATCATTCCGGGTGAAGATTATTTTTTGTTTCGTAACGTCAATCAACGAACTCGCTCGTCGAGAAAATCGAGAAGTCTGCAGCTGAAGCGAATTTCTCATGAACCTGAGGTTGTTGTCGATTTTTATGAAATATTTTAATGTTTTAACAACAACAATAATAATAATAATAACGCTATGGCATTTTGTCGTATTCCTACCACAGTAGAGGTGTTTTGGGCGAAAAGTCTTCCCTCGTCCAATTCGCCGACGGCACAATTTTCAGAAATTCGATTAGAAGAAAGCTTCAGCTTTTTTGTTTTGGTTCCAGTGCAACGCAGCGCTTGCTGACAATATTCAATAAAGAAACACTACAAGAGATGCTTATTTACCGAAGCTTTAATTTTGATTAAAAAAAAACTAGCAGGGTACTAACGAAATCCACGTAGAGGGTGATCGGTATTTTATTTTGGTTTTTTTTTCTCGGATAAACAAAAGGATGAACGATAAAGCTTTCGCCATTAACCAATGCCTGAGGGATGCGCCATGCACTCGACTTTATTAAGCATCGTCGGAGGTGATTGAATGCAAATCTGGTCTATGCAATGGCTCGTGGTGGCCTACTGACGTATCAAGCCAATGCTGCTATCCTCCCAGATCTCGTACCAATTTGCCAACTCCGGAGGGTTGAAAGGCTTGGTGAGCCACGGGCGCGGAGATCGATCCCATGTGTGTGTTGCAGGGCGCTTCCAGCCACTGTGCCACATGCGGCCTTTTTTCTCGATGGGTAGCTGATTTACATCAACCAGAATGGTGAATTATTTGAAAGTACCTTGGGCGCGTAGATCGCACTAATAGAGCGCGATTATAGCGCGTCGGCGCTTTGTTTCTCGTTCACTTCTCAATTAACACATGACATTTTTGAAGTTTTCACGAAAATATTGTTGAGGTTACTGTACTTGCTGAGTTATATGTGTTAACTATCATAATTCTGACCTGTTTATGACGGAATTGAATAGAATTAACTAATATATCACTAGTGGTGACTTTGACAAGTCAGACATTAATCGTGTTGTTGACACCATAAAGGACATGTTGATGAGCGTGAAGAACTCAAGTAGACGTCTTAACGAAGGAGCTGATGAGATGATGAATACACTCAAATCCTGACGACCGTAATGGTCGTTTCTTACAGATTTTATGGATGGAACAACAGGTGGCTAAGAAACGCGTGAAGAGGGATGGTGATCGGCATCGACAACGACACGGTCGACCGACGAACGTGTGGCACATTTCAGTTAGAGAAGACTTTTTAAATTCTTATACAACAAATAAAAAACCTCGTGTTCATTGCCTACTTTTCGTCTTTTTTGTATCCTGGAGTTCCTACTGAACAGCCAAATTATCCCGCTGTTGAGAAAATCTTACATGTAAGTAAATATTATCGAATGAGAGACAAGCGATGCTAGGAACCCGGATGGTGTGGTGGTGAATGCGTCAGCCCCAGAAAGGGTAGCAGCGCGTTCGTTTCCCACTGCAAACACCTATGTTCCGGAATTTTGCAAATATTTGAGCATCATTGTGGTTATTATTGGATGTATTGTTTCTATCGGAAATCGATATTGTGTCTAAAGTCTTCATTTCCTTTAAATGATCAATTAAATTTTTTTCAGTCTAAATAAAAGTGGAGAAAGAGCTGTAAAGTATAACTAAACGCATGTATTAAAGGACTGGACAACTCCTTTCCATATAAATTTCCCCCGTGTTCACTTGGTTTATGGTCTTTTTTGTAAATATGAAAAAAGCATTCCCTGCTTTTTTCGATCAATGAAAAAGAAGAATAAACGTCATCCGTACTATTAACGACAAAAAATTTGGAAGGGTGACATATCCGGAACATTGGACTATGGGTGTGCTGTAGTATGGTCCTGAACAGAATTTGATTTCGCGAATCGGAAGCTCGTCCCACTTAAGCTATTATAGCTAACCCTGCAGTACTACAGCATATCTATGCACAAAGTGGGGAAATACTGCTTACCGTTCCCTGGTTGTCCTGACTGGTTGTTGATCAGATTGCTTAAGACTGGCCACCATCGTACTATCGGGACGTTTTGTGAGTTTAGTTGGATGGCCTATGTGATATAACTGAGCTTCCGAATTTTCATCTACTTGGGCATTATTTCCAAGGAAATACCAAATTAAACCCTTTTCTTGTAGTTTCACAACCTTCACTAGAACTCTCCCGGAATTCTGGTCTTTCTACCGGTGTTTATTTCGTTATTACAATACATCTCATTTTTGTTGTAAGTACATCAATTTCTTGGCGTCATTGTTCTTATACAACTTTTAGAAATGAAATATTCTCCATCCGGAACTTTTACTGAAATTTTTGATTCCATATGAAATCTGTTATCCGAACTGGTCCTCTTTTCAGGAGAACGATATCACATTCGGTGAGGATGATACGCTTGTGAGTAAATCACGAAATCGTAAGCAACCCGATCCAAACGACCCACTCTGGACCGACATGTGGTATTTAGTCAGTTTTCCCAGCTGTTATAATTTTATGTACTCACATAATCGACTCACTCAATGATATATTATAGCTTTTTTCCTTATGTGTGTTTGTGTGTCTTATAGAATCGGGCCGAAATCACGGGTAACTCGAAAATGGACCACAACGTGAAAGAGGCATGGGATCTTGGTTATACTGGTCGTGGTGTAGTGGTAACGATTCTCGACGATGGTCTCGAAAGAACGCATCCGGACATCGCGCCCAACTATGTGAGTTAATCCAAAAAAAAAAAACTAGAAACATGGAAATCCTTTTTTGGATGAGTAACAACACCATCGCCGAAGAGATAATATGCGGATTTATTAATATCCCTGAGGGATGCTCTATGCATTCGACTTCAATAAACATCGTTAGAGGTGACTGAATGGATATCTGGCCTTTACAATGACTCGTGGTGTGCTGTGGATGTATCGAGCCAGTGCTGCTATCTTCCCAGACAAGTCCAGTACCAATTTGCTGACCCTGGAGAGGTGGAGGTCTTGATGAGCCACCGGCACGGATAGACCCCGTGTGCGTATTCCAAGGCGCCTCCAACCACTGCGCCACACTTGCCGATTCTTAATGGTACAATATGCAATAATTTATCGTTACAAAGTTGTCTATTCCTTCGGTGTGATATGAAAACGCCTCTTAAGTGTTTTGAATTGTGGTGATTGTTCATTAATGTTGAATTCTGTGCACTGAACAGATAAAATAGAATCGTCAAAAATTAACTGTGTGGATAAGAAATAACAGATCGCATGCGGAGTTAGGGAAGGAGAAGAGAGCTTGGCAAGCGCAGAAACAGAAAATAAATTAAAATACCATCGTTTCTGGCAACGCTATTTGTTATTCCCACGTTTAAAGCTCATTGGCACGTATCGACGCGTATGAACGATGTTATCATGGGCGTATTGATTAAAAAGTGGCGCTAATCGATGTCCATGTTCTTCGTTAGTGGTGTCATGTGTGCGACGTGAAAACTTGTGTGGTACTGAATTTAGGCGGTTTACTCGTTTACTTATCTGTACATTTTCTAATTTGAGGATGCTCGTGCATCATACGATGTTAATGATCGCGACGATGATCCAATGCCACGGTATGAGTACTCGGATGAAAATCGACACGGAACTCGATGTGCTGGAGAGGTGGCTGCTATCTTCAATAACAGTCTATGCATTGTCGGAATTGCATATAATGCTAGAATAGGAGGTAGGAATAAATTTTTACAAGAAACCACTTAAAAAATGTTCGTAGACGTGGAAGAAAAATGTTCATAGCGTGGAGAAAAATCGGCTATTGTGCAATTACACACAATGTCCAGTGCGTGGGGACACGTTGCGGTTATCTAGAACGCTTTCTTCATAAGAGAAATCCAACCAACGGTAAAAAGAAGCATGGATGTGTTCAATAATTTCTTATATTATGTGACGGAGATTTAATAGTTTTAGGATTTATGTAATGGTTGCGGATTTAAGGGTTATCGTTTGGAAATTCTCCTTAGTAAACTGGTAAAAGGATATATATATATATATAAGAGCAGAAATATTATGATGTAAATAAAGGGGAAGTACTGAGGACAGGGAAGCAGAAGGTAAAATTTATGAAAGAAAACTTAATTAATGCCATTCAGGCATCCGAATGCTCGATGGGGACGTGACAGATGCTGTTGAAGCCGCTTCACTTGGACATAATTCCGACTACATCGATATCTATAGGTAGAAGAGAATCTTTGATTTGATAAATAAGAAGGAAAGAACGAGTACTTCTCAGTAATTTATGATTTCATAAAGAACTATAAATTAAAGCACCCACTTGTAGGATTTCGCTCTTTCCGATCAATATAAATCTATTGCATTGGATTCATTTAATCTGATTCGGAAGCTTTCAGTGCTTCCTGGGGTCCCGATGACGACGGAAGGACGGTAGATGGTCCCGCTAAGCTGACCAGAGCTGCTTTTGAGCGTGGAATTCGCGAAGGTAGACGAGGCAAGGGTTCAGTTTTCGTGTGGGCGTCTGGTAACGGCGGCAAGGATGCCGATTCGTGCAATTGCGACGGTTATACTAACAGGTAAATTTCTTTAAGGTAAAAGAAAGCTGCACCAATAAAGAGCATAAAGAAGAAAGGTTTAGTGAAGTAGTTACTTTGCTGATGGAGACTACTTGTAAGCCTTTTTTCGTCCATTCAGCATCTACACACTCTCGATCTCAGCCGCTACCGAGAATGGAAACATACCGTGGTATTCGGAAGCATGTAGCAGCACATTAGCGAGTACATATTCAAGTGGTGCCACCGGTGAGAAGATGATTGTCACCACCGATCTGCATCACGCCTGCACCAACACGCATACGGGAACGTCGGCTAGCGCACCGTTGGCGGCCGGTATCGTTGCACTGACGTTGGAGGCGAATCCTGATCTTACCTGGAGGGATCTACAAGTACGTTTCGCTCAGTAGAGTGCTGTCGATAAAGGATAAATATGAAAGCGTTCCACGTTGATTAAACCCTAAGGGTTGCGTCATGCATTCGACTTTCTGAGGCATCGTAGGGGGGACTGCATATATATTTGGTCCGTACAGTGCCTTACTCTAGTGGTATATCATGTTATTGTTTTTATCCTCCCAGACTTGCCTGTTAATAATTTGTGGAGCCAAGATGAATGTAGGACTTGCTGAGCCGTGGACGCGCAGTCAGACTAACAAAGGGTTTTGTGTATTACAGGACATATCTAACTACTTTGCCGATGCAGCTCTAAAATTTGGGAGCTTGAAGTTTCAAAGAGTAAGAACTTTTTAAATAGTTGAAGAAGTTATGGCGACATATGGCATATCATACGGAATTTCATGCAGTGAAAGAAATCTTACTATCGCATCTGCGTCTACCCTGTTGAGTAGCGCAATTGTTCTGGATCCATAGAGTTCCTCATTTTGCTCGTTTTAGTTGCAGTGGACTTAAGCAAGCCTTTGTTCGTGTTCTAACAGTATAGATTTACGAAGGTAATTAATTTGGAACATTTCAGGTATGAAAAGTATTGTTATGGTTTTTAGTGGATGAGTAATGGCTCACAGGGTCATAGGATTAGCTAACCAAAGCGCTTGTTAGCGACTCATGCCTGTTAGGTCAGTTGTGTATCAGATTTCTGTTTCAGCACATCGTCATTCGAGCAGCAAAACCAATAAACCTTCGTGCTGGCGACTGGATAATGAACGGTGTCGGTCGTAACGTATCGCATTCATTCGGTTATGGTCTAATGGACGCTGGTGCAATGGTACAGCTAGCTAGAAACTGGACAACTGCTCCTGAGCAGCACAAGTGCCGACAGTACTATCCAAGTAGATTCAAGTGAGTGCTTGAGTGAGTAGGTGTGCTGACTGGAAGAGAGTGATGGTTCCTTGTAGGGATTTGTGGTGATTTTGCAGAAGTTGTATTAAATTCACAAAAATTATGAGAACGAATGAGTGTCAAGTTTTGGAATTCCAAAAAATCTTGGGAAAGAGACATTTGTTGTCGGTTTCTAAATATTTGTGGACAACTCCTTTTCTAAAGACTTATGACAGTTTCCGACCTGTAGTTCACTTGATCAATAAGTGGGTCTCCGTGGTGCAGCATGTAACGCACGAGCCCCCAATGAGTAAGAAAGAGTAAAAAGCTGGAAGAGCAATATTTTGCTATAAAAATTTGACGTGACCAAAAAAAAACATTAAGTCTCACTAGTTATGTTTGTTCCACTTCAAAGTTCTCCTTTACCGCACCTCTAAATTATAGATTTTCCCTCGCTACACATAAAAGTAGGAAAATAAGGGTATCTGCCTTAATCCATAGAAGATACTAGAATTAGTATTGATCATTCCTGCCCCATTTCATCATGCATTCAACTCCATTCGTAATATCGTAAAGGTGATTGAATGCATATTTTGCCTATATAATGACTTTCTGGAGTCTACCGATGTGCCATGTGAATATTTTTATCCTCGCAGACAAGTCTGATATCAATTTGATGGCGTTTCATGAATGGAAGGTTTGGTTAGCGGTATGTAGGATCGGACCAACAACACCTGTGTAGTGCAGGACAACCTCTAACCACCACAAGCGCTCCAAGAAAATCTTTCATAGATGTGAATAATAAATTTAAAATATAACTGGAATAAATTTGCTACTCAAAGTTAGCTTTTTTATTCACTGCCTTCTAGAATTTTCACGGCACAGTTTGCTACTTAAAGTTCATTAGTGAATGTGGAAATCGAACTGAGTTCATTCTAAACCGAAGCGCTTGATCATCTACGCTTAGTGACTTCTTAAGTAGTTATATGTTTTCAGAACAATTCCTCACGGAAATCGCCTCCAACTACAGCTGTACACTGATGGATGTGCTGGATCACCGGACGAGCAAGTTGTCTATTTGGAACACGTGCAAGCCATCATCACACTGAAAGCACCAAAACGTGGCGATATTCAAATCTACTTGACGAGCCCTTCAGGTTTGAATGATAGAATTCCTCTTTAATAATTCTATGTTAAGCATAATAGTAGCCTTTATCTAACATTCTCGGATATGTTGGTGATTCTTCGTTACTCCTGAACCCACCCACTGGGTAAAATTTTCAGTAAAGTAATTTTTGACCGTTAGAGGGTTTCTGCTTGCGTAGAGGTCTTAAAAGCATCTGTCCTAACTAATTGAATGACTGACTCCTAAGTACGACTCCATTTCGATGCAGTTTTTGCGCTTCCTAGCTTAAATGGATTTCCTGTCGGATGCGTCAAAGTCCTCCTCGGTCTTAAGTCACCTTCTATGATAACGAATAAACAACTGTACATTGATTGCCGGAAGCATTTTTCTGGTAGAAAGATGAATGGTAGCACGGAAATTCCTAAAATAGATTGAAAACTAATTGTTTTGTCTTCTCGAATGTTCAAAGTCAATGTTTCGTCCAAGTCGATCTTCCCTAACCTTTGGCATCATGACTATGATAAAAATTTTATTGTCGCAATCAATGATTCCGTGTTTTTGGCAACTAGAAGAATTTCAGTATTAGTACTGATACGGAAAAATCATCTAAAGTTCTGAAATCGCATGATTTGCTGTACCTGAATGGATGTGGTTCATAACTCTTCTCACTTTCTTGAGCGGTTTTCGACCGTTCGGTTGTGATTTGATTGTTTCGTATGGCATATCACCATTCTAAACTCATATTCATCATTAGTCTGTTACAACATTACTTGTTGAAAAGATTGCATACACAGGAACGCGGTCAACGTTACTGACAAAACGCGCCAGGGATACGAGTCGAGCCGGCTTCATTGAATGGGCATTCATGACCACTCATAGTTGGGGTGAATTTGCTACCGGACTCTGGACGCTCGAAGTCGATAACGATGGCTGGGACGGTGAGTGATGGAGTCAGAAAAAGTTCATACTCATCATACCGTACTGCTGTTATAAGCGTTAGCCTAATCACCTCGAAATTCGATCCTTGTTGAAAGCGGACGTTGTTATTTGATCATCTTTCCAAAAGAATAGGACAAAATTCGTCCAAGAAAATCTTTCTGTGAATTATTTTTTGGTCGCTTGCATTCAGACTATATGTGTTTTTTTTAAATATTAAACAATAATTCACATTGCCCTCCCAACGGTTTACCGCCTCATTTTGGGTGGGAGATGTTCCTGGGTATCGGGCTGCGATGTACAGCGGGAGGATTCATTTCCTCAGTAGGGTCTCCCAAGCCGAGAAGGAGTCCGGCATTTTCATCAGGAAGCCAGCTAAGAGTACAAGAGTGATATCCTATTCGATTCATATTTGCATTACTAGTCGTTTTTTTATGATGTACGTCCTATTCTGACTGCTGAGAAAAAAGCAAAGGGTAGTCGACGGTTCGAAGCTGGCCCGGAGTTCCGAGTTGTGCAAATATCTCAGCATCATTGTGGCTGTATTTCACTAATACCTTGCCGTGAAAAATAATAGGCAGTGAATAAGAAGCTAAACATTACTGAGAAAATGTTTGAAATGGGCTTGTCGATAGTCTTTGGTTTCTGAACGAATATCTGCGTCTACAGTAATTTCTGGTGATAAAAGTAACCAAATAAGAAATTAGGATACGAAAAGAGATGACATAAAAATATAGTGTTAAATAGATTTTCCTATGCTCACAATTGTTAATCCTTCTCAAAATCTTATAATTTGTGTTTGGAGTTTCAAGGTTTTAACAGTATTTTTTATGCTGGCGTATGTAGCGCAGTGATTTACAGTATGCACGTCGCAAAGGTTCGATCTCGAATAATTATGTCCTTCATCACTACAAGATCTGCAAATTGGTACCAGATCTTGTTTGCGAGAATAAAAACACTGACTTGGCACACCACTTTCCGCAATCCTTTGTAAAAGCCAGATATGCATTGAATTTCTTTTAAACTAGTTGGAATGGAGTCGTATGCATAACGTACTCCTAAGTAATTGATCAAACCCGAACGCTTTATCGACTCCATAGTTTGCAATAACTTCCACGACCTACATTCTATTAACTTATTCTATTCTTCGTATTCTTGTTGATCAAACGCGAGGTTTTATTTTTATTCTTTATTTACGTAGAAGCTGACGTTTCCACGGACTTCGCCTTCCTCAGAGCCTGGAAAAGTCACTTTGACTGCAATCTACAAGGCCAAACACCTCCATAAGCAAACAGAGAAAATGCTAAACCAAAATTTCAATCACATTGAATACAAAGTCTTTGCACACTCACGGCTTTCTATGAGCCTTCCACTTAATATGTTATGTGGAGACGAACCGCACAGAATTCACATGGAAGCGTAATGTGCCCCTCCCATCAGAATACATCTTCCGTGTGAATTCTGTGCGATTAATATCTTGAAATCTTCAAATCTTGGTTTAGCGTTTTCTTTGTTTAGTTATGGAGATGTTTGGCCGAATAGATTGCTGTCAACTTGACCTTTCAATGCTCTCAGGAAGGCGAAATCCGCTGAAACGTCAGCTAGTTCGTGAATGAAGAACACAATAACACCTCGCGTTTGCTCAATGAGAATACGAAACATTCCATGTTGTGTTTTTATTTAATAGATGGAAAACGTCGAGCATAGCTGTGATGGCTGTTTAGTAGCTATAATTTTTAAATAAATATCGATAGGTGGCTTGAACACCTTGCTCTTACAACGGCCCAAAACGATGTTAATAAATGAGCAATTAAATGAATATGGATAAGATTCAGATGCCGAGCTGGTAAAATGGGATTTGGTGATGTTCGGCACCGTCGACGAAACGACACAGTACGGTGGTGGACGGAACTCTGCACTTACGGCTCGCTCCGTAGCACAAATGGAACACATTAGTGCCGGTGGGGGTAGTACAACACCATCGTCACCGATGGATCTGCTTCGTTCGCTTTTTCTACCGATGCTGATTCTTCTGCTTCGATTATAATAATGTTAGTCATATGATGTGTATGTGTATATGTGTAGGTATATGTGCATGTGTATGTATGTGTGTGTGTTGTATTGAAATTCTAGTGGCCTTACGATTCTTTCATGTTGATTCTTTTTATGCTGACAATAATTGACAAAATTCAATCAAACAGTGTGCTACTCTTCGATTTCTACTCACGGTTTCTCTCTGTGGTTTTATTTTCTATTGATCTCTTAAATGAAGGTAAGCAAACATTCCGCACACCACGGAGCAAGCGACATACGCTGTTCTTCAGCGACCGGCTGTTATCCAGGTTCTATCGCTTCAGCCAGCACTGAGGATGATCGCAGAATCGCTATCACGATTATCACCACCTCATTTGCTAGTGTTTCTGTAGTTCGAAAGCGAAAAGTCGGGACTATGTGTTCCAATGATCATTAGGTGGTAGGTGACGAATGATCGGTGTGATTCATGTGAATCTCCATCACCTCAGGTAGTATCGCTTCAATATGTTTCATCGCCCACACTTTCCGTTTACGGTATCCGATTCGTTTGTGATTTTGCTTCACTTTTTCATTGTTTGGTCCGTGCACGCACTTTGTTGTTATCTCTATGTTCCAATTCTCTCCCATCATCTCCAGCGTGTTTTCTAGTCACCGATACCGTTTTGTAAACCCCTTATTAAAGAATTACGAGCTTTGTGATGTCCTGACAGTGCAAATTTCCTTATATCATATTATAACCGCTGAATTCTTGATAGATGATAAATTTATATGAATCATTTGTCAACATGTCAGAAATTTCAGGAACAGGTTTTCTATCAACGTGAAAAATCTACTTGTTATTTTAACTTTCATTTGGTATTAAGATTGAAGCCCGAGGGCGATTGTGGCGCAGTGGTAGGAGGCAGCACACACATTGAATTGATCCCCGCGTGCCCATGGCCTACGAGGCTGCCCCATCCCTTCGGGGTCAGCAAATTGGTATCAAATTTATCTAGGAGGATAACAGCCATTATCATTATTAGGACCGTGAGTCATTGTAGAGGCCAGATATGCATTCAATCGCCTCCAAACGATGTTTAATGAAGTCGAATGTATGGCGCACTTCTCAGGGATTGATCAACGCCAAGAGCTTTGTCCTTTCATCTTTATTAAGACTGAAACGTGGAGACTTGTCAGGCTGTGGACCAATAACAAACGAATGAGCGCTTTCCAAGCACGCTCTGAACATTTCACATATAAAACAGCTCACGAGGAATTGTTACATAACATTCGCTCGTAGGAGTAATTGGTCAGCAAAAAAAAAACAAATAACGTAAAAAAAATAAATTAGCCCTAATTTAAGACATCGTCACCGTAGTCGAGGAGTCCTCATAAAATCTCATAAATTTTTTTGCTATGTGAAATTAAGTAAGGAATGTGAATTTAAGTAGGCAATGTAGTTCGTTTTCGTAAGTGACATAATCACATTTAGCAAAGTACGTTAAAAGAGAATAAGACTAGCAGAAAGAGTAGAGATAACGCAAAAACAGACAGATCTTGTGAAGTAGAAACTTGCGGCTGCAATTATGTCTTAAGTAGAGATGGAATGATACAAGTTTTCAGAGCTATCCATTAGCAGTCGAAGATTAAGACTTGTTAACAAAACCTGCGCTACCGCCACCGAATATATTATTGGCGTGATCGGGTGCGGAACCGATGGCAAACGTTCGAAATCCGTAAGAACGCAGTTGACTTTGATCCAGAATCAGTCGTCCGTCGAAAACGGAAGCTGGATGTTGCATCATTGAGTAAATTTTCTTGTAGTCCAGAGTCTGAATAGTAATGGAAATTCTCACAAATAAACAATTTTAGATGGCCATCAAAAGGTTCCAAGAAGAAAACACCACTGAATCAGATGTAAAATGCGTATGTCGCTAGGTGAGATAACACCGTAAAGATTATTAATTAGCCGCTCGTAAGTCGCACGGCGTCGCTCACATCGAATGTTAATTTAATTCTGCGCGTCAATATCCAACAAGCAACAGCTTTTCAAACGCTATAGTCAACTCATGATTGATTCAATAAGGGCCGAATATGGTGCAGTGGTTAGCGGCGTCCTGCAATATCATTATGCCTTCCATCCCTCCGTGGTCGGTAATTGGTACCAGACCTGTCTGGAAAGATAGCAGTAAAGATTCAATACGTCGGGAAGCCACTGCGAGTCATTGTATGGGCCAGATATGTATTCAGTCACTTCCATATGCTTGTGCTTAATGAAGTCGAGCACAAGACGCATTCCTAATGAATTGATCAACGCCGAGATCTTTATTCCTTATCCCTTTATCGATCGTCAATTCTTACTGAAAAGCTATCGAAATTGAATTTCTTGGTATCTAAACTACATTTCGACTTTTCGAATATCTGTTTAATCCGCATTTGTTCTGAGTGTTGACCATAAAGCGAAAGTATAGAGCGAATCGAGACTTAGAATGACTTTTTACTGACACCTAGGGAAGATGGAAGTGTTTTTAAACAGAGATGACTTTAGTAATACTTTAAATGGATAGAACGATCTACGAGAACTGGTGACCCGATCGTCAGTAGGCAATCTACTTCAAACATGATGAATGATGATGCTACTCACCTTGAATTCGTCCCACTCAGTAAGAATGACAATAGCATGCGATTCGTTGGCTGCTGTATAGGGGTCGTCATGTACCGTTACCAGTTTTGACACTGACACGTATGGCTTGATATCATTAAGTCGAATCAAATGAGCAATGTTGAACTCACCCAATTCAAAAGGTGAACGCTGTTCCAGTTCGTACCGTATTTGTTCTTCGGTCACCTAATTAAGTGAAAACTCACTTTTGTAGTTGTTATTTTTAATAATCCAGAAGCTTATTTCAATAATGAAAACCTTTGGGTCGTAGACGGATATGTGAGCACGTTCTTCAAGTAGATGACTGATAACATGGATTGCTGACGACTCCCTAAACACATCGATCTCATCAGTATTCTGGAGAGCTTTCTTAATCGAATAGAAACTTCTCTTTTGATAATGCAATCTTAGTAGTTTTATTTAGAGATCTGGGATTCGAAATAAAACCAGTAATCGTCTTTCAAATTACGCATAGCAATGAGTGCTATAGAGTTTTTCTGATAAACTGCACTTGAATATTCTAAAATTCCAATAAGAGCCTTGTATCGCCTGTGTCCTTCTTGAAGGCGAATCCAAAAACGGTGAGCTTCTTATCAGCAACCGTGTTGAATAGCTCAGCAATGATCTTGTCGGAGAATCGACGACGTTGCCAACAGTTGATGTCAACGACCTGAATAAACATAGTGTAGGACACTAAATTTACTAAAGTAGTCATTCAGGATCCATGCAGCACGTCTACGAAGGAAGGAGCTTATAAAAATACGAAAAAAGAATGATAGGAAGCAAAAAATAAGACAGAAACAGAGCGTAAAAGCAAAAAAAATTCCTCCTTACCCCCATCCAATAGTCTGCCACCTTTTGTAAATTCAAAGATTCACACAGATAGACTAAGGATAGGACATCCTTTTGGAAACAACTACCGCCAAATCCTAAAACAGATATATGTAGCATAGAAATCTGAACAAAGCACCACGTGAAATCTACACATCGATTAGCGATCAGCTACAAAATAAGTGGAGTATATTATTTTATGCCGGTCATGAATCCTACTACATATGCCAGGCCATAAATATTTCGACCGCAGTACCTGTGCTGTGGTGCAAATAATAGACATCGATTTTAAGATGAAGAAGTGCCTCAAAGACAAATATGAGTGACTATGTATTAAAAAACTTTACTTTCTGCTCTTAAGTAAAACAGAAATCATATTTGAAGGTTAAAAAGATAAAAAAGGATAAAGCTCACGGCGTTGACCAGCAATCCCTGAGAGATGCGCCATGCATTCGACTTCATTAAGCATCGTTGGAGGTGATTGAATGCATATCTGGTCTTTACAACGGCTCGCAATAGCCTACCGATGTATCGAGGCAGTGCTTGTATACTCCCAGACAACTCTGGTACCAATTTGCCCACCGCGGAGAGATGGAATGCTTGGTAGGCCATGGGCGCGGAGGTCGATTACACATGTATGTTGTAAGGCGCATCCAACCATTGCGCTACACGGGCCGTTAACGAAGATAAAATAATTTTCAAATTTCTCGCCTTGTTATGTTTTATTGAAACAACAATTAAGGAAGAGTGTAGTTCGAAGTGAGAGTATCTCCTACCTACACTGGCTTCCAGGAATTTATTGCCTATTCGTGAATCGAAGCCGATAGCGTGAGCAACTTCTTTAACATCGGCTCCGGTAGCTTCACAAATCGCCGAAATTGCATTGATGGACGATATTCGCTGAGCGAGAAATGCGTTAGCCGCCTGAAATTTACCACATTGTTGAAACTATGACAAAGAAAAAAATGTACCTTTCCTTACTTATAAATATCTTTGGATTGTTATTGTTGAAATTTATTGACTATTCACACCGAGGCTAAGTGAAAGTCGGTTTAGCACAGTATTACTACGCTTTGGTGCTAGCTTTCATACTCGTTTTTCAGCATACAATTCTGATTTTCTGTACTTCTCACTGGCGCGCCAGAAGCGCGATAGCTACAGATGCCGTTGAAGACATGTATCGTCTCTGATTCCATTCAGCACGAGATCAACCAGGCCCCATTCCTTCAGTTTTAGCAAATGAGGACCCGATTTCTCTGAGAAAAGCTTCGCACAATCGATAAAGGCCGGCGAATACCTATATGAAGAATTATGAACGCTCGAAATGAGCTAACAAAGGATTCCACAGGGGTTCAGTTCGACTACCATTAAATGACATTCGGGAAAATGATGAAATGGTGAGGGGGTACTTGGAAGAAAAACGGAAACCCCTCAGCTGTAATGCCTAGAAACCCATTTACAACGAAGGGAAGATATAGGATAAAGGTTAAGATCTCAATGGCTCAAAGAATGATTCACCGCCAAAATAGTATATAAGTTCGCTAAGAAGATGAAGATTCGTGTCCAGCCCATTTAATTACTTGTGGATGAGCTTATGGATGACCAGTGACCAGATCAGTACGTCAACCTTCAGAAATCAGTTCTCTATGAATTTCGAAACGATGAAGGTATCTGTTCACTTACGTGGATCTAACAAGAGACTGCGTTAACCATTATGGCGCATTGTCCTACTGCTTCAATAGACTGCTTTAGTATGAAAAATAATAATAATAATAATAAATAATTAATGACAACAAAAATACAATTCTTTTAATCACTGAGCATGGATAACCGATTAATCATATTTTCACTGCCTTCACGGTTCCTCAAAGTTCTCTGCAATCCAATATGCTGAGATGTCTACATATTTCTTAGAGAAAATGCTCTGGAAATTCCTGAACTTTCCCGAAATTTTCCCATATAAAAATAAAGACGACTGATAAAGCCTTTTTTGACAAGCAGGAAGTCGGAAAAGAGTAGATAAATAACAGAAACTCTTAAGCGATATCGTATAGTATGTGCGAAGTACACATCCCGAAGACTCCATTCACTTCTACTCGTTCATCAACAGATTTTTTTCTTGCTTTTACCTTTCAGGGGTTCCTCAAATTCCTATTCATATACTATAAAATGACCACTTACCAGCTTCGACAGTTCCGAACTCCAAGTATTTGTTGTAATGATTCGATCCCGAGGAACCCAGTGCTCGTAGACTCGCACTAGCTCGGCTACCGCCGCCGCACCTGCAAATCATCAGCTCATTCGAAAATCTATGTTTTGCTTATACTGATTTTTCTCCACTTTTCCTTTTTCTTTCGAAAACCTAGAGACCGCTGAGATGAATAACCACATAAAAACGAAGCATAAAGCATCCAGTCTTTGAGCAATAGCTTTCGTTTTCGCTGTAGTACAAAAAAGTAGCTTTTGGCTGTCTTCCATTTCTTCCCTTCTTGAGTTTTCTTCCCCTAAGGCATTGTCTTTTTATTACTCCGAATTTTTCAGATTGATTTAAATGGCTATTTTGGTTTAAGTAATGCAAACCAGCTTTCACGTTTCAATAATAGCAGTAAAGCAAAAACATAATAGCGATAACAAAAAGGATGAAATAAAGCTTTCGGCGTTCATCAATCCTTGAGGGATGCGCCATGCATTCGACTTCATTAAGCATCGTTGTAGGTGATTGAATGCATATCTGGCCTTTACAATAGCTCACGGTGGTCTATCGATGTATTGAGTCAGTGCTGTTCTTCTCTCCTACAAGTCTGGAATCAATCTTTCCACCACAGAGGGATAGAAGGCTTGATGAGCCATGGGTGTGGGCATCGATTCCACGTGTGTGGTGCAGGGGCGCCTCCGAACACTGCGCCACGGGCGCCCTTATAATAACAATTATAATACTACTAAAAGTAACAACAAAAAATTTGCGAAGCATTTTAGTACCTCGTTGCTTGATTGTATAAGAAATGTAATAAGGTTTCATTTCTTATTTATATACAAAGTACCTTGCGGTGAAGATTCTCCTCCGATCAGAACCCGATCCGGATTCGATAGATCTCTTATAGCTGTCCCTTCAGCCAAAAATTCGGGATTTGAAAGCACCTAAGCAAATCAAAGTGTTTATATTTAATGAATGAAATATTTAAATAAAAAGAATTGATGAGAATTGAGATAGAAAGCAAAAAAGCATTCACCTGGAATGATAGACGTGAATCATTTTGTTGAGCTTCTCTAAGAATGTAGTTGATACTTTCAGCTGCTCGAACTGGTACTGTGCTTTTTTCCACCACAATCTATATCAACAGTATAACTTTATATCTCAAAGATATTAGAACAGAAATGCCAAACACAAATTCTTTCCTTTCTTCTTAATTACCCTGTCATCTTTCTATTTATTGCAACGAGTAATTTTATACAAAATCCGATTCTAAGGCGCACATGTGGTGCAGTGATCGGAGGCACCTTGCATGGGATCAATCCCCGCGCGCTCGCCAAGGCTTCCATCCCCCGGGGTCGGAAAATTGGTAACAGAATTGTTTCGGAGGATAGCAGCGCTGGTTCGACACATCGGTAGGCCACCGCGAGTTATTGTAAAGACCAGATATGCATTCATTCACCTCCAAACGATGCTTAATGAAGTCGAATGCATTACGCATCCATCAGGAATTGATCAACGCCGAGAGCTTTTTTTTAAATCCAATTCCATTACATTATTATTACAGATATGGTACTACAGTTTCTCCATCCTCGTCCTCGTAAGCTTTGTAAAGTTTGTTCTCCATAATTGCATTTACTACTATCACAATTTTTTATCATTATCCCCTTTTATTTCTATTGCTCATTAAAGGATAAAGGATAAAGCTCTCGGCGTTGATCAATCCCTGACGAATGCGCCATGCATTCGACTTCATCAAGCATCGTTGGAGGTGATTGAATGCATATCTGGCCTTTACAATGACTCGCGGTGGCCGGCCGATGTATCGAGCCAGTGCTGCTGTCCTCCCAGACAAGTCTGGTACCAATTTGCCGACCCCGGAGGGATGGAAGGCTTGGTGGGCCATGGGCGCATTTCACGTGGGCGCCGCAGTGGCGCCTCCAATCACTACGCCACACGCGCCCCTCTATTGCTCATTACAGCATCTAAATCGCAAATTATATCCGTCCATGGATTAAGACAAATCGTCCACGCCGATGTGTCAATAAAAGTGGACGTGCATTCTCTAATTGACCACAACCACTAATACATTTAAAAAATGGCGCATATTTACTTAGGAAGCTTTCAAATAACTATCAAAGAACACTACCAATGATGCTGAGATAATTGCAAAACTTGGAGCCCAGGCTAGATCGAACTTCGATTACCCATCCATTCCGTGAGTAGGAATAATCGTAAAGGGTAATCGCGGTTCGATCTGGCCTAGAGTCCAAGTTTTGCAAGTATCTCAGCATCGTTGTGGTTGTATTTCACATAATACTCTGCCGTGAAAAAGAAAACCAATAATGGGCAATAGAAAAAAGTTATACATCGAAAAACAAACCTTTGGGCTAACTGAATGTTGGGCGATCGTTCGCGATACGGACTCCACGTATTTCAAATCGGCAGCCATTCCCTGTGAAAAGTAGATCGACTAATCTAGATAATATAAAGCTAACGACACAAAGCTTATAACAATTCTCGACATCTAAAAGAAGAATAAATGGAAAGAAAAATCATTGACACATGGGTTGACAAGGATTGAATGGCGTTCATGAAAGCTCGAGCAGTTATCCACTACAACGTAATGGTCACGAGGACAGATACCTTTAGGAGCTCAGTTCTGTAGCTTTGTAGGTTTTAATAGGGGATATTCAATAAAACGAACATAGAGTTTTAGATAGATGATGAGATTTCACCTAAAACCTCCTCGATGCCACTCACCTTTCCTCTACCATAGGTTTTTGTTGGCGTATTCACAGAAATGAAAATCAAGTCAGCTTCACGAATCGCCCTCGGTATATCGGTGACGAAATGAAGATTCCTTCCACGAGCAGCGAAAACAATTTCGTCAAGTCCAGGCTTAATTTCGGATTATTAGGCTATTTTTGCATGTTTATTTACGTCATTCATGATCACCCTCTATTCCCTAATATTCAGACCAGAACGGTGAACTCCTCGGCGACATCTAAAATACCTTTATATTTCACATTATATTCATTAATAATTCCTTCATAAAAATGTTCTAAACCCAGCTATAAGATCACCTAACGATATCTGTATACAAACAACTAGAAGAAAATCTTTAAGGAAGTGGTGACGGTGATATAGTGTTGTTAAGAGGTGCGAATTGACATCTACACGGTCATAAGTTTGTCTTCTGCAAAACCAGTTAGTTAGGCCTTGCATTATCCATACAGTACCACTGGATTGGTGCCAGGCTGATCGGCGAGCACCAAGTTCTAGTGTAGATGTCGGTCATAGCTTAACCTTTGTCATGGTTAAGAGCAGTACTTAATTTTTCTACCTCAGAAGTCTCACTGTCTTTCGCTAAACTATTACAAAAAGTAATGCCATTAATCCACGCTATCTAACAGCACTAGCGACACAAGTCGAATCAAATGGAAATCATAGCAGTAAAACCTCTGAACGGATTATGCATGAAAAGCAATAATATAAAAAAATCTAAACTGAGAACCTCAAAAATAGGCAACTTGTCCGAGTTCCACTGGGCTATTTTGTCAAAATTCATATCAACGACCGTCACCTGAACATTTATTATCTCTTCTAAAGCGCTAAGATTTATTTAATCACACACAATTCCTAATTGTAACTCGACTGCAAGACTGAGCTTTGGAGCGATTGTTTCTCTGCAGTGTCACAGAGCTTCTGGCTAGACAAATTTGGATTTTTAAATCCAATTTGGATTTTTATAAGATTTCTGAAATTTGGCTATGTTTTGAAACCATGGTGTTGGAGGAATGTAGAACCATGGAGGAATATCACGCTGCATTGATTTCTGTTTACAATCTCTTCGACTATGTTTTGAAACCATGGGAACAAGGCGAATTATCACTAAAAATGTTTTAATCTTTAAAACAAAAAAGCATTACAAAAATCAGTTGTTGTATATACTTGGACGGCACGTCCTCACTGCTTGTGCGGACCTCAGCACATTCTCTACTTTTCTGAGTTTTGCTAGTTTAGGCATTACGTTCCCTGGAGTCTTGAGTTCAGCCTAGTCAAAGTCTGCTCCAGGTCATCACCACCACAGGCAGGCGCCGTCCTTGTGGATCAGAGGGTGATTTGCTACTATGCCACTAGTTTGGTACCAGGACGGTGGTAGATCCTGGTATTGGTATTGGTTTATTCTTAGCTGGACTTCCCGACGGAAACGTTGGAGGACTCCTCACCATAGAAGACCCTGGCGGTAGGATGAATCCCCACTGTACATCACATTCCGACACCCAGAAACACTTCCCAGCGACGATGAGGCCGTAAACCGTTGGGAGGTTGCTATATTTAATAAACACAAATTCCCAGCTAATCTTTTAACATTTAATTAATCGAATTCAGCAGAACTTTGAAGATCAAGCTCAAAAATCTCCTTCATGTACACACATATGCTGCTTTTATAG
Source organism: Angiostrongylus cantonensis (assembly GCA_009735665.1). Taxonomy (NCBI): domain Eukaryota; kingdom Metazoa; phylum Nematoda; class Chromadorea; order Rhabditida; family Metastrongylidae; genus Angiostrongylus; species Angiostrongylus cantonensis. The sequence continues at coordinate 2,807,001 of MQTX01000051.1, forward strand.
ATTCGGATAAGCGAAAATCTAATAGAAAAAACTAACACCAATTGAGAAGTCAACAAATCAAACGTGTTTTCAGTTGTATAGAAGTAAGAAAAAGAAAGAAAAAAAGGAAAAGGAAAAAAAGACAGAAAAAATTAGATGCCTGTATATCCGGGCATTTATAGGCGATCATTGCACAAGTCGGACCACCCACATAACCAGCGCCCACACAAGTGATCCTTTCAACCTGCACGAAATAAACTTCAGTAAAAATCATTGCGAGTTCTCAAGGACATCTAAAATCAGGAACATTTTCTTAATGAGTAACATTTAATGAACAAAACCGAGAAAACTAAACCGACTAGGTTTTCGTTCACACGAAAAATGAATCACGGATACTGTCAATTTTCATTAACTAATACTGTAAAAATCATTTAAATGCAAAGATGAAGATTTTTTAAATATCGTCATTTCTACATGTTTCTAAAGTATTCCACTAAAGCTTTATTGATTTTTTTTCACCAGCTTTCTTACGTCTGACGGAAACCGGTGCTACATAAACTAATCCTGCAATAAATAATAAACCACCAAAGCACAAATAAACATCTCAGACTCGTATTTGTTGCTATCGTTTGACATCTCATGTTGGAAAAGTAACCACATTCTCAGACGTTTTCTTTGCAAAATAGGTTACAATAACAACGATGCTGAGATGTTTGGCCAACTTAGACTCCAGGCCAGATCGAACTACGATTTCCCTATCTCACAATAAGTTTCTTAGTTCGTTATAAAACTCTCAAATTAGCTCTAATAAGAAATTTCTTCAAAATTCTTACGAAATGCTGAATCTTTCTATTAATGAATGCTTTTCTCTACACTCAATTTTTCAAACCTCATTAAAGAATAACTGATGTGTATTGAGTTCTAATGCGATTCTCTGAAATAACCTTATCCATCCATTACGTTTCGCGAGCGCTTCTTAGATAGAAGCGTCATTAACAACAAAAACTTACTCTTTATTTCTCCCAATTATTTCCATAAGAAACAATTAATCAGACCCAAATACCTAACCGACGCTAACCTTACATGGACAAAGAAACAGCGAAATTTCTTACCTTTTTGAACATTACCCGTATAAAAACCGAACGATGCGGATGTTATGGATGATTCTGAAATGAGAAAGTGAAGCCGTAAGAAAGAAACGAAAGCAAATCGATGTGAATACCGAACGACGAGAAATGGATTCTGAAAATGTTCGTAAACTTAAATTATGAGAATAACTGCTATTCTCACTGTCATCATCGTAGCCACTTTCATTATTTTCCCTCCCACGATAAAGATCAGCATCGTCAAATATTTCCGATGACAAGGGTATAAAGATAGTAACAACAAAGAAGTACGTCACAGAAATACCTCTCCTTGCAATATTCAAAGCATCTGACATAAAGGAAGGAACATTGGAGGAGAGGAAGTGAAATGTGATCAACTATTACAATAATATTACGAAAGCCCCTTGTACGTCTCACAATTGAAATTGAGCAGAAATGAATAGAACTGCCGAATACATCCATCGCTGACTGGTTATGAACGAAAAAACCTCCTAAGTTTGATGACATGCCAGCAAAGAATCAGTGAGAACTACCGGCTCAGCCAGCCAAACACCATGCTTCACAATTTATTCTGCTTGACAACCTCCGCATTCTCTTTCAACTCCTGTTTCTTTCTACTGGCTCTCTTCTACCTCTCATCTTTCATCTCCACCTCTTTCCTTTCATTCCTCCATTCCTTTTTCTCTTCCTTCTTCGGCTTCTGCTTCCTTTTTTTCTTCTTCAATACCACTAATTCCCAATGGAATACAGTGGTCGCAATGAAAGAATGGTAAGAATGACAGCAAATCATCATAATTGGCATGATTCATATAATTTCGTATTCTTGCCCACCGTTCGCAACTCCGCTTCAAACTGCTCTGATTTATTTTCTTCCAGACATCCTGACCCTCCCAGACAGATAGTTATCCTCCCAGACAAGTCGTACCAATTTGCTGACCCCGGAGGGATGGAAGGCTTGGTGAGCCATTGGCGCGGGGATCGATTCCACGTGTGTGTCGCAGGGCACCTCTGACTACTGTGCCGCCGACCGCCGCGCCGCAAGAAAAGAAAGATAAAGCCCTAAAAATTAACATAAAAACGAAACCAAGGGAGAAGAAACCAAAACTCAGTATTAAGCATTTTCTTGGATCATAAAGCTAAAACGGAGTAGTTATTAGTGCTTCATTTGGCCAATTTTGTGAGGCTTTGCCTTATTCATATCTGGAATAATTCAGGTCGATGGTCCCATAGTCGATCGCCCTCACAACAGGGTCGTCGTAGCCGTGTTGAGTCAAAACTTCTAAAGGCAATCATTGAAATAAATTAGTCCCACACAGCGACACTCTTTTACACAGACCGATTGTTGATTTATTTTTCCTACTCATCCGATCTGTTTTCATTGACATTGTACCCTGCAGAAATCTGTTATATATTAGCTCCCAAATAACGAATCAACGTTTTTATTCAACTTAAACTTCATTCAAATGGTGTTTTACTCAAAAAGATTCGACTCGTTGAGATCAAGACGACCTGCAGCGGAAAGACGAATGGCTGTGGACATTCGACTCAAATCGAAGCTGCTCGGAAGACTAAGACATGGAAATGTTGGGTGGATAGAGTACTTATCAACCTTGTATTAACCTAATAATCAAATCCAAAACACATTACTCATCACTTGCCACCTATGGTCGTATCGATCAGTCAGTGAAACAAGCGGGCGCCAGTAAACCTTCAATTTTTCCCTGTTGCTCTCAACAATAGTCCAGTAGGTTCTGCTTGCTTTAGGAACTCATTGAGCATCACATATTTCTTCCAGGATTTCCATTAAGAACTCTGAGCATCGGGTCGGTGGTCTTCTTCAGTACGTTTGACATCCCGATGAATCCACTCACAACGGCCCTTTTCCATCGGTTACCATTCATACGCATTAGGTGTTCGGTCCGCCACATCTTCAATTTGACGTGCTGAAGGCCGTGAGTCCCTAGCTTTTGACCATTGGCATAGATCGGGGCTTCGCATCACTTGACTCATATGTGTTGTGCTTGATGCTCCTCGCATCTCAAGACCGACCTTCTTTTAAGCCCGGCATTGAAAAACGGCTATATCGTCGAATAGTATCAAAAGCCAAATAATATGAACCTACTGGTTTATTGCCTCTCCTTTCACACTTCAAACACTAAAAGGGCGCTTGTGAAAAACATTTTCCCAACGGCCAACAGCGTTTGCACATAAAGAGAGCAGAATGAAGAATGCTTGCAATTGGGGCGGTAGATGGTCATTTCCAATGGATACGAAGCTGTAGCACCTCGGGTTGGCTGCGGAGAGAAAAAACACACCGCCAAACGGCAATTCTAGAGAAAATAAGACTCCGTTTATACTGCCCTTCATTTCCAACGAAATAGGTGCAGCTATAAGACGTTGCTTGAGAATGGCCAGTCTAGAAAATTCTGTAACAGTGAAAGATTTACCACCAACCGCACTCTGAGAAACCGGCTAGTTCGTAACCTTTTGTGTGACCGCCTTTTCACAAAATTTCATAATATGTCCTAACAGTAGAGAACAAATAAGAACAATTCGAGAACAAATACATTCACGAAACAGAAATAAACGGAAAATTTAAAGTTAACCCAAATACTCCACTAGGTGCGCATAGGAAACAGAGACATAATGGAGAAGATTTTGAAGTAAAAGTCACTATCCACGCGCAGTAATTTAAAGCATCAGAGCGCAGAATCTTTTCACAAAATTTCATAATATGTCCTAACAGTAGAGAAAGTGATTTCATGAGTTCGGTTACGGTTTATCTGATCTCGTGTAAAACATTCGAGAACAAATACATTCACGAAACAGAAATAAACGGAAAATTTAAAGTTAACCCAAATAATCCACTAGGTGCGCATAGGAAACAGAGACATAATGGAGAAGATTTTGAAGTAAAAGTCACTATCCACGCGCAGTAATTTAAAGCATCAGAGCGCAGAACTCTTAAAGTGTGGATAACTTTAGATAGATAACTTTCGAAAGACCAAAGATGAACCGCAAGGAGGAGTGCCTTGTGATCACGGCTGACCTCGAGCGATACCCCAGACTGATTTTTGACCTGAGCCAGATATGTTCCTCGCCTATGTGGTCCTCTACGCGATTAGTCTCCAGCAAATGACTGGAAAGCTTACAAACAGCGAACCGGGGAATGTTTAAAAAAAGTTGTTTATCTTGCTTGCTCGTCAGGAATCGAATGCACGATCCATAACGCTGAGTGATCATCCTTCTTGCTTGCGCAACGACCAGGTTAGTGACGCATACACTGAGGCAGAAAGAATAGTGGAGTTGAAAAGCTGGCCATGTAATTCGGTGTTCTTTGCTTTCCTCACTACATCCTCAATGCTTGTGGAAGCTTCCCAAGCCGCTCTTTTCCTCGTACACAACTCAACAGCTAAGTCGTCGTCATCTCAATCGCCCCATCTAGAGAGAAGTCGCTGGAGCATTCGGAGATATTTACACCATTGAACGTAAATGGGATATACGAAACCAGTCCGTTCCGGAAGAACATCGTTTTTATGAGATTAAGTTGAAGACTAATTTTTCTACAAGTGTTATCGTTTTCTACAAAATCGGCAAGCATTCGTTCCTCCTGGGTAATGCTTGGCATTATAAGAACGATGTCACTAGCAAAGCAAAGACGATGCAGTTACCGACCATCGATTTCCATTTTGCAGCAACTGACACGAAAGCTTTCGTTAAATCGATGAAAGTGAGATATAGCGAACTTTTGTACTTTCGTTGCACTCCGACGAGTTTTGTTATCGGGTTGATGTGGTCCATCGCCCTAAATCCTTTACGAAACCCTAAGTGTTCATGCGGTTGTCCTTCGTCCAGTGCTCCATCAATGCTATTTAGGATGGCTAGAGTGAGGAGTTTGGAGACGACAGACAGTAAGTAGATTGGCCGATAGCTGCTGACAACGTGGATGTCACCATTCTTGAACAACAACATAGTTCTGCTGGTATTCCACTGAATAGGAACCTTGAATTCTGACAGGTAATGTGTGAAGAGCCAAGCCAATGTGATGATGTGTTCAGGTCTTAATCTGACCAAGGGTTCTTCGATTCTACTAGACAAAATAGCATATCGCGTTTCGCAAAGGATAATCAGAGAAACAACATATCTATCCTCGTTTATTTCGTATGAGGACGGCATGATCTAGCTATTGAAGAGATCTGAGTACGAATTGTGAATAAATTTCTCCACTGCTTTCTAGAAACTGTAAATGTTCCGCTTGTCGTCGGAGTTCAATCATCTAGGTTCTGTAATAGGCGAAGTTACGGTAGGTTCTGCAAAAGCTTTTCCCACCCTCTGCATCTTAAACAGCAACTGCTGCTCTTCTCTGTTTAAGACTTTCCTCGAGCGATTCCACGGTGGAATATCACCTCGAGTATTTCTTGAAATAAACATCTCTCGGTGACTTTCAAATTTTTAGCATGCAAAGTGTTAACGTGAAGATGTTTAATGAGCCGCGTGTATTCCTCATTGATCTTGCCGATAGCAGCAACTTCTCAACGACCAACGAATAATATAAATAAATCTCAGTTTATCGTGGACTTGGGATTTCGCTTTTTGAGCTTAGCGCCTTTCTCTGCATTCCGCGAAAAATGGAGTCTTCCGTGAAGGAAGCGGTGATCTAGTCCACTAATCTAGAATAGAATTTTAGTACAATGGCAACATGGGTTAATCAAAACTTTCGATTTACTCTTCATTGGAAGATTCCACCGTCTAGCGTTGACAGCAGGCTTCTGGAATTGTGTGTTACCACGAATTGTGTCATGGTCGTCATGATCAGACTCAACTCAGACAGTCGCTTTCCGTTCTAGTTCTAGCCCGTGGGTCCCAATAAGATGTTCTTCAGACATTCTTCTAGGTCCAATTTTAGCTTTAAAATCCCCAATAATGACTTTACAGAATGTATCATCTCCTCCGTAAAACTCTTCGAAGTCCGTATAGTACAGGTCGACTTCGTCCTCATCACAGCTTGATGTCAGTGCACAGATGAAGAAGATTGTCGGAGCTGGTATTGATCCACATCTCCTCAACCGCACACGCCCGATTCGGTTTGTTAATTGTTCGAATGAATCGATATTTATGGACAGAGTAGTGTTGATGAGAACACCAATGCCTCCGACTCCTCTATTACTGCATGTTCTCAAGAAGTTTTTCAAGAGTGCCATAGACGACACGTGTACCGCAGTGGTCATTGATGCCCTACAATTCACACGGGTTCGACTCCGCTGTCCAGGCTCACCAAGCCTTCCATAACCCCCAGGTCGGCAAATTGCTGCCACACTTGTTTAGGAAGATAGCAGAACGGATTCGATATATCGGTAAGTTAGCGCAATCATTCTGTAGGGCATATCGCTTGTATCACCTGTAATCTTGTTAATCGTCGAGCGACCCGAGCGGGCGCCAGTAAATCCTCCATTTTTTCCTGTCGCATGCAAGAGTAGCAAAGTGGGTTCTGCTCGCTCTTGGGACTCGTCGAGCATCATATCCTTCTTCCGGGCTCTTCGTAAAAAAACTCTGACCATCGGGTCGGTGGTCTTCCAGCAGTACGTTTGACATCACGAGGAAACCAGTCACTAACGGCTCTTGTCCATCGGTTACCATTCATACGTATTACGTGTCTGGCCCACCTTATCTTCGACTGTTTGGCGTATAGAACGGCATCTTTGATTTTCGATCGTTGACGTAGGTCGGAGCTTCGGATCCCATCCCTTACTTGTGTGAAACGGGATACTCCTAGCATCGCCCTTTCGACCGCGCCTTCGATAACGCTGAGTGATCTTTCATCCTCCTTACGAAGCGACCAGGTTTCTGATGCAAACGTTAGGGCAGGAAGAACCGTTGAGTCGAAAAGGTGGGCACGGAGTCCAATGTTCTTTGTTCTCTTCACCACATCCTCGATGCCCTTGAAAGCTCCCCAAGCCGCTTGTTTACTTCTGCTCAGCTCTGGAGCTAGGTCGTTCATCACATTGATTTCCCGACCTAGATAGACATAACTGGAGCATTCGGAGATATTCGTTCTGTTGAGCGTGAATGGGGCAAAGAAAACTAATCCTTCCTTCATGAACATCGTTTCCGTGAGATTTAGTGGAAGACCAATCTTTCCACACGCTTTATCAAAGTCCGCAAGCATACGTTCCGCCCGGATAATGTCTCGTGTTATAAGGATGATGTCATCATCAAAGCGAAGGTTATGTAACTGCCGACCATCGATTTTCACTTCCATATTACCCATTCCAATGTTCGCACAACGTTCTGGAGGGTAAAAGGATAAAGGATAAAGCTCTCGGCTTTGATCAATCCCTGAGGGATGCGCCATGCATTCAATTTCATTAAGTGTCGTTGGAGGGGACTGAATGCATATCTGGCCTTTACAATGACTCGCGGTTGCCTTCCGATGCATCGAGTCAGCGCTGCTATCCTCCCAAACAAGTCTGGTACCAATTTGCTGACCCCGGAGGAATGGAAGCCATGGTGAGGCATGGGCGCATGGATCGATTTCCCTATCGCGTGCAAGCTTTTTTTATTTTTTTTTTGTTTAGTTCTGGAGGGTGGCCGTAAATAATTTGAGATTGTATCGCCTTACCTAACTCCTCTTTTGGCGTCAACGTTAATATCTTTGTAGAATGGTGAAATTTTGGTTGCGAAATCTTTGTATAGCTCATGAAGAATCTTCACGTACTGAGTAGGGACTCCTTGACTACCAAGGGCTTCCATGACTGCTTCTATCTTAATTGAATCAAAAGCCTTCGGTAAGTCGATGAAAGTGAGCCAGAGCGGTCTTTTGTACTCTCGCTATACTTCAATGAGCCTTGTTATCTTGTGAATGTGGTCCATCGTACTAAATCCTTTACGAAACCCTGCTTGCTCGCATGGCTGTACTTTGTCCAGTGTTCTGTCAATTCTGTTTAGGATAACTCGAGTGGAAAGTATGTAGACAACAGACAGCAAGCAGATTGGGCGATAATTGCCCATATCGTGTAGCTCATCCTTCTTGAAAAATAACATGGTCTTGCTGGTCTTTCACTGAATAGGGACCTTGAATTTAGACAGGTAACGTATGAAGAGCCGAGCTAGTGTGTTTACGAGGACTGGCGGAAGGTCCTTCAGATGTTCTCATCTTATCGTATCCGGACTTGGTGCTGATCGCTTTTTCACCGACGAAATGGCATGTCGGATTTCGGAAGGGAGAACCGGTGGAACAGCATATCCATCCTCTTTTATTTCATAAGACGGGAGATGGACGTGGCTATCGAAGAGATCTGAGTAGTAATCGTGGATGATTTTCTCCATTGCCTTTCTGGACGCTATAGGTATCTATGTATCTATGTGTCTATGTACCTATGTATCTATGTATCTATGTATCTATGTATCTATGTATCTATGTATCTATGTACCTATGTATCTATGTATCTATGTATCTGGGTATATATGTATCTATGTATCTATGTATCTATGTATCTATGTATCTATGTATCTATGTATCTATGTATCTATGTATCTATGTATCTATGTATCTATGTA
>MQTX01000051.1:2816586-2956485 GCA_009735665.1 Angiostrongylus cantonensis
GAAGGTTCTTCAGATGTTCTGATCTTATCCTGTCCGGACTTGGTGCTGATCGCTTTTTCACCGACGAAATGGCATGTCGGATTTCGGAAGGGAGAACCGGTGGAACAGCATATCCATCCTCTTTTATTTCATAAGACGGGAGATGGACGTGGCTATCGAAGAGATCTGAGTAGTAATCGTGGATGATTTTCTCCATTGCCTTTCTGGACGATGTTATTGTTCCGTCTGGGCGTCGGAGTGCAATCATCTTGGTCTTGTAATTGGCGAAGCTTCGGCGGACTTTGCGAGTGCTTTTCCCAGCCTTTATATCTTCAACCATTACTGCTGCTCATCTCTCCTTAAGATCTTCTTTTATCGCCTGTCTGCATTGTTTCGCAAGCTCGGACGTTTATGTATCTATGTGTCTATGTGTCTATGTACCTATGTATCTATGTATCTATGTATCTATGTATCTATGTATCTATGTACCTATGTATCTATGTATCTATGTATCTGGGTATATAAGGGTGGGTGGGCATGGGTATCTGGGTATAGGTATCTGGGTATATAAGGGTGGGTGGGTATCTGGGTATCTGGGTATAATATATATGCCATGGGTATCTGGGTATATAAGGGTGGTTGTTCTGTCTGGGCGTCGGAGTGCAATCATCTTGGTCTTGTAATTGGCGAAGCTTCGGCGGGCTTTGCGAATGCTTTTCCCAGCTTCTGCAGCTTCGACCATTACTGCTGCTCTTCTCTCTTTAAGATCTTCTTTTATCACCTGCCTGCATTGTTTCGTAAGTTCGGACGTTAATTCGCGGTTGTCTGCAGCTTGTGCGATTCCACGCTGGCGTTTCAGCTTGAAAGTTTTTGGAGACAGACATCTTTTGGTGACTTTCGAATTCTCAGCTTTCACAGCGCTTACGTGAAGATGTTCAATGAGCCGATCGTATTCCTCATCGATGTTATCGACAACGGTATCTTCCCAATAGCCGACTAATGAGTTGAATAAGTCCCAGTTTGTGGTGGTTCCAGAACTTCGGTTTTTGAATTTAGGGGCTTTTTCTCCTTTTCGCTAAAAATAGAATCTTGCACGAAGGAGACGATGGTCTGATCTTATGTAGAATTTTGGGACAACAGGCCATATACGCATTTAATAATCTCAAGCGATGTCTGATGAAGTGGAATGCATGGTGGACCCCTCAAGGATTGACCAACGCTGAGAGCTTTTCTTTAACCATAGACAGCGCCGAATGGCCGGCGTCTTCTCGTTTCAGGTTATCCGATGACGCCGTACATCATTCTTCTTGCCTGCGTGATCAAGTCGTCTATCGTGAAACCAGATAAAGATATGGCAATTATGCTTCAGTAATTACTTTAGTAAACAAGAAGTTACGCTAATTCATGTTGTTTAAACTTGCAGTGTTTGTTGATTTCTGTATAAGATTTGCAAGGTTCTAAATTTAAATAATAAAAATGAATGTTTAGCAAATCGAAAACACACAAAAAACAACAAACATACCGGCGCATATTGTAATATCCTTTCTAAAGGGCCCTTGTAGAGAATGAAATGTCATTTACGATAGATATGGAATGACTTAAAAACTATAAAGCTAAAAGCTCTCGGCGTTGATCAATCCCTGAGGGATGCGCCATGCATTTGACTTCATTAAACATCGTCGGAGGAGATTGAATGCATTTCTGGCCTCTACAATGACTCGCGGTGGCCGGCCGATGTATCGAGCCAGTGCTGCTATCCTTCCAGACAAGTCTGGTACCAATTTTCCGACCCCGGAGGGATGGAAGGCTTGGTGGGCCATGGGCGCATTTCACGTGAGCGCCGCAATGGCGCCTCCAACCATTGCGCCACACGCGCCCTTTCTTAAAAACTATAGGAGTAAAAAAAAGTAAAATTATACAATGATAAAAGATAACGAGGATAAAAATCGGACGTTTGGAAGTTATTTATACGAAGCAATCATCATGCTGTTTAAGGTTTGTCAACCCTTCCAGCTAATATACTTTTTAAGGAGCCACAATGCAAATCATTTATTTACTGCTTAATACAATTTTTTATGGCAGGGTATTATGCAAAATGCACCCACATTATGGTGCTGAGGAATTTATGGCAATACTCCGGACCGTAGGTGTCTGCGGTGGGCAACGAACGCGTTATTATTCTATCGGTGAGCTAACGCGTTCACCACCACGCCATGCGTGTTCTTCGTTTCGCCTCTCTCTCAGCTATTCTAAAGATCAGTGACATCAGCAATCACCTGTCGACCTGAGGTCCGGAGTTTTGCAATTATAATTATATCTAAATATCTCAGCACCCCAAATCGTCGAAAGGCTCCAATAGGCGGAAATTTATAGAACAGAAGCCTCTCTCTCATAGTTTTAAGTATTTGAATAAAAAAAAACACTCAGAAATTTTTCAACTAATCGATAATAGTGGTAGTGCAAATAACAGGGTATTTTTGCTAGCGGATCAGTTATGTAGATAGATATGAGAATCCATCATTCTTCCCCGTCATCACCCTGAACGTTAACGATCTTTTCCGGCAGTTCTATGCAAAAATATCGACTTAGCAGCTCAGTTTGTGATGTTTGATAACGTCACTGAACAACAGTGGTAACAGATTCCATTCTTGATTGCTGCCTCATAAGCGCAAGGAATGCAAAGATTAAAAAAATTGTGACGAAAATGGAGAAAAATAGCAAACGCAATGAAGTGGAATGGAAGCATTCTAGTTATGGTTATGGTAGAAACACTAAGAAGTCACATCAATTAAAGTCGATACGAGAATGAAGAATGAGAAAATGAAAGAAGCAACTGTGTGAAAAAACAACCAGAAAAATAAATTGAAAAAAAATCAGAAAAAAAAGACGGACAACTGGAAAAATATTATTTAATATTTCAAGTCTGACGCCTAGAACTGATGAATCTAGTAGACACCTAATTCTTCACCGCACTCATTATGATTTGATACCAACACATGCCGGTTAGAGTGGATTCCCTAGCCAATGACTCCGCTGCTTTTGTCGCACTTGTCGTTCTAGAACTCCGTTTTCCCAAATTTTAAAGGCAATTTTGATGTTTTTCGTTTCCTGCATCTCGTCTAATTTTTCCCATATATTCATCGATGCTTTTGGAACATTTCGTACTTTTGTAGGTGGTAAAAAAAAGCTCAACCTTCACACTTTGTTCGTATTTAGCAGTGAGTTCCATAACACATATGAATTAGATACCAGTATTTTCTAAATCTATCCATTCTATATAATATCATAGATAAAAATAAAGGGTAAAGCTCCCGGCGTTGATCAATCCCTGAGGGATGCACCCATGCACTCGACTTCATTAAGTACCGTTGGAGGTGATTGAATGCATATCAGGGCTTTACAACGAGTCGCAGTAGCCTACCGATGTATCGAGCTGGTGCTGCTATACTCGCAGACAAGTCTGGTACCAATTTGCCGACCCAGGAGGGATGGAAGGCTTCGTGGGCCACGGACGCGGGGATCAATCTCATGTGTGTGTGTCGCATGGCGCATCCGACCACTTCGACACTTGCGCCACTTACAATATTATGATCCATCGAAAGGATTAGAAATGGATAACTGTCAAATATGGATAAGAATTCACTTCTACACGTTGATACACAAAATCACAACGGATGACACTCGTTTTTTAAGTAATTTTTCAACAACTGAAATATTTAAGGACTTAACAGACTTATAAAACACACTTTACGCTATCGATTTAAAAAATAGCTATTCTATGAAGCTGCTACCATTTTCAGCTTCATATTAAGTGCAGATCTCCAAAAAATTGAAAAATGACTTTCGTTCGTAGGTCTTGAAAGCAAATGGGTCAGAAGCAAACATTAACACTATGCACTGGGAAACATGGTGATATCCAGTTCGACGAACTTCCGCTTCTTTAATCGCCTTGATGTTCAAAACCCAGATCTCCACGAAAAAAAAGGAAAACTTTAGCTCGCTCCCGAAAATCAGAAATTCGTGCTGGTAGAACGGAAAAATTGCATTCTGTTGGGAAAAAAATTATGTAGATTTTAATAGTCCTTATTTCAACTAAATTATTTTGGAGCAGGTAGGAATAACCAGAGACTCAAGTTTGTGGATCACGTTGGCCACTCACCTTGACTGCAAACTTGTAAAGAACGCTAGTTGTAGGATTCAGGTTACAAAGATTGTAACTGGTTTGCAAAACGTATAACATGCAAAAACTTCAGATTTTAAGAAGAATTTATTCGACAACAACTTCTGTAAAATTAATAGAACGTTGCTAGAATAAGAACTGGAAGAGAGAGAACTGCATAATAAGAACTGCACCACAGAGGCCCTTGCTCTGCCTCCCTTTCAGCTAGTTTTCTACCTAACTGCGCCATCAGCAATCACCCGCCTACAGGATTGATCTGGAGAGCACAAATCCGCATTGAATCCAGTTAAGTTGAGGCTTTAGTCGGCATCACAATGTTAACCTTTTTATTTACTCCCTAGTGTAATTTTTCACGGTAGGATATTATGCGAAATGCAATATTTTCATACTATCCACAATAAAATCCTGTTTACTGGGGCGTTAAATTATTAATAGGGCATGATATTACATATAAACGAGTTTAGAGTGTAATCAGCGGAAATCATGGTAACGTCATTCTTAGCGTTTTACAGTGCAACATAGCTCAGCGCTTTCTCTTTCGTTTGCCTCACATTCCGTTGGCAAAAGTTCGATTTTCACATTTGTAACATTTCTGTAACATAAAATTATATGCTACGATATGATAAACTTTTATTTCAGTCCTTTCGGTAGAATTTCTCACCTGAGGTTTTTTGTTTCAAAACTGGATATGGTTTGTACGGATTCTCTTCTTGAATCAAGAGGCTTCAGTTTCGTATATAATTTCATAAAAAGTTCATTTAGTTCCCAGCAAACTTACTAAGCTTTGATTCTGACACTTAAATTGTATTGATTCTGAAACAATTTTCTACCGAAATCTTATTTGTGTTTTTCTGTTGATTCTATCTAGTCTCTGTCGATGGTCTGCAGTTACCTAGTTGTAAAGTTGCAAATGTCTTCCGGTCGCCTATGATGACGTAGGCCGGAAACGTCCGAACACGACAGCTGTCTCATAACTGCAGAAAAAAGTTACCGAACTAGTAATTACAACAGCGACATTGCTGATAAATGATGGGGCTCCTAGTATCTATGAACACGAGCCATCTGAGCGTAGGCTACTGATTGACTTAGTTTAACATTCAACGATCCACTACAGGATGCGCAGTCAAAAGCCAGTCATAGCTTTGTCTATTTCTACGTAGTTATTTTTCATCGCGTATTTGTAATAAATGGGCATCAACTAAATGAACGATGATTACAATAATATAGGTGATAGCAATAGTTCGCTTGTTGGATGCGAAGCTCAGATGGCGCATTCGATAGCGGAGTGCGAGCAATGAACAGAACAATGGATTTCAGATAATGTACTGCAGTTTTACACCTAACGACCCAATGGCTACAATATTATCATTTAAATAACCTCCTGTACAACCTGTATCACCTATAAATCCATCGAGTGACTCGAGCAAGCACTAGTAATGACGCTATTCCGCTCTTTGCCGTATAGTGCATTTGATCAATGGATCCATTCGCCTAGGAGAAGCGAAGAGCATCACAGTTCTGGTATGAGACTCAATATTTTTACCATGTTTTACCAAGAAAGTAGTCGGATTAGTATTTAACGCTTGCCTCGAGGGCTATTAGCACTCACAGATAACACGTCGTGTTCCTCTATGAATAATATAACGTGCATATAAAAAGTAGAAGTCAAATCAGAGCAGACAGAGTAGCTCATCTCCTGAATTAATTCATAACTCAGGGAGAGTACATGACCACGTTTGATTCTTACTTAGTCCCGTACTCAGTGCAACTTGAGTAAGTGGCATGCAGTCGTGCTACTAACAGGCTCCAGATCATAAACAGGTGAACAGAAGTAAATGAATCAAAATGGAGCCGTTCGTTGACTTGACAAAGTACTCAACTAATATTTTCAAAACAATTTAAGCACTTTCTATTTCTCATTCCTCTTATTCTTTTTTCATGGCAAGGTATGATTTGAAACATAATCACAATGAGGTTGAGATATTTGCAAAACTACAGATGGCAGGTGTCTGCAGTGTGGATCGAACATGCTATTACCTTTTCCAGGGACGAACGAGTTCACCACCACTCCATGCGGGTCCTTCGTTTCGCTTTTCTCTCAGCAGTGTTTCTAATTTATAGGTGTTATCAGCAATCATCTGTTAACGGGGTTGATCCGATAAGCACAAATTGGCATTGAACCCAGTTAAGCTGGAGCCGTAGTATGAATCGCTTTTTATTTACTGCCTATTCTTTTTTCATGGTAGGGTATGATGTGAAAAATAACTCATATACGATCTCCACCACAGACACCTGCGGTCCGGAGTTTTGCAAAGTATCTCAGCATCATTGTGTTTGTTTTGTCAAAACACTTAAACAAAAAAAAGATATGTCCATAGAGTAAGAACATACAAACTAAAATTAATTTGAATTTACAAGATAGGTAAAACGTCAAAACGCACAGCACTCGCGGTTGATCAACCTTCTAAGCGAGCGCCATACATTCGAGTCCATTCGTAGTATCATGAAGGTGATTGCGCAAATATCTAGCCCACACAGTGATTTCCTGGGACCACCGGTGCTAGTGATCTTATCATCTCTTATAAGTCTGGTATAAACCTACCAATGCTGAAGTAAAGGCAGGGTTGCATTTGCCTAGGATGCGAAATCGAACCAGAGACCAATCCGGTATTTATTGCAGAACATTTGGAGGTGCACCACCGCTACACAAGTCCCAGTCCAGAAAACAATGAACAGATTAAGGAACGCGACTAAACTCATAAAATTCGGGTCCGAAATTTGTGATGAAGGGAGCAGAAAGACTTCAACGATTTTATGATCAACAATGAAGAAGACATAGGCGCCGAAAAGTTAACCGAATAATAGCTTTTATACCAAAATCGTGTCGGCTCAACCATATAGAAAATTGCTACAACGATTTCTAAGAATAAAAAAACTCGGACGACATTTAAACCTGGGTCACGAGTGAAAGATGGAGAGAGCGCTGCGATTGTGGAGTCACAAATGGCGGGAGGAAAGGGCGTGATGGATGCGACGGAGCAGCTGCGTTAGCCGATCGCCCGCTAACGACGACACATTGTCGTCGACGGAATCGGACGGAATCGCATCGTTGTGAGCCATTCGGTAGCTCATGGCGAAATCCTGGACGGAATCGGAATCTCACCGATGTGACACATCCGCTGGCTCATAGCGAAAACGATGACGGTATTTGTCTCTTTAATCAAGCGGATGCAACAAATTAGTAACACTTCAAACGATCTACAAATCGTACAGTAACGAGGAAAGTAACGCAGCGACTGTCAACCAGAAATCTCTATACTTAGGAACAGAGTAGTAGTAATGCAAGAGATGGATAATTATTTTAAAAAAAAGGCAACGAACCATGCTATTCTTAATAACTCAAAAGACCGACTTTCTATAAACCTCGGCAGAGATAGTTGATATATTTTTTTATATGATCTTATAAACTAATGTTCTTTAGCTGATGCGAGATTGGTATAAGTCTTCGTTGTCGTTGTCGTTGTTGTTGGTGTTGTTGGTCGATGGCTGACGTTTCGGCGATTCTGAGAAAGGCGAAATCACCGAAACGGCAGCCATCGACCAACAACACCAACAACAACGATAATGACAACGAAGACCTATACCAACCTCGCATCAGCTAAATAAGATCAGTTTATAAGATCATATAAATAAATACATGCTATTCTTAGTCTAAAGACAATAATACAAAACATAGTTATTGATTGGCCATGCACTCAATGAACATTCATCAGACTGGAGGCGAATCAGCTGTGAAACACAAAGACGAATGTGTGACCATCTCCAGAAAAAAAGAACACGTATGAGTTCCAGTTTGCATAGCTTACGTTACACAGATGTGAATAATAAGGAAGACAGGTGCTGAATTCTGAAAGTTCGGAGAATCGACCTAATTCGTCCTCTACTACCAAAAATTCCATGTGATTTCTGGAAATTATACACTCGAACAGGCGCGTGTAGCACAGTGGCAAAAGGTGTCCTGCAATTCACACGTCGTCATTGGTTCGATCTCGCACGCTGGACTCATCAGAGATCCCACCTCTCTAGGGTCAGCGAATGGTACCAAACGCGTCTGAGAGGATAGTAGCACTGACTCGATACAACAGTAGGCCACCGCAAGTCATTGCATAGGCCAGATATCCATTCAGATATCTCTAACTATGTTTGATGAAGTCGAAGGCATAACACATCCTCCAAAGATTGAACGCCAAACGTCTTACTCTTTATCCCTTATTATGTTTAATCCATTTTATAGCTCCTCTTCAAGATAACCTTCCGAGGTGTCCACTTGCATTATACGACCGGAGGTTCACTCCCACTTCACGGTTCTTTCAAGGCCAAGAGTTCAACATCTTAATCCGACAGACCTATTAAGAGTAACCCAAGCCTTCATGGTAGGTACCGGTGAGTGATCCGTGATAACTCTGTTGTGGAGGAGAGTACAAATAAAACGCTCCTTTTTAATAACGTTATTTGGGCTACGTCCTCCAACTAAGCCTAAGTCCAGTGGTCGGTTCTGGCGTAAGGTGAGGACGAATGCAGACGTTACAGGTTTGAATTACTCGATGATTACGGTGATTACAAGTCTTAAAAGTACATGTTTTAAATATTTTAAATAAACAAAACACTAAAAAGGTAATACTTCAAGTACATACTTTAAAAAAAAACTTAATATTCGTGGGATATTCGACGTTTTAGGGCGCTTGTGGCGCAGTGGTTGGAGGCGCCACTGCGACACGCACGTGGAATCGATCCCTGCACCCATTTTCATATCAAGAGAAAGCTGCCGGTACTACCAATATTTAATAGCTTTGTTTTTTTGTAATAAATAATCGATATCTGTTGATTTTAAATGTGTTTATAAATACTCTTCATTTTTAGTTGATATGGTTCTTTTGACGCGTGTGGCGCAGTGTTTGGAGGCGCCACTGCGACACACACATGGAATCGATCCACGCGCCCATGGCCCACCAAGCTTTCCAACCCTCCAGGGTCGGCAAATTGGTACCAGACTTGTCTGAGAGGATAGCAGCACTGGCTCGATACATCGGCAGGTCACTGCGAGTCATCGTATAGGCCAGATATGCATTCAATCACCTCCAACGATACTTAATGAAGTCGAATGCATGGCGCATCCCTCAGGGTTTGATCAACGCCGAGAGCTTTAGAGCTTTATCCATTTTATTCGACGTTTTCACGTTGCTAATCAACAGTTCACCAATGCCACTTCGACATTTCGATATCCGTTTTGTTTTCAAAAAAAAAACAACGTAAATTTCGAAGAGTGAAGTGATTGGATTGATAAACTAAAACAGAAACTATTGGAAAAGCTGAATTTCTGCTCAAAATCAAACGAAAATCAAATTAGTTTTAGAGCAGTTTTTCCTTTTAGTTTCTATCCTGCAGAGATAATGCACGAAAGAAATATTGGATCTGCTGATGAAGATGAAGCTCTCGGCGTTGATCGATCCCTGAGAGGTGCCCAATGCATTCGACCTCATTAAGCATCGTTGGAGGTGATCGAGTGCACATCCGGCCTTTACAATGACTCGCGGTGATCTACCGATGTATCCAGTCAGTGCTGCTATCCTCCCACACAAGTCTGATACCAATCTACCGATCCCGGAAAGATCGAAGGCTTGGCGGGCCAGCTGCGCGGGAATCGATCCCATGTGTCGCAGTGCGCCACCGACCACTGCGCCACACGCGCCCTTTGGATCTACTAATACGCTATAATAAGAAGAAATCTCTTGTTTTTCGTGAAGAGTCAGTTAAGGAGATTTAACTCTAGAAGTGTTCGACTGTCATTGTAAAAAAGCCTTAATCAACATGAAGTAAAGAAAAAAACATCGGCAAAGAAAGATGAAATTGGAGACGGAATTATTGGCACAAGGGTCAAAAAAAGAAAAAACGGCAAAAGAGCCGAGAACGAGGAAAGTTTTCAGAAAGGATCGGAGGCCACACAAATGAAAAAAGGACGCTTCCATCAATAGATTGTCAATAATCGCAATCTACAAGACGACCGATCGCTATATTTACATAGACTTTTTTTTGCAATATTAAAAAAATGACATATGTGTAATTCTGATCTTCGAGAGGATCTGAAGGAAAGCAAGACGCCATCGAAACGTAAATGAAAGAAATTTTATAAGAGAAGTAGATTTTCAATTTTTTTTCGGGATCCGAGAATAACAGAGAACAAGTATTCGAAAAACTGGAGCAAAGAACATTCGACGAACAAAACTGAACAAGGGCGAAGAAATTACTCCTATTTTTCTAATCAACATTATAATCAACTCGACAAAGAACGGCTATGTCATCAAGTGATACGGAGGATCAAATAACAAAACAATGCTGGTTAATTACCTCTAATCTCACCCTCACATACAAGAGGACGCTTGTGTGAAAGATGTCTCGAGCAGGGACCAGTGCGTGCACAGAAAGCAGAGGGAAGAATCGTTGAAATTGGCGCGGTAAATTGCCATTTCCAATGGACACCAACAAATAGCTGCTCCGAAGAGGTTTAGAGGAAGAACCATAGTTTTAAACGATACATCCAGTGAAAATAAGTTCCCATTTATCTCTGATTTCATTACAGACGCAATAAGTGCAGCTATAAACCGTTGCTTAAGGAGGCGTGGCCTACAGAAATCGGAAACATTGACAGAAATACCATCGGACACCCTTAGACGCCAGCTAGTTCGCAACCAATTGCATAACCATCCATGTGCAACTCAAAATTGCATGTGTCCTAACGGTAGGTACGGTAATTGCACGAGCTCGGGTAGAGTGTACCTTCTGGAGGTCATCTGAGGACAAATACAGTAACGAAACGAATAGACCACTGTGCGACCGCATAAAAGAACGTCTAGTTAGCAAATTTAAAGACAAACCAGACATCCAACTATAGGCACGTAGGGAATAAAAACATAACAAACATAACAGAGGTTTTTAAGTAAAAGTCGCCAAGAACGCACAAGAATCTAGAACTTCAACTCTCTCGAAGCATTCCGGATGAATTCCATGAATCCGAAAATGTACCGCAAAGAGGATGCCTCGTTATAACCCGTGATCTCACATAGTACTTACAATTTATCTTTTTAATGTGAGAGGGGCCCATTATCCATTCACGTGAACCCTGGTCACCAAGTGGAATACTCAGTGAAAGGCTCATTGGAAGCAGTTAGTGGGCGAAGAAGCTATTTTATTTCCTATGCGATTGAAATTTAGACTTCGTGGTTTCTTCTTGTTGAGGATATGGAAGTATTTGGCTGAGTAGGTTGCAGTCAATTTGACCATTCTAGGTTATGAGGAAGACGAAATCCGTCAAACTGTCAGTTACTGTAGATAAATAGTAAAATAACATCCTCGTACGTGATCATAAAAAAATAGGGAATATTCGAAGAATGCCTTCATTATATCGAACATCTAAATGCTAGACATTAAAGAAGGAAAACAAAACCGGCAATGTGGTTAAATGACTCAGAAATGATGACAATAAAAAGTAAAGGGCAGAATGAAAGATACCCTCATGGAGAGCTAAGAGAAACTAGCATTAACCTTTACTACCGTATCCTGAAACACGTGAGTCATTTACTGAGTACTACTTCACACTGAATCGAATGAAAAAAAAAGCTTTCGGGTTGCAAAAAGTTCAACCGAACGACCAAACACATCTGCAAAACGATTGGCGCTCCGGCAAGAACAATGCTAACCCCAACCGAGGGCGATCGATGCCTTCACCTTTCGATCGCAACCAATGACCCATATCACATTTTAACACAGCTCTCCACTAATCCACAAATCCACTGTCGAACCCGCTTAAATGCCCTTGTTTTAGTCATTTCTTACTGTACTCTTTGTGATCTTGGCCTTGATTTTTTTATAAACAACACCAGATGTCAGCTCAGTTGAAGGAGTACGCGACGGAGGAACACCATTGTGCTCTAATTTTGCACATTTTAGATTTTCATACCGTACTTGTCTCCTTATTTACATGTTGTTTTTATACTCCTTATTTTCCTATATCTTATTTTACTAATTTGAGTGCATTTTATCTTTTTTTTCCTGTTATTCTGTAGATGAAATCCATCTAAACATCAAAAAAACATCTTTAACAGCATGTCTTTCTCATTAATTCATAAATGTTTTGAAACCAATCGTCGACACGTCATCGGAAAATACTTTACAGCCTATTCTTTCTTTCTTTCTTTTCTCTTTGGTTGATATTTTGTGATTTTTGAATGACTGTGAAAAATTTACAAAAACATGGGAAAATGCCATTAGAGCAAATTTTTTCTACCCGCCTTCCAAAAATGGAACTGCTTCGACAGAATTGTTTTACACTTTTTTCAGTATTACCTTGGTTAGTGAATATTGTAGAATAACGTTTATGGAAGAGGCTTTATCTTTTGTATCATAGCATTCCTCCCAATGGTTTACCACCTCGTCGTGGTGGAAAGTGTTCCTGTGTGTCGGACATTGATGTACAGTGGGAGGATTCGTCCTCAGGTAGGGTCTCCCAAGCTGATGAGGAGTTCGGTGTTTCAACCAGGAAGCCTACCTAAGAATAAACCACTGCCAGGATCCACACCACCGTCCTGGATAGCATTCTCGATCGTTGGTTTAAACTTAATTCTTTCTTAAATGCTCTTGTTTGTCAGATTCTGTGCATCCTACTTGATTCACATGGTCCCATGCTTAGAGCTTTTCTATTCTACAGTAACAACTATTTTACTATTGGTTCCGGTTCTTAAAGGAAATCAATTCGAGCAGAGAAATAGAGGAAACAAAAAAAGTTCACTGAAAAAATGTGCAAGACCTAATCATTTACTTTTTTTCCTCGAGCAAAATTCACCAGAATTTCCCGTATAAGCCATACGAGCGTTGAATAGTTGAAGATGGCGGCCGACCTTGACATTATCGGAAAAAACCTCTACGGCCAAATTATTCCGATTTTTTCTTCGCTGCTATTCATCGTTTTTTTGTTACGACAACGTCATATCGTAAGAGTTGATGGGTAACATTTAATAGCCATAGATGAAAACGTCCATCTCTTTCCATTGGAATCTCGGAGTGATCGATCGATCCGGTCGATTGGAGCGGACAATAGCTCCTCGAGGGTGCTTACTGATTAATGCCGTTGACTGAGTTTAAGCGAATCGATTGTGCAGTCATTCTCATAGCATCGTAGAATGATTCAACTATGCTGTTCACTTAGCTAAACAATTCGAATGTCATCGTGGCATTCCTGGAGGGAAAGCGTCTAATACAACAGTTTTTTCTCGTCTATTCTCTTAATAAACATAATGACTAACAATGACGATTTTATGGCTTGAATCTAAAAATATAAGAAAGACACCTCGGCCAAAAAACATCCAGAGAAGGTCGAAGGACGTACTATACCTATAGGCCCATTGAAGAGACCCCTTTTCTTCAAGTATTTTTAGATAAAGAAAAAAGAAAGTGAACTTATCGAATTCATTCAGAACTCATTAAGATTTCTATTATAGAGAAGTACTAGTCGAAAATTAATAATAGATAAGGCCCTTTTTAATGTTCAAAAAGCAAGCGTGATCACCTTGGAATCTTCTTTTTTTTCTAAAACCGGGATATTTTGAATACTAAATTGGGCAAAAAAGCTGTGAAAATGTGAACAAAAATACGAACTATAGATATAAAGATACAAATGTAAATATAAAAACGTAAGGCAAGGAGTTGTTAAGGGTACGTGTGGAGCAGTGGTCGAAGATATTCAGCAACCCTTTCAACCCTGCTCCCATGGCCCCAAAAACCTTCCATCCCTCCGGGGTCGACAAATTGGTACCAGACTTGTCTGGGAAGATAGCAGCACTGGCTCGATACATGAGCAGGCCACTGCGAGCCATTGTAAAGACCAAATATGCATTCGCCACCGCAAAACGATGCCTAGTGAAGTCGAATGCATGACGCATCTCTTCAAGGATCAAGGATTGATCAACATCGAGAGCTTTTGCTTTACCCTTTACTAGGAGTTGGAAATAAGCAGTGTTCAAAAAAATGAGCCAAAAAATTGAACCATTATCACTTCTATAATGTTATCGTTTCCATCGATTACTATAGGAATAATTCATAACTACTGTTCAAGAATAAAACATAGCATGGAATTCGATCCGATTAGGAAATTAGAGGGATCTTTTAAAATTGCAGTAGTATTGGACGAGAACAGGAAAAACAGTGGAGAAAGAGGTAAAGAAGGAAGTGGTACTACTAGGAAGTACTAATACAAACTTCATAGAGCTACGAAGCTTCCAAAGAGATTGAAACGAAATCTGACGAGCAGACTTGATGGCCGAGGTCAATAAACAAAGATCGCTTCAGTGTAATTGATGCATACAAGCATAGGGATGCTCATATATAAACAACCAATAAGCAATAAAACCATCCTAAGTCACCGAATTATCCATAAAAAATAAGAACTTTAGATTTACTAGAATCTTCAAATACGCTCTCTTCTAATGATTTTCGCCCTTTGCAGTGACTGACGAAGTTACTAAACGTCGAACTGTACAGAGCAAAGTCGTCCACCCTACTTCCGCCCTCCACTCCAAAAGAATCTTCTAAACCGCCCAACTTGGAGTAGACCAATGCCAGAAATAAAATGCCAGCGTTCTGACAACCACATTGTTTTAGACTGGAAAACTTCACCAAAACACAAGAAGGCCATCAACTGTCCCTGGTAACGAATTGGGAAGTCTTTTTTAAAAAATTTGTACAAACTATCGCCCCAAAGAAAGAAAATTTAGTCCAACGAGGAAATTACCAATCGGAAAACAATCTGGAGTCCATGCAATGCTTCATGAACACGAATTCATGTACCAGTGTGGAAAGTAAGTCAAAATTTCGTTAAAAAAGCGTTATTTCTGGACTTGGCCCACGAGATGCTGACTCCATTAAATTCTACGAACCCAGTTCCCCTATTGAAATAGTAATCGATTTGTCAACCTGTGGAAAAAAAAACATAAGAGTTATTCGAACTGTGATCTTAGTTTGGTTTATAAAGGCTTTTTCAATGGAAGAACGGTCCTCTATAAAAACACGAATAAAACTAGTAGAAACATGGCTCGGAGCTCCTAAACCCAAAACCAGTACCTAGGGACAACTCCATTATATGTTTAGGCAATGATTCATAAAATGGCTATGCAGATTACACTGAACACTGGGAAAAGCAAGCATCTTGATGTGAAATTACAAAAGAAGCCGTCAAAAATAATAAGTTGTTAGTACGAAAACCAAAGAATTAATGATGAACGCAAGGCTAGGAAACGATGGAATGCATGGAATCCTGCCTAAAGTCGAATCTGTTACGACTTATATGGCCCGGTTTATCTAGTACGAGTTTCTTTTTACACAACCGATTTCACCAGGTCATCTTGATACGATCTTTTATTTCATCAGTATTGATGGAATAAAGTATAAATTTCTGTAGCGTTCGACGAAATAGAATGGATAGAGATGAGGTAAATCCTCCTTTGAAACTCAACAAATAGCCTTCATTTAAATTTATTCAACTTTTTCTTTCCGAAAAAAATGGAGTAAAAAGAGCGGAAAACGGCAGTAATTCGTATCACGCAATTCGATCAATTCCTACGAAGGTGCTTAAATGAAAAGTGAATAAGAAGAGTGACAATGGACGCTTAGTTTTCGTAATCCGGTTCGTCATCATCCATTCTTACATTCACACTAAGAAGACGTCGATCATCAAAAAAGTAAAGTCGGCTGTCAACCGGATTGTAGTGCAGCATTGTCAAGCCCTGATATGGATTGTACCACGCCACTTGGCCCGGAATCGTCTCATTGCTGAAGATGAAGATGTTTAGATTTTTCGAAGACTTCTTAAAGGTTTTTTAAAAGATTTTCTTCCCATTGTGTGCTCGTTTTTCTTTCTTGGCCAGATTTTTTTTGTATGTATTAAAGCTTTTATGTTCACAAGAACAATTTTCGAGATAGTAAGGGTACTTTTCAAGTTAGAAAATGCTCACTTAAGAAAAAACAACGTCACAGACATCAAAGCAAAAAAGAATTCCGACATATGAGCAGAACTCGGAACCTCAGGTGCGCTTCGAACACACGACTACTCCTTCCGAGAGGTTCACGCTCGATCCACTGCACCAAACACACCAGACGAAGCCCTCGCCTGGCCTTTCTCTCAGCCATTTTTTTTCGCCTTATGCAAAGCTAAATTAGCTTACATATTTGCTGTATAAATTTCAATGCACACGCTCCTGGGCATACTTCGGAATACAAGGAAAGCACACTCCACCTAAGAAATGGTCCGATAGCACAGAAGACGAAAAGAAGAGGTTTCCAACGAAGACACACCAAATTTCAAGACCGACTTTCGTTTAACCTCAGAATTGGTCAATAATTCACTGTTTTTCTTGATGAGCAAACAAATTTTGTGAACTAATTAATGCTGTTACAACAACCTCGCCTTTCCTCATCAAGAAAAGTGCCATTTGTGTTTCAAAATATCCCAACAATTTATTCTAGGGGTTAGTAGCCGCCATTGAAAAGTACTGCGATCTACGCGTACACACTACCTCACCAAGGAATGTTAGAGGGTCTCATACGACGACTGTGATCTTCACCACGTCTTTTGAGAGAATTGAGACCACTGTGTGGCTTTATGGTACGGAGAGAACAAATAAAGTTGAGTAGTGCTTGTTGGAGCCATTTAATGAATAACAGGAAGATAGGTGATACAGGTGTTTATCCTATTCTATAACTACTTACTTATTTACTTGGATACTTCGATATCCCATCATCACCTGCTGTGGGAGCCGCATCAAAATTTCCGTCTTTCAGAGTTTTGCCGGTTTAGCCATTGTGGTTCCCTGGAGTCTCGAGGTCGGCCTAGCCGATGTCTGCTCGAGGTCGTCACTACAGACAGTCGCGGCCCATGTGGATTTGCCACTATGCGACTAGTTTTATATCAGCACGGTGGTGGATCCTGGTATCGATAACGGTGATAATTAAAGAGAAACAAAAATACTGAAGCATACTGTAGACAACCTGCGAATATTCATTCACATGACTCTTCATAGTCGAAAACACTGTCGATTACAAGAAGTATGCCTTCCATATTTGCGAGGATATTCACTCCTATGATTTAGTAAGTCCTGTGTTGTATGCTTCAAGTGGATGTCATCTTAAACACTCCCATTCATCATCATTTCGACAATATTCGAAGGATTCATAAGTAAAATTCGTAAGTACTAAGACGTTATCTAGACAAGAACCATAAAAACTGACACCAGCACAACACGTTTTTCAAAAAATCCTTCATAACAGCCACAAACGTATTTTATGATAAAAACCTCCACGCATTTACACTAAGGTTACGGGTATTCTTCCGCGCGGTTCGTTTAACGTCATTTGTAATTTATTAAGGTCTGCTAAAAACTCTCAGATTACAGTAATTAGAGCAATATATTTTAGTACGATGATTCTCGAGCAATCACTCTCAGCAAGCACTACGGTAATAAAAGGCTTTCAAAGTAATCCAAAGTTCAACGATTATTTCTGCAGCAATAAATGACAGGCTAATGTTCACAATAATAAACTACACCAGTACTAGTACTCTATATCACCAATATAGTCACCTTCACTAATACTTGGTGATTCAACCGGAAGGCAAAAAATTCTCCAGTAATCTCTACTGGATGCCATAATTGTGGCTCTAAGAGGTTTCTAGATAGCTTCTCGAACGGAGAACAGCGTCATGTTCTTCACTTACGATTCGCATGAAAAAGGTGGACTATGCGGGTCTTGCTCTTCGTTTAATCCTTTGTTTTAACAGAATCTCCTGGCTGGCAACAATAACAACGTATGTAGCGCAGTAGTTAGAGGTGTCCCCCAATAAAAAAAATTAATCCTTGGTCTAATCCCACGCTGTGAGCTGCGAACCTCTTTCGGTGTCACTAAGTTCACAACAATAGTGAATTCGCAGTTTTTGATGGCTGCCACTGAGCGAGTGTGTGATGAGTGATCGACATGGGCGGCTGCAATCAAGATGCTGGAAGTCCACCGGAGCGTATTTCACTCGCAGAAGCCCCAACAGTATTTCCATAAACCGGAGCTTTTTCAACTGTTTAAAGCTGTTTTTTTTCCAACTGAATAGTGAATTAAAATGAGAATGCTCTACATTTGACATTCGTTTCTAGTAATGCCAAATGAGTTGCAGGCAGATCTAGTTTTAGTTTTCATCTTTTCTCAAGCGACTTCTACTCCCTGATCGGCAAATCACCAGAAAGAATTCCGCCCATATATAACTTGCAATTCCCTCCTTGAAGACAAAAACTGCTCCCAGGTTGTGGGAGAAAAATAATCACTTGAAGGTGATGGTAGGATTCAATGAACGTGAATATGGAATAAGGAAATTTGAAAAAAGAGGCGGTAAAAAGAATGGAAATTCTCAGTGCAGAACAGCAGCTCTGCGGATAGTCAACGAGCAATCATCTAGGATGCAGTGATTAACTTCCTCTTAAGTTGTTTCCTTTGGCGATTCTTACATACAGCTGCGATTTTTTATCCTCAAGAAATACTTCCACAGAAGATGCATGATGTTGGCAGGTGTTCAGCAGAGAATTTCCATTCTTTTTACCGCCTCCTTTTTCAAATTTCCGTATTCCATATTCACGTTCATTGACCTTTGTTTCTCTCTCCTGATCCGGTTTCAATGTCGTTCATTGGATATCGAAATCTAATTGCTTCTAACCGGTTATGATACCTCCAGACGTCGCATTCGGAAACGACCAACCAGAATGAGGGGAATTGAGGTTAGTGTACCCCAGTGTTCATTTTTCGTATACTTCCGCTGGCGCTATGTTAAGGTTTCTCACGTCACCAGAGGCAGCCTTGTGACCATTTCCTGATAACTCCTCACATTGGTTTAGCCATTAAGGTGAATATCTGCGAATTGTTAAACTTCTTTAGGTGTATATAGAAGCTAGTTACTTTAGTGTTAAAAACAAAATCAAATAAAGATTAGGACGACTAAGACTCTTTTACAAATATTTGTCATAGAGTAAAATAAAGCAAATTGACGAATATGGACACATAAATTGAAAACGGTGGCTTAAAATGGGACAACTGGTGAATGGATGTATGTTGAGATGAGTTAGACTTGAAATGGAATCAGCTTTGATGCTGTTTCATTTAATGGTTTTCTCATGTTATTCGTTGCAATCTCGTTAAAAAAGCGAAAAAAATAAGGGAGTAAAATTAGAAAAAGGAAACAGATGAAAAGGGACGCTCACTGAAAGTTTGGCTTAAAAAATGAAAGGTACTCATTTCACTCACCTGAAAAGATCGTACGCGAGACTGATTCGTGAGTCCCTGGTGGTCGCGCTCTGTAGTCCGTACAGTACGCCGCACATAATGAACGCGTCGGCCAATTCTGTGCCATTCACATCAGGTACTTCCCACGTGTCGACAATATAGAAGTCCTGACAACGCAATGAAAAGCACAAGTTACTTGCCAGTACGATTTTATGACTACGTTATGCAAGACTATGATGAGAACTTATTACTGTGCTAATGTGAAAGAAAACTATTAGTTCAACTGTGATGGACAAGTTTTCTGAACACTACACTTAATTTTCAAGTTTCTCTACCCTTTTTTCCCGCATGGTTCCATCGTAGCAATGCGGAAGTATGAAGAAAACCTGTTTAACTATATGAATGGACAATGATCAACACAAATTCCATGGAATGTTTATGGAATCACGTTCTATCCTATGCTTGGAAACAAATGGAGGGAACAGCATTCAACCTATCCGTTCCTTCTTCTCAGATAGAAAGGTAACTGGTGATAGTAGAATATATCATTTAACAAATCCAATGTGGATACTCACCGGCTCAATCTTGCTCACGTAAAGGGAATAACTATCTGGACGCATGTAAATCACCCAGAGGCCATTTTCGTCAGCAGCAAAGTCGACATAGTTATGCGGACGACTGTACAGCCAAGGATGCCTCTCTGTTTCATTGCAATCCTGAACTTGTATGAAGAATTGGTAAGTGATAGGAAACAAAACATTCGAAAACAAAGCATAAAAATAATGACATCAACATTGTGACCTTTTCGACGGTTCACTAATAATGTTATCTCATCTATAAATTCGCTAAACAGTGGATGTTATTTTGCATTATATAAAATCAATAGAAAAACGAAATTCGGGCGGCTCAATTTACTACTCTTCGTAGATGAACCTTTAACAAGAGATCAAGGTGGTAAGGATTTAGTTGTGAAGGAGTGAGGTTTGAACTAGAGACCTCGCACTCAACAATGGCATTTGGTTGCACCTAGCTGTAAACCTTACGAAGTTTCGAGAAGTAGACTACTATATGCAGCCCAAGATTAAGAAAAAGTGAGAACCAAACCTCAAAAGTGTGATCGGGTAAACGTCCGCAGTCTCTATGGGCAATATCGCCAAGTTCGGCTTCGATCTGATCAGTCGTTTCCAAATCGTATCTGAAACGAGCAATGTCCAAGATGGACTTCGATAATAAAAAATAAAAAGGCTTGTTATGAAAACTTGTACTCTTTATATATAGATGACAAAAGGATTTTAATAGAGTCAAGAATGCAATTCTGAACTATAAAACCTATTTTACAGCCAAGACCGAAAGCTCAATATTCCACTGCCAAATCAATAAAAGGATAAAGGAGAAAGCATCCACCCTTGACCAATCCCTAAGGGACAAGCCATGCATTCGATTCCATTCATAGCATCGTACAGGTGATTTAATGCATATTTGGCCTACACGATGAATCGCGGTGCCTACGAATGTGTCTAATCAGTGTTTTCACTTTTTCAAAATATTCTTGTACTAATTTTCCGAGGCCTGAGGGATAACAGGCTTGGTTAGTCTGGGAAAGGCGATAAAGGCGATAAACTAAGGAATAACTGTATATTGCTGAACACCTTTAACCACTGCTCTAAACACCGCCTTATTCAAATTCTGATTTACTGAGAAGATTGGCATTGTCAATGAGTAAGAACACTATTCTCAATAACTTCCTATTCCTGTAGTATTCGGTAAGAAAACCAGAAAAAGAAGAAGTGACGAAAAAAGACGATACTTCAATATCACTATAAACGATAACAGCAAAGACATTCATCAGTTTACCGTACTAAAGCTGTAGAACCGTGTTTGTGATAATAGTAAGATCCATTGTAAATGAGATTTCCAGTACCGGATGCGAGATAATCTACATAGTACCTGGAAGATATCTCACTATTTTCACAGTGACTATACCAGACACTGAAATCAACACTTCACGCACTTGATATTTTGCACTTTGTTCATCATTTGCCGCTCGTTTTCGTATTCGTAGAGAACCGGTGATGCATAACCATCGGTAACCCAGCGTTTTTCAGCCATGTAATCGGATTGTGGGTGCGCATCACGCATCCAGGAACCAACCTAGATCTATCATACGTAGAAGCACGCAGTACAGTTATAGCGCTCTTTATTACATGTAGAATATAAAACATTATTTGACATCATTTAGTACCCCGTTATTTTCAGGAAGACCCAGTCAGATAGGACATACGACTGCTAAAATACTATTGCGCGGTACCTGATATCCCAGCACTCCTTTCGATCGTTTCTTTGCCTCACAGTCAACACATACAAGTGTAGTCAGATTGACGCGTAAATTCGGTTGCAACTTGAGGAACCCCTCTCATTGTATATATGTTGAATGTTGAACGAGCATGATTCTCCATAGAAGTCGGAAGTCACGTTAGCAGAGTTTTCTGAGGTCGTTATCACATGCAGTTTGACAACCATTGTCGACTTATAGGTGGTCTACTGCCTTGTCACTCGGATTCGACAAATCGAATCCAATATATAAACTAAATTTTATATATTTAGCCTCTATTTTCTACTTCTTCTTTTTTAATGTCAGTGCATAATGTGAAACATAGCTCCAATGTTGCTGAGATATAAGGTCTGCAGGTCAACACGAGGTCTGCAGGCGAAATTTTACATATACGTACAACCAGAATGCATATACTGCACGACTCGCAACAATTTTTTCATTCGATTGGTTCGCTGGTATCCGTTGCCCACAAAGGTGTTTGAATTTGTAGGTGCATTCGACTTCCAATCAAGGATTTTGTCTTCTTCATGAATGCTGTTGAATGGTGGCCAAGTTTATTCTTCTTGGAATCGCTATTAAACCTATTAGGTCTATTAGAGCCCTATTAGAGCGTCCCAGGTCTTTATTACAAACTATTGCTGAACTTCGATTAGAGCGAACTTTACCCGGAGATACTTAATGTCAGTTAGTTGATCTTAGAGCAGTATGAGGCTTAGATGACCAGCAGCGGAAACGAACCAAGAGCCTCGTGTGTATCGTACAGCATTTCCTACCAGTAAGCTTTCCGCGTCCATACCACATAAGTAACAGTAGCAAAAAAGCAAATCAATAAGTAAAAAACATTGTGATCATATAACTTCACACCGATCTTAATAACACTCCACGCTTCACCACAGACTATCGGCGGTTTGCTTTTCTCTTCGAAAGACTGACTACATTTAAATTAAGGGTGAAAAGTGCATACGTACTTCTCCATACTGTGACTCAGCATGAAGAACAGGAATTCCCACAGCAGCCAACATGCATTCTAAAATGAACTTCATTTACCATAAACAAAAACACTTCATTCATTCAAATGTTCTCCTTGAACTTTTCGACTAATCTCGATTGTTTTGTAAATTCGAAAAACCTTACAGCAGGCGTCTAATGAACGGATAGCGATACGTGCGTGACATTATGAGAGTGCATGTGTGAAGTCAGTGGTTTCTTTAGAAGGATTACGTTGTTGGAACAAAATAAGTCCACCATAATGATTAATATAAGTCACAGGTGCCGATCAACCACTATAGGTATCCACAACTGATCAATACTCATATTTTATGTAATCATCAAAATTGTCATTCATTTAGTATGTTATGTTGCTTAGTTGAGAGTTATCTATGTGCTTATCATCCGTTCATTCCATTCTACTTGTATTCTTTTTCATTCTTGTATTCTCTTTCATTCGTATTCATTTACTTCATATTATATTATATTAACTTATTATATTATTTTTGTCATTCTTGTCGTTATTACCACTGTTATCACTATATTACTAAATTATTATATTATTATGTTATTATATGGAAACGAAAAATGGAAGAAAAGAACAGTAGAGTGGACTCCATGAGAAGGCAAACATTTCCTAGGACGACCACCTACACGT
This sequence comes from Angiostrongylus cantonensis, assembly GCA_009735665.1. Classification (NCBI taxonomy): domain Eukaryota; kingdom Metazoa; phylum Nematoda; class Chromadorea; order Rhabditida; family Metastrongylidae; genus Angiostrongylus; species Angiostrongylus cantonensis. The sequence continues at coordinate 2,840,083 of MQTX01000051.1, forward strand.
TGGGTGGACATGTTCGTAATCAAAGCTAATCAGCTGTACCCGCAGCTGCCGTTGTTTTACAGATCACGGTATGAGACTCGCAAGCGATACCATGCTCGAACAAGACCACCACCATGGACTACGATTGCGAGAGAAAGGAACGAATGGCATATGTGCTGGGGTCCGCACAACTCGTGAAGACGGACCGTCCAAGTATCCAAGTAAGTAATGGCCAAAGATCTATTACTGGTGCTCCCACCTTAGACATAAAGACAATAACAATGGCATATGACTATATTATTATATTGCATATATTTTTGCAATGCCAAGAGCTTAACCCTTTAGCTTTATCAATATATTGTTACTATTATTATTATATTTAATTATTTCATTCATTTATTCAATCATTTCGTCGTTCATTTATTCTATTCTATGTATTCTGATCTTTAGAAACGGTTTCGCATGTACAGCAAAGTAAGTCGCCATCACCATGGGAAATTTTAGTATCAGCCGAAGGTGGACAATAGCGGCAACAAGCCCTTATCTCTTGTTTGTACTAAAAACCGTCTAGTAACTTCAGAAAGCCTCGCTAACGCTAAACGATAGTAATTAACTGGAAAATGGATCGTTTAGAAAAACTGTAAAGAAAAATGATCAGCGATTGTAACCGATTGCCTCATCGTCATACTAGGCCATTATTCCTCTTAACGATACTACTAATTTCTCCTGCTTGCTCTTATCCTAGCAGACGTACCAATGTTCACGTCAGAATTTCATCATAAAACAACTTCTATGTCAAGTAATGTTTCATTATGTAAACGGTTTTCTAGCAGAATTTCTCCTTTTAAATGTACAGCCTCAATACCTCTTCGATTGTAGCCAAGGGTCGGCGGACCAGTGTACGGCTCAGGAGTGGTGAAATTCGTGTAGTTACCCCATGTATCCGTGAAATTGCCAAACAGAAGCGTACCATTCTCACCTTAAATATTCTTCGCGGATTATGGCTTTACGAAAAAAAAGGTATATGGTTTAGTGTTCAGCTAAAATTGCCAGAAGAGGGAAATTCACTTTGTATGAATAGAATTTCGATATACAAAGCCGGAAATAATTTGAAAAGAAGAACAGCATCTCAGTCTTATGGGAAGATAGAGGAAAGAAAAACAAATGTATATCGTATCGATGATGACATCGATCGAATATCATTTCGATGTCAACGATTTTCAGCTCTTCTCTCGTTGTCTTACTTATTTCCTTTCTATAAAAATATCGTCTACAGCAGCTATCGTATGTAGCTTACTACAGCTGTCACATTCCATACCATTAGTAAGCCACCTGCTATGTCCTGCAACAAGGCTCCACTGGTCTGTACACAAGAATCCTTCCCAACTTCTCATCAAGCAATGTACAGCGCACACTTTCAGGCCTTTTATTGGAAACGGTAAGTGCTACTAAAACATCGATTGAGGCAGAGCTTGAACGATCCAAATACTCGATGCCGTGTCGCGAATCGGTAGATCCTTTAACTATCGCAGCAAATCAATCAGGACTCAGTGGAACCCACTTCATAGTTCGTTCTTTCGGGCGACGCTTAGGACAAATAACGGAAGCGTTGTTCAAATTCTTGGCATAATTCTAATTTCACAGGCTCCATTTTACATCATAACAAGATTTTGACGTGATAGCAACGCATATGGATGAAACGAATTCTGTAATTTCCACATTTGCGAATTCAACGACGATCCCTCTCCATAAAAGCGATCTGTAGTCATTAGGGATAGTGCACAAAACTAACGCTTTTTCGCGAAACGTCTCGTATAAGCAAACTATTGTGATGGGCAAAAATGGATAGATTGGGCTTGTCATCGAACTCAGTTGACCAATCGCGGGAACTGCTAATGTCCAAGAAAAATTATGCTTACAACACTGAAATCTTCAACCGATTCCCCAAGGCTTCCCTGTGGTGAAGACCTGGTAACTTGCTATTAAGATGACAAATTCTCAAGCTGTAGCCGAATCCCCCTCCAACCGCCTTCATAAATAAATGTGGTGCTCGTACTCATAGGATGTTAGAACGAGTTATCCAAGTTTTTAAACAACTAGTAAACCGAAATGCTTCTGTACCGAACAGAAGTCTCTACAGTAGCTACTACACCAAAATGCTACTCACTGAGCAAATAAAGAAGGAAGAGAATTTAACAAACCAAATACTGGAGGTACAAAGTACTTCGGAGTGGTGGGCCTTCTTCTCCGTGTTGATCGAGGCGTCAGTGTCGTGGTAATTGTCGAGAATCTGTTGAAAAAAATTTACTAGACCTAATAGGCGGAATGTCTAAAAAACATGATTAGTAGGAACATTTTGACTTTCTTTATTGAGAAAATAAGACCATTTAATAACAAAATAACTTATTTTTCATTTCAAAATACTCATTTGTGTCTTAACACTCTGGTGACGAGCCATTTCTAAAGACGTCATAATGAAGTTGTGGGAGTGGCCGGTATGACACCAATGGGCGTCACTTCCTTTCCGGTGGTTTACTTCAACAAATAGAATTATTCTTCTAGACTTCTTGTAATTAGTCGATAGCTTATCCAATGCAGATGCTATAGCAGGCGTCGTACCATGAGACGATCTTCTCTTAATAAATCCCTACCTATTTTTTCATTTCGTGGCGAGAGACTATTCCTGTTGAAGGGAGTGTGTGATACGGAGAGTGAAGAGGCGCGGGAAATTCCCTGCTTCAAATAAGTCGCAACGGATGCAGTGTGTAGCGCTATTTTTGACAAGCAATTCGTTGTTTTCTAATTTTCAGCCACTGTGATGACTTTTGGGCCCTAACAACATCTACTTCTTTGGTAATTGGCGGCCTTACTCCTTTCCTCTACCTACTCATGTTCCTCAAAGGAAAATGTGTTGCTGTTCCTTTCCCAATATAATTCTATACTATTAATACTCGACCAACATAAAATACACCAAAAACGCCTAGCAATCATAAAACATGTAAAACCTCGATAGCTTCCTTGTTTTACTTAGATCTGGCTTCGGCATTCCAGGAGACCAGCCTGGTGGGGGTCCAAATCCGGGTGGTGTCGGCTCAAACGGCACAAGTCGTGTCACTTCCACTTCCTTCACTACCACCACCGGCACTGGAACCATCTTCTCTTCGACCTAAAATCAAGCGAACGTTTAAATAAAGAGCTAATCAAGACATTCGTACTTTCGTACCTGAATCACAGGAGGCCCAGGAATTGGAATTCTATGGACGTACATATTAGGAAACGTGCAGTTGCATCGACCTAATAAAGAAACCGATTTTAGGATGATCATTATGCAGTGTATTTTAACACGGCTTCAATATTAAAATACTACTCAATCCAGCTCACAATTTTACTGACAAACTATTGTTTTTAAATTTTCAGCAGAAATATTATGTAAATATTGAAACGTTTCTCCAGGTAAGAACTAGAACAGAAATAAAACCCAACGACTCCAACTTTGAAAAGATTAAGTCCCTTAAAAAAACCAATAAGACTGTAAGAAAAAAAACCCCGAGTTAGTTCAGTGAGGTAGAACTGAAGACTCCCTACCGTCTTTTCCAGGACTGCCGATCTCACCGACGTCTCCAACAAGTCCAGCCGGGCCAACATTTCCCACTGGACCACGTTTTCCTGAAAATATTCCATCCTTTGTACCACTTTTTATTTATTGCTTACTATTTTTTCATGACAGGCTATTAAGTGAAATACAATCACAATGGTGCCAACATATTTTCGAGGGTCAGATTTAAGTTCAGATTCGAACACGATAAGCTTTCTAGGTGTTCACTCTTTACCCACTGCACCACTGAAGCCGTGCCTTTATCTTTATCTCAGCCACTTTTTTTATCCTATAATAACATGTGAGGTAACATGTGAAGGGTGATCGCGAGCTCGAATTCGGCCTAGAGTCTGGTTTTTGCAAATATCTCAGCATCACTGTAGTTATATTTCATCCTTTATTTTGTAATCCTAATCTGTGTGGATTTTGATGTTTTTGTTCATGATAATAAATTACGTATTTTCTCTCAACAGCAACGGTATACCGCTACATCGTGGTTGAGAAGTGTTCCTGGGTGTCGGGCTGCAATGTACAGCGGCTTGATTCATCCCCTTGACAGGGTCTTCCAAGTTGAGAAAGAGTTCGGCGTTTCCACTAGGAAGCCTCGCTGAGAGTAAACCACTACCAGCATCCGCCGTCGTCCTGGTATTAAACTAGTCGCATGGTGGCAAAATCTCCCTCTGACCTACAAGGGTGGCTACTGCATGTGGTGATGACGACCTGGAGCAGACTTTGGCCAGGCTGACCTCAGGACTTCAGAGAACCACGACGATTAAATCAGCAAAACTACGAAAAAACGGGAATTATGCTGGGTCCCGCACAACCAATGAAAACGGGCTATCCTAGTATCCAAGTAAAACATGTATTTTTATCTTAATGGTGTGATGTTAAATATACTGTATAATGTTGTAGAACCTTTAAACACAAATCGGCATTTTAAGTGTATTTTCGCGTAGAAAATTTTGACCTATCTTAATTCAATATTTACAAGTGTGCAATAGTATGTATGAAGGATAAAAGGATAAAGCTCTCGGCGTTGATCAATCCCTGAGGGATGCGCCATGCATTCGACTTCGTTGGAGGTGATTGAATGCATATTTGGCCATTACAATGACTCGCAGTGGCCTAGCGATGTATCGAGTCAGTGCTGCTATCCTCCTAGAAAAGTTTGGTACCAATTTGCCGACGCCGAAGGAATGGAAGGCTTGACAGGCCATGGGCGCGGAGATCGATACCACTGTTGTGTGTGTGTGGCAGTGGCGCCTCCAACCACTGCGCCACATGCGCCCTATAGTATGTATATAAAATTAAGATATACAACCGGAAAGACGTCACAAAAAACTGTCATCATTGGTAATTTTCACAGATTTCTTAATAAACAAACATCGGTTGTTATTAGACCATTTATTCGCCTACATTAGCTAACGTTTCGGTGGTTTTGCCTTCTTTAGAGCCTGCAAAGGTCAAACTGACACGACAATCTACCCAGTCAAACACTTTCTAATCCTTAGCAGATGAAAATTAATGTTCAATTTTTTGGCTCTGAAGAAGGCAAAATCGCAGAAATATGAGTTATTACAAAATGCTGTAATAACAACTTCGTGTTTGTTCATCAAGCAAACAGTGAATCACTGATCAATGCCGAGGTTAAAAGAAAGTCAGTCCTGGGATTAGTAACGTTTTTTTCCTATGAAATGGGATACTGTACAACGAAAATAAACAAATATGTAAACACAATGATAAACAAATGTGTGAACACACATTAACAAATACTTACCAGGTGGTCCGACGGGACCAGGTAACCCTGGATCACCGCGGGAACCTTGAAACCCCATGAGTTTCATGCCGATGTCCGAGCAGTGACGGTGAATTCGAGAACAAGATCGCTCCAGAACGTCTTTCTGACATAATGAGCTAGCTGTCAAACACGCAATCATATAAACCAGTATAATCTTCGAAAAAAAATTTCATATCCTAATTTTTTTATATATTTATAGTCCGATTTCACATATTGTGTCAAATCTACCACTTCTATCATTCATTCCTTGTGTCGCATTAGTCATCTACGAAGGTCTTCATATTTACACGTGAATTCGGCTGAAACTTGACGAGCCTCTTCACGAACGTGGTTGACTTCTGGCACAAATCTCCCTGGAATGAATCTCCTGAGGTAGCTCCAATACAACATTCCCAGTGAAGCACTACGAAAACAATCGCCGATATTTCTGATACAGAAGCAGCTTTCCCCAGACAAGTCTGGAAACAGTCTTCCAATTCTGAAGGAATAGGAGGTTCGTTTGGGCTGCCGAGGAGTCATTGACCATGTAATTACTGCAACGCCTACCATTATTGCAGTGCTGCTACTTCCTCATTTCTTTGTTCATGGTGTAATTCGTCCCAAATTCCGAATTTTAGTACGATTAATAGATAACTAACAAATAAATGCATATTTATATATGAAAATATAAAACAAATGAATCGGATAGGTTCTTTTTTTAGGCACACAGAACACTTGCATACGAGTTGACTGCACAAAAAAGCCTTGGAAGCTCAACAGATGGAGTTCTGTAAGAAAACCTGTTCTTAAAAAGGTTTTCAAAGAATCCAATTAATGGCTCGTTAGGGGTCAGCACGCTATCCATTCGTATCATTCACTCATTTTCGCCTCTGGCAAGATAGCTGCAAATATTTTAAGCCGCGTTCCCACTTGCCGGCAGGTATCCTCGATCCAAGGCGTCCAGTGATTTCGCTTTTGTCGCAAACAGGTCATTTGTGTTCATCAATCATTGCTTTTTCTTTCGCGACATGTTTTCTTCGACGAAACTCCTCAACCTACAGGACTCCAATAAATTAGTAAAACGTATTGCTTTACGTAGGTTCATTCCTCCTGCAAAGCTTCATTTCTTAATGCGTCGCTCATCGATTTATCGTCCAGAGAAGACCACTGAATATTCTACGAATGTTGTTAAATGTTTATAATCCTTTTTCTCTGATTGTTTTCCATGCTTACTAAATACCATCCGGTTACATGTGGGAAATGATCTTCGCCGGTGGTCATCCACCCGTTCTCGTTTGTTTTTGCTTACACCCGTTGCTCTTAACAACATCATACGTCAGTACTTTTATCCTACAATCTATATCTTAGTGGTTAATGATTTCCTAACGAAAATATGCCTGTTCTGGAATCGAAAGCAACCTACTTTCTCTAACTGATCGATCGGAGGGAGGTTTGCAATTTCGCGGCAAGACTTCATCAACAGGGCGGCTATTTCTGCCATTGGTTTTATCTTATCCGGACCGGAGAGACAAGTTGAACCCTAATGAATTCGGCCATGATGAGGCAATAAATCAGTGGGAGAATGGGCAAGAGGAAACAATTCAAATCTCGAACTATTCTCACGATCAATTTCGTGTTTGTCTTTTAAAATTAGAAGACTCATTTAGTCACCAGTGTAAAAAGCACTCATCCTGCATTTAACACCTTTGCAACGAAATGACCTCTATAGGAGTCATAAGATGCGGAAAGAATGGATGCTTTCAACTTTACATCAATAGTTCTCAGCTCGTAATGAATTTTACCAATTGCAATAGAGAATATTAAAATTTATTAGCTTTGCATACAGAACAAGACTTCTATGTTTTACGAAAACGAAGTTCTGGTCTTCTGGAGCTGATGACATATATTTCTTTCACTTTTGGAATTCCATCCAGCAAGACAAGGTGGTGTTCTTCAATGGATCACTTATCTTTTCAGCACTCGCTCTTACGTTGGGTATTTTAAAAACTTAAATTCCTCCATCGATTTCTTGAAGATTGACTCTAAGTAAATTTAAATTCTAAAAGACTGTGTATAAAAAATTTATATGTCTTCATTACGATAGAAGAAAGTCTTCCTTATAATTTTTAAAGTTCCGAACCTCAGAAATACGCTAGTGATTGAGCAGCTACCAATCGTTTAAAGCCAGCTTCGTCAAAAAAATGTTCAAACCGCTTCTCGTATGAAGAGATCTCTAACTAGTAGACATCAAATTATTCACTTACTGGAATTAGAGTGTTTTGTCCTAAAATGATGGTGTACTCCTCAAGATCTGCTGGCACATTACCCTTGGCGGATCGTTTCACGCGTACATCCAGTGGATCTCTTACCAGCTCCCGAAAGTCGCACTCAAATCTCTGTAAGCGAAAAACCAGTAAAATAATCGAAATTGATTTGCGTAAAGTACAACTTTACTAGACAGATCTAAGTGACCACTAGCAGGTATTATGAAAGTCGCAGAGAGAACGGTGTAAATAAAAGTTGATAAATCTTACCGATACTCTATTGTTCCCGACTTACTCAACAGGGCCTTCTTTTTCGAATTTTTTCATCAATTTAAAGGAAACTTCTGGTAAAACGCCAAGAAACCACCAAATCGTTCAGAATTTTTGCAACACCACAACTCCCAAATATAAGTTGGAACTGTTCTTCGTTATCCGTCTCTTCTAAAGAAGTCTGTATGCACTATGAATCCTCTTATTTCTCTGATATTTGTAAAAACCCTCATTGCAATGAACGGCGTCGTAAAGACAAGTTAGCATGAATATGAGTATTACGTTCGAAAAGTTACATCATCATGAGGCTATAATACGTCTAAACGGCTTCCGCTGTCTTGTAGCATCTTACAAAAGTAGTACTAAACATTGTAACTTAAAATGATGAAAAAAAAGTTGAGTTACCCACAATAATCGTGACATAGGCGTGTAAATAGAATACGATCAGAAGGAACAGGTTTCCTATTTGGGCAATAACTATCCATCGAGATACACGTGCCGAAATCGCTTCCGGCAATGGTGCTGACTTTCCCGCAATGTCATCCATGCCGGACTAGTGCAGCATTCGTAGTTGCTAAGCGCTTGCGAGGCATGAAATGTGATATGCACAAACCATGCATGGATGGCGGTCAGAATCGACAATAAACAGCCAAGTTTAGCGCTTCTAATCAAAATGGCGCAGCACATTAGAGGAGAAGTCAATCACGACTAGTTAAGAGCAAAACCACAGTATCACTTGTTGTAATGGATTTCTTCGCTGAATTATGTAAACGTAAAACAGTTTTGTATTGCTTCGTTAGTCTGACCCCATGGCGTAAGCCAATCCAAGCAAAAACGAAAGCTATTCAGTGTAATTTGATAAATGGGAACCTTATATGTGACTAGACCCCCCCCCCCCGATTTCATTCTTCCGAAAACCTTTACTAACGTCCCTTCACGTACTCATCTACCTAAAAAAAAGGAGCCACAATTATCATCGTATCTTGCCTCCTATGACAAAGAAACCTGGATCAGATGTGGTGGAAACATTGTTCAACAGCGAGGCTTCATAGCAAGTACAGTTCAGAAAATATTCTGTATACGTTTATATTCCGTCATAAGCATCACTACAAACTGGACAGCAAAAGTTCTGCATAATCGGGAGAATGGACGGAAAGGAGATAGACGACATGCACATGGTAAGAAAGAAATCACATTTGATTTGAAAGGGGATTGCACATAACATTTGTAACCAGACATTCAAAAAAAAAAGAAAAAAAAAACTCAAAAATTACAGATGTATGTTTGAGAAAACTGACAGCCAAATGCTCTTACCGCTCTATAACACTATGCCAGAGAACAAGATATTTGAACGGTACGGTGAAATGTGCAAACGATCATTAAATAGACGATAGCAAGCTCCCACCTAGCTCAAACACGCAAATTGGCCATTAACGAGTAAAGCAGATCTCCTATTTTGATTCTGAACAGTGAGATTATTCCCTTAGATTTCTATGCTCAGGCTTTAAGTACAAATGAGAACAAAAAACGATTGGAAAGTGTCGGCGATTATTCCATCGGAATCCGGATAGCATTACGAGCACTAATATTAGACAATAGTGTTCATAAATCCACAGACTTTCCCAAGCGTCGTAACCTCACTGAAAATGTTTTACATTTACAAAAAAAATGTTGTAAATTATTAAATGTTAAACACTCTGCCCTCCTAGAAACACTGAAGAAAACGAAATTAACCTATTCTAAGCAAGGTTAGGAGCGCATAAATATTTAGATGACTCATTTTCACATGTCATGCGGATCCTGGAATTTTCCCATTTTTTTCTCTTTGCCCTGTAACCGTCATCCACAAAGGTGTCGGTGTTCGCGTTTGAATTCGTTTGCAACTCGAGGACTTATCATTTTTCCCTCCTCAATGACACACTGGACACTGAATGAGCATGTTCTTCCGTGAGAGCTCGACATATACAAGCTAGTGCGTTTTCAAGCCATCACCATATGAAGTTTTACTAAGGATAGCAAATCCTCTGACGGCAACGAATCCAGAGATCAATCAACCGAATGTTAAAGAACGATGTAACAATCCGAATTCGAAAGTAGCAATATGCAAAGCAAATGCAAATCAAACATAAGCCTAACTATTTGATAATCGATAATTGAATGGCCCACTGTTTATGGAAAACCATATTTTGGAAGTCTGTAAAATTTGCATATTTCTGACCCTAAAGAGTTTCTCCGTGTAGTTCCTAGAAAGTTGCGATAGGTGGTCTCTCCTTCATCACCACTGGCAATCGTCAACCTTTGTGGATCGAAGGGAACTCTTCCACCAGGTTACTATCATGACGCTGTTATTTGCTGGCATAGGATTGCTCTACTCTCAGACGAGTTTCCGGTAGCTAACGTCAAACTTTTTCTCAGCCGAGGTGATCTTAGTGTGAGTTTTGCCATAATTAGTTACAAGAGACAAAAGATCAACAATGAGGAAACAAAACAAAATGTCCACCTAGCCGACTCGTTAAAAATCAATTCGCATACAAAATTCCCGCAAAGCACACAGACACTAAGTTTGCACACCACATTCATTTCACATCTGCAATAATTTTGAAGACTCACATCGTTCATAATTTTTCTCAAGCGCTTCAGATACACGATGGCGGGCCTCCATGGACTGGAACGCGATCCCCACTCGAAGAAGAGTTTCATTTTCCTCCACGGACATCATCATGTCCATTTCAATTTGATTTCCCAACACAGCTTGGCGCTGTAAAGAGGGGGAAAATAGAATTTAAAGGCACAAAAAACTCCTGTATGCCGAGAACAGTTGATGAAATGATTGTTTACAATGAACGTCAGCTAAAATCGACAGCATTCATTTGTCTCAAAGAATATTTGACATACATTTGTAACTAACCTTCCAAAAAGCACAAAATGGTATAATAAAAAGAAGCTGATATATATGTTGTAGCATAAAAAAGATAAAGCTCTCGGTGTTGATCAATTCCTGAGGGATGCACCATACATTGGACTTCATTAAACATCGCTGATGTGATCGAATGTATATCTGGCCTTTACGATAACCCACGGTAACCTACCGATGTATCGAGCCAGTGCTGTTATCCCCCCAGATAAGTTTGGCAGCAGTTTGTTGACCCCGGAGAGATGGAAGGCTAGGTGGGCCAGAGTCGCAAGAATCGATCCTATGTGTATTGCAAGGCGCCCCCAACCACAGCGCCACACGAGCCCTACTTTTCGTATAATTGAAATAAAGTCGTAAAATTGAAAGTAATTTTAACCTTACTATAAAATGATAATAACATGCGACTAGACAGATGTAGTCAATGGTAGTCATTATTTCACAAATAAAGTTACCGCCGTATAAAACCTGAGAAAAAAAAAGAGCTAACTCTGAAATCAAACTGAATTTCAAAGTTACGTTTTCAGTGAATACTGAAAAACTTGGACAATACCGCATATTATAGCTAATTACTTAGTAAATAATGACATTAAGGAACCAAAAGTACTAGCAGTACAAAGACAAGCAATCGATCATTAACTCATTAATCTTCACCAGCCAAGGAACTCCAAAATATAAAAAAAGGATAAAGCTCTCGGCGTTGATCAATCCCTGAGGGATGCGCCATCCATTCGACTTCATTAAGTATCGTTGGAGGTGATTCAATGCATATCTGGCCTTTACAATGATTCGCGGTGGCCTGCCGATGTATCGAGTCAGTGCTGCTATCCTCCCAGACAAGTCTGGTGCCAATTTGCCTACCCCGGAGGGATGGAAGGCTTGGTGGACCATGGGCGCATTCCACGTGCGTGTAGCAATGGCGCCTCCAACCACTGCGCCACACGCGCCCCTTAACTCCAAAATATGACTTTTAGATGGTCGTAACAAGAAATATCTTCTCTAATATTTACAACCATTCGCACTATCGGACAAGATTTCACGCAAATTAAACAAAAAGCAAAGAGGAGGGAGAAGGAGGAAAAGAGCAAAACCCACTATCCAGAATATTCAAAAAACAAAAAAAAAAACAAATGCATAATACACGATCAAAAATGAAGAGAGATAATTTATACAGCCACCAACTAACCTGGTTCTCAGCTCTAAACTCGGTAAGAGTTTGCGTAACAAGTGTTGAACGAAGAAGTTTGGCCAAAAGTTCTGGAGTAATAAAATTCGACTCAATATTCAACACTTTCAACGAAGGGGATGTCTCTATGAGTTCGACCAAACCCTGAAAACTTTTTTATTAGGATTAAATGGAACATATTCACAACGTCAACTGGATGAAAAAAAAAACAGCTCATATAAATTTGGGTGACATACCCTTGCTTCGCTATCCGAAATTGCCGTGTTGGCCATACTCAATTTTTTTATGTGCTTACTTGCACATGCGGCAGTTATTAATCTCCTGATTTTCTCCTAAAACTGAATGGAACATATTCACAACGTCAACTGGATGAAAAAAAAACAGCTCATATAAATTTGGGTGACATACCCTTGCTTCGCTATCCGAAATTGCCGTGTTGGCCATACTCAATTTTTTTATGTGCTTACTTGCACATGCGGCAGTTATTAATCTCCTGATTTTCTCCTAAAACTAAGGAACTCTAGGACAGAAGTGAAGCAACGCTTAAGAAGAAGCAACGTCACGAAAAGCCAAACTAACTTTAGAAACCCGCTTCATATTGTTAATGTTAACCTCGGTCATTTCCTGCTCATTTGCTTCTAGCCGCCTTAACAAATACAAATAGGGAATACCAACCACAACATTAAATCCGACATAAAAATACTTTGATAGCAAAACTTACTTAATACAATCATCGACGTCAGTTTGGTTATCCGGTTCATCGGGTGTTTCTTTCGGTTCATAAGCACGGATCACACCAGTAAACGTTGTACCCGTAGAGTCATCTTGCTGTTTTCCTCTTAGAGCATTATAATACTGCGGCTGATTCAGGATGTTATGCATGCCTGAATAAAGTTAACCCTTGCTTTTAACATCACCAATGATCGTCTATACTTTAAAAAAAAACATGAGAAGGAATTACCAAGAATTCCCGCTAGGTCTACAAGATCTCTTTCGGGCGCACCATCCAAAGCTTCATTGAAATCATCTTCTTCGTCGTCAAAATCAAGTTCTATGGGCATCTCCATTCCAGCGATTCCCGAAGCTGCCCTCCCTTCTCCTCCGTCATCACCGCCATTATCACCCTCCCATACCTTACCTAAAGTCATCCACAAATTAAAACGATTAGTAATTGATTTTTGAGTAAAAAGATGAAATAAGTAGAGATTGTTTTAAAACACACCGCGTTTAACTCCTGGGGAGAAAGGTACCACGTCTTCCCAGTCCTTTTCGTTCTTTGCCTGGTCCTCTAGGAATTTCAGAAGTTGGTCTCTTTTGTATGGTCCTGTTGGAGTTTTACTAGTCTGGTCCCGACAGCGTTGTGATGGCGGTAGCATGGAATTCTGAAAATAAGAAACTTTCGAAAATCAACTTGAAGAAATTTCATAACAAGGCGTTTCCACATTGGGAAATAAGAAGACATCTATGACAACAGCAACAACGAAACACATTGCTCATTGACTATTGGAAGTGTCAGTTCCCATCATCATTTAGAATTCTATAGAATCCCATCAGCATTCCACCTCAAACGACAGCTATCACTTCAATCCACATAATTCAGCAAAAGTAAGTTATTTTCATCAAACTACTTACTCACTTTATGTATAAATAAGTATTTCAAGTTCCTCAAATGGATTACAATTTAGTTTATTTCATAAAGCATATTTTCAGTAATATCAGCAGATGTAGCTACACTCACAAAGCTTGCTCTGAGCTAAATTAAACACTGTGATTCTGTACAATAGAACTTAAGACGGCATGTAAAAATAATGTACAAAACGTGATGGAAAATGGAATAGTTTCCTATCAGGTTTCTTTTTTTTCTTTAACATAACGTTTTATTTCCTTTTAACACCTCCAACCTCCAAAGTCATACTCAATGCCTCATAAACTAGGAAGATTCCACGTTTATTGGTTCCATAAAAACGGCTATTTCAATATGTGACACGTCCTGACGCTTTGTTGAAAGCTCGCATTCACTTACTGACTCCAGAAGTAGAAAACTCCAGGTTTATTGGTTGCATAAAAACGGCTATTTCAATATGTGACATGTCCTAACGCTCCGCTAAGCTAGCACTCACTTACTGACTCTAAAAGTAGAAAATAAATGCGCATTTCTATAAAATGAGCAAAAATGTCAGAAGCGTTATCGTGCATTTCACCACTGAGCTAAAATCTCTGTCACCACATAACTCTCTTCTACGGTATTCACAACAACGTGAATTGACTTCAATGCGCTTTCTTCTCATTTGGTGCCACGCTTCTTTGCTGCACTCAATCGATAACCCTTTCAACTACATATGTTGTGCTAGGCGCGGTCCGAGAAAAACGATATTCGACACATAACAATTAACCAAAAAACTTTTTCCGACAAATTTGCTTGCCATGCCACAGCGATTGTTGTTAATGAGAAGGACACACAGACATCTCGGGTGACAGGGGATAACGACACATGATAAGTGTGCTAAGATGTCTTCGCTGCATAAATACACGTGCATCGATCTCTTTGGGTTAAACAGTACCGATAAAGTAACCCGAAGGGCGTTGCTAATAATGGCATTTTATGGACTTCCTTGAGCATACAACAAGCACTGATTTCGATGTCTTCAATCGGAGAGAAACTAGTCATTCATACACCGGAAATCACGCGTACTGAGTGTGTTAACAAATATTGACGACCTTCCTTGTTTAGATAAACGTGCAGAATCCAACAAAACGGACGTATAAGACTTCTAGCTGTCGGAGCATTGTTTACATTCTCCAATTCTGATCGTACGCGACAAAGCTTGAGAGACTAACGACTGAAGACGAGAAGGAGGAAAGTCTCTGTTGCAAGTCATTCGGAAAATTTATCAAATAAATAAAGGCAAAACCATAAGACGTACCCATTAGGATGAAAAGTACAACCTAGAAGATGCTAAATAAACCTCCTCCTAGAACTGGAACAGCTTTTGGCCTTATTGATGTAAATAAAACTCAAATGTATGATAACACTCAGTTCTTGTGAAGGAGTGTGAAATGGCTCAACAATTTTTTCAAAAATCTTAGCATACAGTCGCCATAACTTTTTAAGAAAACTGAGTCGATTTTTTCCATTTTGAAAAAAATTGATCCTCACCGTTTTGCACACTTCACATCAAAATCGACTCAATTGTCAAGAATAATGAAGGAAAACTTTGTTAGTTCCAATACTTTTCAAAAGTGTACCAAAGGATCTTAGGTCTTTCTGCAAGCCCTATAACATCCACTAGTTATCCTTTTCTCTCTTCTATAAAAAAAAAAAGCCAGTAATAAAGCAGCAATAACATAAAAACAGCATGAACAATGCATATCATATAAACATTTCACAGTTTAACATTCTGATAACTTCGAAAAGCGCATAAATTAACCTTCAGACATGGTCCAAGGAATTATACTTAAGTGGTAAAACACGAAGAGACAGTTTTTCGGAAGGAAACGTGTTCAACAAAAAAAAAAACCGGGAAAATAGCAGTAGGCAAATGAACATATTTCAAGGTTTACACATATCTAACCAGAGAAAATAATAAAAAATATTGAAAAGTATCGCTATAAATGACGAAACCCACATCTGGATCGAAATCATTGTTGAGGTCTTCGAGTTCATCTATACTCAGACTAGACAGTAAACCATCAATATCGTGGTCATCGAGATCCTATAACAGAAATCCAGAGAAAAGCACAGAACACCTCTACATTCCAAATCTCAAATCAGTTGTGAACTTCACCTTACCTAAGTTTAAACGACTACAACATGTATAAGGAACTGAATTCAGAAGAAAGAAAAAGAAAACTGTCGAAGAATCACAAACCTTTAATCCTTTTCCGCTGAGCTTCGTCTGAGATATCGGCGGATGTCTGGTATGCTTTGCGATCGTAGTCGCAGCGAAGGTCTTCTCCTCCGAATAGTAGCTGAAAATTCTCATTAGAAAGCCAGTTTCCTAGGAGTTTTTGTCCACAAAATACTAATAAATAACTGTAAACGAACTCATAAAAGATGAAATAAAGCCCCTCAAACAGAATACTGATGACGACCGTAAACAGGTACTAACCACTTCAGCTAGTAAGAAATTTAATGCTTTTCAGTACACTGCTGTTAGAACTGTTTAGTATTTGACTGGAGCATCGAGAGCTTCATTGGATAGTTACAATATCCAATATGAGATCAGGGTAATATAAAATGAGATTAGCAACTAAGAAGTAAGTAAACCCTTTCTTTGCTAGCATAATTAAAAATTCTGACAGTGATCGACCTCATAGAAAAAGGTTATCAAACCCGTGGTCCATCAGCAAATTCAGACACCTCGCAGACTCAGGTACATTAAGTGAAATAATTTGTGATAACCAATGGATAAATAGAAGTGTTTTCTTCTATGGATAAACCTGTTACTAATCGACCGACCAGAGAAGAATAGAGCTTCGTTAGCTAAGGGATCGAACTAGCATCCATATAATCAGGAAGATTACCACATCAGATTCCACTTCGCTCCTCTTCGATGATAAAGAAGAGAAAACCAAGAAAATAGAAAACTATCCGCAACATAATCGAGTATGTACTAACATTTGTATCACCTTTCTATTTACAAGTTCCACGTGTGTAACAGCACAGGTAGATTTAAAAAAAAGAGAGAGAGAGAGAGAGAGAGAGAGGAACGAATGGAACACCTCCTCAGAAAGTACAGATATCTTCTGAGACAGGTCGGTGGGAATACAATACGTCACAAACATGGATTACAAAATAAAACTGCGATTCAAATGTAAAAACACCTCCGTCTTCCTAAGAATATCGACCGTTATTGACTAAAATTCTGGGATAAAAGAAAGATACTGTTAGCTACTGTAATCACTATAAACTTACTCGCCATGAAAGATTCGACTTCTCGGTATTAGCGGCTGCTGGCCTAATTCGGACATCGCCGTCGGTATCCTCGAAACTTCTATGGTAGGTGGGGTTTGATTGGACGCGAAAGCAAACGCTGAGGGTTGAGGGTTGCGGATTTGGTGTGCACAGGTCGGAAGGTCGCTTGAGCATCTCTTCATTCACTATGCAAACAGAAAATTCGTGTAGACATTGGCGCTCACCCGCTCTCTCATACGACATAATGCGGCAAAATCCAACACTCAAACGCATGGAACTCACTCGGATCGGCTCATCTCGGAAACTGTGACGATGGTCCGAAGCGGAACAGAACAGCAGCAAACGACGACAACGACGATGACTATGATGGCGACAGAGACGACGACAACTAGGGGGCGACCACCGATGTCCTGCTGTCCGATCGTGTGTGTGTGTGCCGGTGTCTGTCGGTGTGTGTGCGTGTGTATGTGTATGTGTGTGTGTATGTGTGTATGTGCCATGTCGTGCTTTCGCCGTTGATCGATACTGCACCAAATGTTTGCGTTCAGTGAGTATCGCGCTATTTCGCATAGTATTGTGTACGCAGCTAAAAGATGCAACGACGAGCGTGTTTAGAGCAGTTGTTAAGCCGTACACTCAATTCGTTCATAGTACTCTTCTCATTGTTATTAGCCAAGTGTTCAGTGTAATCCATTCTACGGTGTTTTCACGTTTCAAACCTCACTGACGACGATCGCCACCAGTACTGCTGGTTTGCTGACTCCATTGAAACTATGGTGGTGGTTGTGAGGTGTATCGCCGTTCCCCAACCAGATCCTTGTGTCTGGAGAGATCTATAGGCGAGCGCTTAAGTGGAATCTAGTCTTTGACGGCTTGTCGTGTAGTTTCCTTTGAAATTGAAGAGCGTGGTGTAGGGAGCCATTCTAGAGGCAGACACTAGCGTCAATGGTGTCCTGACCTTGACTCGTTTCCCATCCTTACAAAGTCAACAATGTTGTGTGGACGGTGGATTCGTAGGAGACGGATAGACCACTGGTCTGCCGTTAGCTAAAACTTGGTTGTCGTCATGGAAGATCAATATATGAGGTGATTCAGGATTGCTAATAGCGGATTTTATCTCAGCACGCGTAGATGGTCCTTAGGAGGAAGTGGCATAACTCGACGATACAAGTAATTATTTGTTACCCTTACTAAGGTTTAATGAAAGTTGTATTTTAAGATATGACGTTGCTCACATCTACTTAACTGTTCGTCATTCTGTAAGGGTTTTAATTAGGAGAGAGGAAATCAATGTGAGGGACTCACTGGTGCAGTGAGTAACTAATGAGCTCAGGAAATGGTGATCGAGGGTTCCAGTCTTGTCCGGAGTCTGAATTTTGCAAATGTCTCAACATCATTGTGGTTGTATTTCACATTTTTAAGTGTTCAAGGACTTCACAGTTATTCGATGCTACCTACATCATCTTCTTGGCGACGGTCATCGACGTCTACGATTTCGCCACCACATTTCGAATTAGGCGATATTTTTAGAGCCAAATAATTTTGGCGAATTCACAAACAGAAGGCTCCCACTTAGAACTTCGCTATGAAATGAGAATTCTGCTCCTTCCGTACATTTCCTTACCAACGTTAGGGTTGGCCTTTTTCCTCCCTATTCTGGCAGTTTTTAGTCCTTCTATGACAACGATAGGGATTCCATATGTTGTCAATGTGATGATTTCAGATTGGTTAAAGTACGATTAGAAAAAAAAAGGAGAATGGTTATGAATTTAAGAAGGTGAACGCCAACCTATATTGAGAAATTCTGGATTATTAGAAGGCGGTCGATAGAGAATCACTGGAAAACGTTGAATGATCTGGCTAACAAGACGGTAGATGTTCCATTGGAGGATGAAAAAGTGCTCTTTTGAAAGGGGGAATCAAGAGAAGAACCAGTTTTAAGCACCGTTCCCAGAGCGACGAATATGGTTTTCTCCAATATAATGGCCTTCAATCACATAAAACTTGAATGGACGTTTAGTTAGGCGTCGAAATAAACAGGATAAAGTAATGAAGAATCTTAAATTTCCTCTCTTTCGCCTTCCTTCCACCTTTTGTGTTCTACAACTTTCTTACCGTAACTTATATTTTTACGAATAAATGCAGAACGATTAAAGTGATTGGACAGTTTGGGGATGAATATCGTTTCTGTTATTTTTGTTGCTATGGGACATCATAGAAAAGGGCGTGTGTAGCGCAGTGGTCGGAGACGTCTCCGTGGAATCACAAACGTGGAATCGATCCTCGCGCACTTGCACCACCAACCCTTCAATCTCTTTGGAGCCGACAAATTGCCACCAGGCTTGTCTGGGAGAATAGCAGCACTGGCTCGATACATCGCTAGGGCACCGTGAGTTATTATAAAGTCCAGATATGCATTTAATCACCTCCAAACGATGCTTAATGAAGTCGAATGCACTCCGCATCCCTCAGGGATTGATCAACGCCGAGAGCTTTTATCCTTTATGGGACATCATGAACATATACGTGGTTTGCAGTTAAGAGTAACTAATAACGGAAGGAAAGTCGTTGTTGTTTGAAGACGGGTTTTTTCGTGATTAAAGCAGGATTTTATATAATATTTGATCTTTTTGTTGTCTGGATAGTTTTACTGAAGTAGTAAAATGTTCAGTTACCGATATGTTTACAACATGTCGATTTTGATTAATGGAGTCATTAAAGAGCAGATGTTGCAGTAATTCGCTGTTTTCTTGATAAGCACACATGAGGCTGTTGTGAGACTCTCCATTCACAAAAAAGCTGACGTTTTGGAGGCGGGTTTCGCCTTCATCAGGGCCTGAAAGGATCGAGCTGTCTTCAATCTAACCACCCAAACACCTCTATAACCAAACAGAGAACTAGGATTTTAATCGTATTGGAAACAAAATGGCTTCTTTGTACAACTACTACTTCCAATGAGTCTTCCACTGAGTATACCGCGTGAAGCAACCAACTGAACAGAATTCACATGGAAGAGTTGTGTGCCTCTCACACTGGAATAAGAATCTTAAATACTGTCCGATTTCACGCGTGATTGTTATGTGGCATTCTTCTCTGGGGGTCATTTTCGGATTCTTGGAATCTATCCAGAATGCTTCGAGAGTTTTGCGCGCTGAAGCTTTCCATTACTGTACAAGGATGGCGGCTTCTACTTCAAAATAGATGTTGCGGTTATTCGACTGTTTTCTTCCTTACCTTTTCTTGAGAAAAATATTGGCATAATTCATTATTACGTCTTCTCGGTTTTTACACACAAGTGTTATGTATTTCGAGAACTGTTCAGCAACTTGAGCATGGCACGGCTATTGACGAGGATAGGTATTGATCGATTCATTTAGCCTGTGGCTTGTCTTAGTTCTGCTTTAGTGAACTCACTGCATTCTAAACTACTACGCTATGTCTATAGGTGGAAATATGAGGTGAAAACCAGAAAAAATTTGGTAGATGATGAGAGATAACTAAATGATCGATCATTTAAGCAATGAGGCACTCAACTGAACTTATATTCAGCTTTGATTTTGCAAATATAGATGTGGAGAATCAACTAGCTTGCGTAGTAGATGAGTACTGTAGCATATCCGCTTATATTCTCCAAGGTGGAACGTACTAAAAGCATTTCTTCAACTCACCTGAACACTTTCGGCTTGTGAACATTATAAAGCAACCAGTTTTCTTTGTAGGACCTTTTGCACTGCCAGATGGCTACCTAATTAGCAAAATTTGTTTTGCATGGTATTTTACTGATTAGCAAAACCTTCCTTCTGTTTCTTCGGACTTCGCGATTTTCGTGCCAGGCAGCTCATAGTTCTCTTCACAGTCATTTGCCATCTGTTGTTGATTTGACGGAAGTTTGGCGTCTCGTTATTGTTGTTGTTGTTGTTGGTTTCTCGGGTTACGGTATGGTCCAAAAACCATTCAGTGGAACATGAAGGGAGTTGTTCTTACCGTTTTTGTAAACACTTCTAACATCCACTGAAGTAGAACATATCAGTTTCATTGTCATTAGGTTTTGGAGAAAACCTAGGGTTTAGCAAGGTCCAAATCAACAGGCCACGTAGGATGGAAGTCGGTATCTGACATGTGTTCAAGATGAAATGTATTTGTCATCGCTGGTTTGCAGTTTTCTGGAGTGCTTAATGAACTAGCTTACAACACATTCTATCTAGCTTTTTATTTTTTGTACAGCCTGTCTTTACGAATATATTATGAGAATCCTAGTACTTCCTTTATCTGGTTGACAGCATCGTCATTGTTATCCACATAAGTATGTGGGTTCAGGTTGCTACTTGAGCACCTTTTCCTTTTCATCGGTTTTTTTTTTGAATGATGGTCGACCTGATTCTCTCTAGAATCTTAGGATAACTCTACTACTAGAAGGTTCTCGGATCACTACCTCGCAGGATGAATTCCGACTTTATGGATAGGAGAGACCTTTTATCAGGCAAACTCGAACTAAGTCGTACTTTTTGCCGCTGAAAACACTAAATTTATCCCTGACTAGTTAAAGTTTCGTAGAAACCGACTGAAAAATTGGGGAAAACTCGACAACAAAATCTGATGAAGCTGGACAATATCGGTAGAGAAGTATGTATTTTAGATATCGATAATGCTTCCCAGTTTATTGAAAATGATCGATTCTTTCGGAGAATAGAGGATGGCTTAGATATTAGTCCAGAAATATGAATTATGGATGGTGAATAGTTCTATTCTCAGCGTAGTGATAATTTTCAGGTCCAGTTTTACACGTATAAATAAAATATTAACATTTCGTACATTGGCAGAAATATGAGTCATGTATGCTTCAAAGGCATTTCTGCTTGGCAATGATAAATTTATTAAATTAAATTAAATTAAATTAAATTTGAGGCATTCTGGATTGATTCCACGAATCCGAAAATGAACTGCAGGGAGGAATGCCTCATTTTCACGCGTGATATTGGGCAGTATCTAAGCCTGTTATTCTGATGGGATGGGCACACGACGCTTCTATGTGATCACTGCGCGGTTAGTCTCTACATAACACATTAAGTGGAAGGCTCAAAGAAAGCGGTGAGTGTGCAAAGAATCTGTGTTCAATATGACTGAAATTTTGGTTTGGCATTTTCGCTGTTTGGTTATAGAGGCGTTTGGCCGAGCAGATTGCAGTCAGCTTGACCTTTGCAGGCTCTGAGGCAGGCGAAATCCGCCGAAACGTCACCTTGTACGTAAACAAAGAAATAAAATAATACCTAGTGTTTGCTAAACAGAAGTAGAATGAATGATAAATTTAGTTTGAAACACATGTTTTCATCAAGCTATCGTAAAGTCTTTTTCAAGAGGACATTTAAAGTCGGGTCTCGATATTTCTCTCGATCTCATGTCGGTCTGGAGTTTATTGTTACACAAAACATATTTAACTACATCGTTCTAAAATTACACCGTTTCGCTGGTCCATACGGTGATGAAATAAAGTTTTTCTTCTAGCCGATTAATCAAAATGTGTTGTTGTAGATGAATTGTTCAATTGTTCGACTACTCTGTCTGTTCGACTAGGGACATTGGTGATAGTGCGGCTCTTTGTGATTGCGTGAAATCAAGTCACAACCGCTTTTACTTTAACTAGGGTAGATAATAAGCACGGAAACGATCAACATATTCACCATAGAGTACAGCGTTAATAAAATCGATGAAAAATCAATAACGTAGAAGTGGAAGTGGATCTGTGCAACGTGTTTGTGGAATTCAGGTAATGGCTCTAATCAAACTACTCATCGGTACGTTACGACTTCTATTTATTGTCTATTATTTTTCATGGCATGATATTACGTGAAGTACAGCCACAGTGATGCTGAGATATGAGCAAAACACGGCACCATGGATGCTATGCGAGTTTCCGATCAGCCTTACCCTAGGTTCATGCGTTGCCCACTGCACCACCGAGACACCTGCTTTGCCTTTCTCTCAGTCGTGTTTTTACTCCAACGGTGCTATCCTCATTCACCCGTCAACGGGAATGATCTGTGGAGCACAAATCGGCATTGAGCGCAGTTAAGCTGAAGCTGCAATCAAAATCACGTTCTAACGTTTATTTACTGGCTATTATTTTTTTTTTTTGATAGAACGGCATTTTGTGAAATACCGCCACAATGATCCTGAGACCTGAGAAAAACTCGGAACGTCAGGTGCACTTTGATCCCGCGTACCGTGGGGAAGGATAATCCTGGCTTCAAATCGCAAGTGAGGTTACCAGTTTTGCGCGTATCCGAAAATCATTGTGGTACCTACTAGCAATTCTATTGTAATTAAAGTATTCTTTATTGTTGTTCTGGCTTTGTTTTCTGATTTTCCACGAAAGTAATCTGTTAAAGCGAGGATCTGTCGTGTTCTCTCATCATTAACACGTTGATTGCCGGTTGAACGTGATATTCGCTGAAATCCAGCGGCAGCTGTGCTAGCGCCTTTCAGGCCTTCACCACATTCACTCATCGGCAGGCAGTCATGAATCTGAGGGAAGTTTGGAACTCAGATTTATTCAGGACAGCAGCGATTCCTGTGACGATAGAAATACAGCGTTCAGTAAGCTCATAGGCTCGAGAGATGACGGGGCCGAATCCAATCCGATCCACATAGCTTTCCTGATTACCGTTCTTCTCTCCGGATTTAATAAGATTCGTCACATTTTTTTCAGTGTTATACAGCTTTCGTATATGTTAAGGAAAAGTTGCTAAATAGAAATTGGACGAACAGTTGACGCCAGCGAGTATCGTTCGTAAGTCGTGCGAGTCAGCTTTCATTCTGGTCATCAATGACATCCGTTCGATGTGGACACAGATCTTTTCTCATAAAGGGAAGACGACCAGTTATTGAGACGCTATTTATTTACTTACCCATAAATCTGCACAAGTAGTGTATTTACGTCGGTGTTGTTGTGAACACCAAAAGATTTTTTTCGACGTTCGAAAATCCTTAACTTCACTGTAATCAACTTATGTGTTCCTGAAAGGATGAACTTATTCGTAAAATACCTTTATTTTGAGAATTAGCGGTCAGTTCTGAAATTTATTATATAATAACTGAAATAAAGGTTAAAGCTCCCTGTGTTGATCAATCCCTGAGTGCGCTATACATTCGACTTCATTAAGCATCGTTTGGAGGTGATTGAATGCATATCCGGCCTTTACAATGACTCGCGGTGACCTACCAACGCATTGAACCTGTGCTGCTATCCTCCCAGACAGGTCTGGTACCAATCTGCCTAGCCCGGAGAGATAGAGGATTTGGTGGGCTATGGACGCGTGGATCGATTCCACGTGTGTGTTACAGGGCGCCTCCAACCACTGCACCACACATGTCCTTCCTGCAAAGCATTATTTATTTTGATAATCAGAAAAGTATTTGGAAAGTGATGAAGAAACTATTAGAATCTCGGTAATTGTTTTCTGCTGGTCGGCGAGGAAATCACCACTCTAACGATTATTTCGGTTAGACCGAAGTTTCTTTTATTAACTCATAGTACATCTGTATGTGAGTGTTGAATTATTTCCCATTCGAAATAACACGGTGTGTTAAATGAGTCATCTAAGAGCTAAGAGATACAGCGTTTGACTTTATCAACTCTGTCAAAATGCACCATGCATTCGACTCCACTCCTAGCGTCGTTCAGCTGATCAAATGTATACTTTGTGTATACAATAACTTTTAAGGATCTACCGATGTGTTGGGTCTGTGTTTTAAGCTTTCTAGAAGTGAGACCGAGGAGAGATGAAGGACTTTTTTAGCTTAAGGCGCGAGATCGAACCATCGACCATATGTCTACTGCAGGCCTGCTCTAACCGTTGTGCTAAACGACCTACTTGTAGTGAATGATATGCATGAAAATTAGGTCATTTCAGCAAACCATCGTAAGATGCCTATATCAACGGCATTTGTCATTGATATGATATTTTTTGCCAAGTTAAAACGATGGAAAACTAACGAAATTTTTTTGATGTTTACCGGTCTCGTAGAGATTTTTCAGTATCACATTTGTACTTTAATCCGTGAAATCACCGCAACCATAGATGTGTTTTTGTCTATGTGAACTCTTCAATGAAGTTGATCGACGTATGAGATCGGGGAGAAACGAGAATAGCTTGGACGAGAGTCCGTACCACATCCATATTATCGGTATCTGCCATCAGCCCACTAGTCCGCATCGTGACATCTGCTTTGTTATATGTTAGGAAGCTGAAAATTTGTCATCCTTATGTATAGTGGTGCTGATTTCTATCACTATGGCCTCATTTAGACCGTTGTGGAAAAACTCCGGATGTGTGGAAATGGCAGTTAAAGATAAATATCAACGATGCAATTTTAACTGGAATTCCTTGCAGAGTTGCTTCTTGAGCCTCTTGCTATGGAGAAGAACTAAATCCTCTGCACAGTTTAAAAGTGATTTAAAAATCTGCTTTTCCAAAGTACTCTTTCTTCGATTCCTACAAGAATGATTGTACACAGCAGTTCAACCGGTGCTGGTTCGATATGATCAACATCTTTTTCGCGTGAACACCACCTGGTTCGCTTGGCCTTTCCCTCGTTGATTATGGAGTAATTCGAGCTGTCGCATGTAAAGTCTCCGTTCGTCCTTTTCATGTGACAGAGTTACACAACGGAACTGGCTAACTCAAGGGACATGAAGAGCCTAAATATTCCCATTCAATATCTTTCTGAAGAAGTCTAACCATTGATACATGCCATGGAATTGAGTTACTTATGGGTCCTGTACAGAGGATGCAAGCACACTCCATGTCCTTTCCTTGTGTTTTTTTTACACTACTGCCCTTAATTGAACTCCTACGTAGGTAGGAGCTTCTGATTCCTTTCGCACTTTTGTGATCTGGTATACTCCCACCATCACACTCACAATAAGGCGTTCGATAACAGTAATCTTTATTATAGTAACGTCTAGGTTACCGAAACGCAGGTTGAAGAAAAAATAATCTTGGAATCTAA
Source organism: Angiostrongylus cantonensis (assembly GCA_009735665.1). Classification (NCBI taxonomy): domain Eukaryota; kingdom Metazoa; phylum Nematoda; class Chromadorea; order Rhabditida; family Metastrongylidae; genus Angiostrongylus; species Angiostrongylus cantonensis. The sequence goes on from MQTX01000051.1 coordinate 2,865,989, forward strand.
CAGCCACGAATCGGTATTTCTTCATGTCCTCACTACTGTTGCATTAAAAAGACCAACTTTCTATAAACCTCTGCATAATATTAGATATATGCTTGCGGACTGCCCTTGTTTGGCTGACGCGAGGTTGGGATAGATGTTCTTATTGTTGCTGTTTTCGTTGTTCAATGGATGACGGGACGTACCATATACCAGCAAACGGGTGGTCCGATGGCATGGTGGGTGGTTTTTGAGAATTGGCGCCTTTTCATATGCTGGATCTTCATTAATACTATGGGGTTTGCGGAATTGTGGGGCTACTGTTACATATGATACGTCCCGTCATCCATTGAACAACGACAACAACAGCAATACATCTATACCAACTTCGCGTCAGCCAAAGAAGGGCAGTCCGTAAAAAAATATATATACATATATATTTGTATAATGTTGCGTTTTTGAAAAGTTTTCTAAGCTATTAGATTGCTTTCACCTAGCTATAGGACCAATTCGTTTCTGATGACTTCTCAATCCACGCGTGCACATACCTGGAGCATTGAGAAATATCCGTGTCGTTGAGTACCCCTTCAAAATCGGTCAGTATTAGAAATACTTGGACCATTTTACTTGGTTTGGCATCATGAGTTTATGCTTGTGAGAACGGTATCATTAGCAGCTGGAAGGTAATGTTACTAGCAATCACCGCTTTTCACATCCTTGTTAGTCAATCCAAATTTCGCTGAGCGATATCTAAGTCTCCTGCGAAGGCTCGTTCATTTCCGTATGGATATGAGCTGTCATACTAAATCTTTGTCTAAGCCGTACTTATACTTCTATGCGTTATAATCTTTGTTTAGAGTGGCTTGCGCAAGGGGTTTGTTTACAGTGGATAATAGTCGGAGTCATTTAATTCTCCATTCTCCTACGGCAAGACGGCTTTATTGATTTACACGTGAATTTGTTTTTCAAAATACAAAAAGTTCCAGTCAAACATGCTTCTTTACTGGGACACTTGGATGATCGATCTTCGTAGATAGTGTGGGCCTAGCAAATTTTTTTATTCGTTTCTCTGTTGTGCAATCGTCGACCGTGATGGAGCTCTGCTCCGGACATGGTGACGTCCCCGTAGAACATAGGTCGAACATAGGACAAAAAAAACAAACCTGAGCAATTTAAATAAATTCTGGTATAGCTTAGGCCAAATTTCTGATATGTGTGCCCAGTGACAACGACGACACCCTAAAAGTAAGTGTGCCTCTGCAGTGTTTAACGTGTCATCGTTAGGTTTATGATATCGGTTTGCGCTTGGTTGTTAAGTCCTAATCCCATGGAAAATCTGTACGTAATGTTTTATTTTCTAGGACGTAAACGACATCAGGACAGTTGTGATGAAGCTGGCTGAACTCAACGTAAACACTGATTAATCTGCAGTAAACGATGTAACTAATTAACGACATGTTAGCATTTTTACAGCGTTTTCACTATCACCAGAACTACAGTGATTTAAGTGCATTGTTAGAAGCACCTTAACGTGAAATGTATGAAGAATTAGTAAACAAATTAGAAAATTAGTAAACAAAGTATGAATATAAAATCGATTCCACCTAATCGAATTCAAAACGTTGATGAAGATGTGTTGGCATTGAAAGTCGCGTCATCAGACTGAACAGGGTGAGTAGAAAACCACTCGAGAGAATGAAGTAATATTACGATCATTCAATCCAGACCACTGAAGACGAACAACCCGAGCAACTCTTTTTTCCATCACGGTCCATAATATTTGGATTATATTAAATGGCTCATAATATAATAAACATATTTGAGATCGACTTTCATCTCCACGGGATAAAAGCTAAAACCTTTCATAAATGTTAAAGTTCTCGTCGTTGATCAATCTCTGAGGGGTGCGCCATGCATTCGACTTCATTGAGCATAGTTTCGAGGTGACTGAATGCATATCTGGCCTATACGATGACTCGCGGTAGCTCACCGATGTATCGAGCCAGTGTTGCTATCGTCCAAGTTTGGTACTAATTTGCCGACCCCGGATTGATGGAAGGCTTGTTGGGCCATGGGTGCAAAGATCGATTCCACGTGTGTGTTGTAGGGGGCACCACACGCGTTCACAGGATAAAGGGCTAATATCTTGACTTATTTTGAAGCTTACACAGAGCCGATGTAACTTTTTACTGCGAAGTATTTTGATGCTATAGCCATTTACACGGCCGTATGTAAAGTTTCTGCTTTTTATTTTTGGATGCCAGAGGTTTATAGCGGTTCGCTTCGGTTATGATTAAAAAACATTCTAATAAAAACAATAAACGATTTGAGTTAGGTATTCATGGCATTATTGTATCTTCCTAAAATGTTATGCTTGTCAGAGATTTTGTTGAACAAAAACTTCAATAAGAATGCTTTGTTTTATTGTTCAGCAATTCGCGAGGTTGTTATACAGCATACAATTGCTTCCATAGAAAAACACACAATACAATACAACACAACAGTAGCTGACGTTTCGGCAGTATCGCCTTCTTCATGACATCCAATGAGGAAGGTTAGAACAGCTGTTTATAGTCGCATGCAGTTCAATAAGAATATCTCGCAAATTTGTGTTAGCTTACCAAAAGCTGAGACGTGGATAATGTTTACCAATATTAAGAACAAACTAAATGTAGGATAGTTACAAACAAGTTTTGAAGACAATAGTACTAGACGTGACGGTGTTCTAGTCAAGAGTGAAATGGCTTCTTTACACAGAAGCTATCATTAGCGAATTTAGGACATAAGAACGGCCTCGTGGCCAAGTCATGCAGTTACTTAAAGAATAATGAATTATACTATTCTTTGTATATTGGCGAAACGGGCAGACCCTTGTGTATCCGTATAAAAGAACACCTAGGTGACAAACGAAAAGTAAGACAAAGTACCCCACTAGGCGCGCATAGGATACAAAAGCATAGCGGAGACGATTTTGAAGTTAAAGTCAATATCCTCGCACAGGAGACTAAGACACCAACGCGCAAACTCCTTGAGGCTTTTTGGATAAATGCCAAAAATCCCGCAATGAATAGCAGGGAGGAATGCACAGAGGCCACACGCGACCTAGCTCCTTATCTTCGGATCAATTTCTGATGTGAAGTCATCAATATATATGCGGGTATAACCAGCTGTTCAAACATTTCTCATTGGAAGTCATGCAAAAAAGCGGTGAGTTTTTCAAGAAGCTGTTGATCATGTAATTGCCGTAAAGTTTATCGTCTTTTCGTAAGTATTATTGAAGTGTTTGGCCTAATAAATTGTATGTCAGCATACCCTTCCAGGCTCTGAAGAAGGCGATACTGCCGAAACGTCAGCTGCTGTTGTATTGTATTGTGTGTTTTTCTATGGAAGTAAATGTATGCTGTATAACAACCTCGCGAATTGCTGAACAAGAAAGCAACGTATTCATATTCCAATGCCGGGGTTAATAGAAAGTCGATCCTGGGAACTATTCCTTATAGCAAGGACGCTCTTAACCTTATCTATATGGACTTAAGGGTTTATGCGATATAACCAGGAACATCAAATTATGTTCTTAGAAGGGAAGAGCTGAAGAAGTCATCAATGAGCTGACCTTGTCAGATTTCATATCAAATAGGTCTAGAATGTACTACCTAGCGTGGCCATCATATGGGAAACGCGGATCTACTCGCACTAACTTACAACACTTTCACACACTTCAGAAAACACACAGGCTCGGTCATGTCTAACTACGTGATCCGTACATCACATGTGATCAGATGAAGGAAGAGTGGTTGAAATTGAAATGAATTGAGTGACGGTTATCGACGGGATTATCATGCTATCCCCACAATATTTTGCGATGATTTTATGCTCTTCGTAATCATACTGTATAGCAACACAATCGCTTCTAGAATAGTATCGATGCACAGTTGCTCTAGAACAGTGCAGCTGATCAATGGGAGTAAGTTGTGGTTTTGAACTGGTCTAGAATGTACTACCTAGCGTGGCCATCATATGGGAAACGCGGATCTACTCGCACTAACTTACAACACTTTCACACACTTCAGAAAACACACAGGCTCGGTCATGTCTAACTACGTGATCCGTACATCACATGTGATCAGATGAAGGAAGAGTGGTTGAAATTGAAATGAATTGAGTGACGGTTATCGACGGGATTATCATGCTATCCCCACAATATTTTGCGATGATTTTATGCACTTCTAGAATAGTATCGATGCACAGTTGCTTTAGAACAGTGCAGCTGATCAATGGGAGTAAGTTGTGGTTTTGAACTTAACAACTGTCTCGATCATTTTTCATCATGAAAATATCTTCGTTGTTGATGTTCACGTGAATTTACCCATCATCTTCATACAGTGAGCATGCACATAAACCCAAACTATAGCTATTTACTTTAACTTGTAACGCTTGTAACTGGTTTTTCGTCAACTGCCAATGAATTCTTTATTACTAAAGGACTTGAGAAGTTGGGTAGTAAACAACTTTACGGAATAGGCTTCGTCTATAACCAAAGGAATGTGCAATTTCTATATAGCATCCGTTTCCAAATATGTTAAGGAGCAGAGTTTTCAAGCAATTGAAAAAGGAGTTCAATTTTTTGATAATTTTAAAAGCAACTGCGGCAGCTAGAAATATAGGTGATACACTGACGAACACCATCGTATTTTACCCGGACAAAATACTTTTTCAATATTGAATTTTTATTCACTGCCTTTTACTAGCTTTCACGGCAGCGTATTAGTTGTGAAACAAGCACAATGATGCTCAGATATTTGCAAAACTGCGGACCTCAGGTGCCTACGGTGGGGAACGAACGCGCTATTACCCTTTATTACCCAAAAGATGTATAGTTTTTCCCGCGTGTTTCTCAAAACTGTGGTCTGGAGTTTTGGAAATACTTTATATCTATTTGCTTTCGTGTTGAAATATGAGCTTTGGGGCAAAAAGTAAGAATGATGTGTCACCAATTCCAGAAGATCAAGATTTCATTTTATAAAATGAGGTAGATTCTGTACTGTAGCTACGAATCTGAAGATTCTAATAAGTTTTATTCTAATTAATACAGTTCGTTGTGAGCTGGAATGTGTTGACTTGAAGTAGAAAGTGGGCATTTATTCGATTGATGCATCGAATTCAATGCATCTCGGGCGTTATGTGTTAAAAGGATAAAAGATAAAAAGCGAGAGTGAGTGTGGCGCAGTGGTCGGAAGCACCCTGCGACACATAGACATGGGATCGATCGCCGCGCTCGTGGCTAACCAAGCCCTCCAACTCTTCGGGGTTGGAAAATTACACCAGACTTGTTTAGGAGGATAGCAGCACTGACTCGATACATCGGCAGGCCACTGCGAGTCATTGTAAAGGCCAGATATGCATTGAATCACCTCCAACGATACTTAATGAAGTCGAATACATGGCGCATCCCTCAGCGATTGATCAACGCCGAAAGCTTTATCCCTCAGCGTTGTGTTAAAGGCAAAAAGTCTACAGGAAACATTCCTTTACACTGATGTAGAAACACCTTGAAAAAATACAGATGCAAAGAATTATTACCTAACCAAATACTTGAAGTTGAGGATTTTGTCGTTCAGCTTTTATCTTCCTTATCTTTTCAAAACCTTAACTTTACCTTTTTAGCACTTTGTATTGCCTGATCTTAATTGCCTGAGTAGATCTTTAGTTGAACTAATGAAAAAGGAAAATAAACGTATTGAATAAGTTTGTATATCGTTGATGGTGAGCTCGTGAAGAATGTTCAACAGGTTGAGAAACGGCTTGGTGATGAACTTCACAGCAATGAGAAGACGTCCAACCGAGGTACTTCTTCATATAAAACACAATATCATTTAAAACTGACAGAAATTGCAGGCGCTTGGCTTCAATCACTTGAACACGTGTTTCCAGAAAGAAAGATTGATGTATCAACGAAAAGACTGACAAGCTACGTCAATGTTTTGGTCGTGTGCCAAAATCATGAATCTTAATCTCCTAAAAACTGATTCCCACGTTCAGTATGTCTAGCCTCGCAATTTTTCTCGACTAAAAGAAATGATAAGCATAAATTTCCCCTCACATCCGGATTGACGATTGGCAATACGAAATTATGTAAATTACAAGGTTCTTGTCAGCAAATCGCCTCAGCAGTTTCTAAAGAACCCGACAATGTAAATGAAAAGTCAACGCGGTTAATCGATAAATCGATTGGCACACTTACCGTAGAGAAAGCGGTCTACGAAAGTCAATAGCTGCTATATTGTGAAAAATTGGTTTTATATGAGAGAATATTTCCTTGATATCACACCGGCATAGTTCATCGTGTTATTGATTTCCCAGAAAAACACATTGAATGGTCTACTTGTCAATAATTTTTCATTTTTTTTTCTTGTGATTCGAAATCACGTGCTTGTAAGATGTTCGACGTCAGATGTTCAGTAAACGAACCTCAAGTGTCAAGTTTCTTGCCACGCAAAAAGCTTTAGTTAGTCTGCACGAATGTTTTTGATAAAAAGCTTAGTCAAAAGCCGACAAACGAACCGCTCGCAGATCCATAAAACGGCAAGGGATTGATAGGATGGCATATAGATTTCTTTAAAATTTTTTTTCACAATACCCACCAATTTTTGCGACGAGTTTGCGGATCTTCACACTTCATGAATTCGATTCGTTTCCTCGCTTCTATCATCCACTAAGATCTTCAAACATTTCAAGTGCTAGTTCGGCTGGTGCTTAAGCATTTTGTTCTTCAAGAATGTATTTCATTGCTGATCGAGTGGACTCTTTCTACAGTTGTGGCATAAACGAGCTAGAGCGTTCTCACTTAGACTGAAGAGAGTGGATGCTTCTCAAACAACTCTGGTGTCAATTTTCCGACCGTGCGGCTCGATAAGCCTGGAGCAGGATCCGTCGAATCGGCGTTGTCATCGTGATGAACGGTATCACTGCAACTACTCTACTCCCAGTAGCTGAAGATGGTCTTGTTAAGGTCATGATAGTTTTCCCGAAACCAGAGAAAAACCAGCTTTTCCAAAAAGTAAAATTGTTAGCCTTTCTATTTACTGTCTCCTACAATTTTTCATAGCAGCTTATTATGCATGATGTAACCACAATGATGTTGTGATATTTGCAAAACTACGGACCGCAGGTATCTGTGGTGGGAAACGAACGTGCTACTATCCTTACTGTGGGTTAATGTGTTCACCACCACACCATGAGTGTTCTTCGCTTCGCCTTTCTCTCAGCTAGTTTTCTATCTACCGCAGCCATCAGCAGCGGGACTGATCTGTAGATTCCAAGTCAGCAATGAGCCCTGTAATGTTTTATTTATGAGGAAAATGAGCTAAATGTCAGCTCGGTTCGTCTAAATTCAGGTCTACCACTCAAGGACTAAAAAGCCTCGAAGCCAAAGTGATGGACTTGCTCAATTTCATAGGGATTTGCCATACCGACTCCAATTGTCTCCATGGCATGAGTGATAAATGCATTGCTTTCTGTAGAATGAGTCGCGATGGCTATTTTGTATCAAATCAATGTTTTATTCATCCAAAGAAGTTTGGTAGCAACGTCATGTTTATTTAAGCGTATCTCTAACTACTGCGCTATCCAAATGAAAACAGAGAGATCCTGGAGCAGCCATCAGCAGCGGGACTGATCTGTAGATTCCAAGTCAGCAATGAGCCCTGTAATGTTTTATTTATGAGGAAAATGAGCTAAATGTCAGCTCGGTTCGTCTAAATTCAGGTCTACCACTCAAGGACTAAAAAGCCTCGAAGCCAAAGTGATGGACTTGCTCAATTTCATAGGGATTTGCCATACCGACTCCAATTGTCTCCATGGCATGAGTGATAAATGCATTGCTTTCTGTAGAATGAGTCGCGATGGCTATTTTGTATCAAATCAATGTTTTATTCATCCAAAGAAGTTTGGTAGCAACGTCATGTTTATTTAAGCGTATCTCTAACTACTGCGCTATCCAAATGAAAACAGAGAAGTATCAACTTCAGTACAATGATAGTGAAATATGACTACAGTGATGCTGAGACATTTGCAAAGCCCCAGACCATAGGTGTCCGCGGTAAGGGTCGAACGCGCTATTACCCTTTCTTGGGGATAACGTTTTCATCACCACAGCTCGAGCTTAAATGAGTTCAATGCCGACTAGCCTTGAACGAATTAGAGTCTGCTATTAGAGCCACAATGCTATTGAAATAATTGCAAATATCTGCTGGGATCTGAGGTCCGGAGTTTTGCTAATCTATCAGCACCATTGTGGTTGTATTTCACATAGTACCATTCCGTGATAAATTAGTAGGCAGTAAATAAACAGTTAAAATTCTGTTATTAGATATAATATACTGTAATAGAAATAGATCATCTATAGGTTGAGAGAATGGCAAATTGAGAGACCCGCATGGTTTGGTGGTGAACGCAATAGCTCCTGGATTGCGCAACAGCGAGTTCGATCTCCACCGGAGATACCAACGATCCAAACTTTTAAAATGCCTCAGCAACATCGTAGTTGTAGTCCACATTATGCCCTACTATGAAAAAGAATAAGCAATGGATGGAAAGTCACTGTACCACAATGATAGCCTTTTTAGTGTCGCAACTTAGATGGTTCCGAGGTGAAAAAAGGCAAGGTGGAAACCGATGTATTTTGAATGTTTAAAAAATATTAAGCTTAGGTCAAATGCAAATAAATGGGTCCGGCATTGGAATTAGTAGATTCTTATTTAAAGAAATTATGAATGGGTGTGCCGATTTTTGGAAAACAACTTACACGATACGATAGCTTCCAAATTCGATTTTCAGGAAATCTCCATATCGCTAAGGCGACCGTCTACAGAGAATTGACTCGATTCAATCCATCCCTGATGAAGACGAAGACATGGAGACATTAGCCGAACAAAACTTTTATATTAACCTCGTCCGAACTTAAGAAAAAAAAACAAACTGCAATAGTTTGTTAGCATTTGTTATCCTAAAACATAAAACAGCACTTAAAAGTGTAATATTTCAAAAAAATAAAATAAAAGTAAAAAAAGGCACATGTGGCACAGTGGTTGAAGACGCCCACTACGACACATACGTGGAATCGACCCTTGCACCCATCGTCCACCAAGCTTTCCATTCCCTGGGGTCGGCAGGTTGGTACCAGACTTGTCTGGAAGGATAGCAGCACTGGTTCGACACGTCGATAGACCACAACGAGCCATTGTAAAGGCCAAATATGCATTCAATCACTTCCAAACGATGCGTAATGAGATCATGACACATCCCTCAAGGATTGATCAACGCTGAGAGCTTTATGATTTTATTTATCCTTTAATATTTCAAAAACAGTTTGATAGGAGCTAAGATTCTCATTCTTCTCTCTCGTTCTTTCTCTCTTTTTCCTCCTCCTCTTTCTATCTCTTGTTATCAATCTAACCATCTTTTTGTCATTTTATTGCAAATATCAATTTATAAGATTTAACTGCGCTTAAAAATGTACCGTAAGAGTTGATTGAATGCATATATGCCCAGTATAATGACTCGCGGTGGTCTACTGATTTATCGAGTCACTGTTGCTATCATCCCAGACAAGTCTAATATCAATTTGCCTACCCGGAGGGATGGAAGGTTTTATGCCTGGTGACCACAGCGCTACACAAGCCCCTTAAAGGCAAGTGCGATATTCACGAAAATTTTAGCCACGTGGTTTCTTAAAACAAATTTACGCCGTTGACATTTAGTTTAATGTTATTGACGTCTATCCACTTGTGTTTTTTTTTTGGGTTCACGCTTTTCTGAAAGCTTAAACCGTCTATTTTCGCTTGGAAACTTTCCTTTTCATTAGCAGAACCAAAATCGTGATTAGGATAAATAAGAATTCAAACTTGAGAAAAGCAACAATTTTTTCGCAGTTATGGTTCGTTGTTCTTTTTTTAAAAATTTCACAACCGAAAAGAAGGCCACAGCCTGTTAGCTGCGACCACTTTGCATCGATTTCGATGCACGCGGGCCGAAAATGCTTAATGCTTGTGATGGCGATTCTTAAGTCATAATAAAATTTGCTAAGCGTGATGAGAAACCTCAAAAAGTTATGAATTTTCGTAGAATAATATATTTTTTTTACTTTACCAGGATAAAATCCCTAATTTTTAAAGTCGAATAATTTTTTTCTACATTTCTTTTCTCTTTGAGACTGTGACTTCCGAGACCCAAGTGATTGAAGAAGCAGGAAAGTGGCCGTCTCACTCTGGATTCGCGTCAAAAAAATGGACAACGACACTCCCATTGCAAAATTTTACCAAATTTTCAGATGAAGAAAATTTGAGGTGAGGTGATCTTCTAATAAAGTTGAAAGTGATCTTAATATGGTAAGAAATGATTTGTCGTGTTCCCCACATTGCCAGGTCCTCTTGCTAGTAGAAGAAAGAAATCCCTAGCAGTTACCAAGAAATCAGCGTCGCCGAACGAATATCTCAGTACAACAGAACTCATATCAACTGAATAATCAGATGTTAGCTCTACGAAAAAAAAAAAACGGAGAGGCTCATCTTACTCTATCGGAATACTACATTACAATGACTGCTGTTTGATTGGTATTCTTTCACGCGAATGACCTTCCATAGAAATCCAGAGAGCCGTTTGTGTTGGCCAAAATCACTGAGTTTATTTATGAGTTTTCGATAAGTTGAAGCAAGGTTGTTGATGAGTATTTGTCCGACAATGACTAACCATTGGTACGATTTCGTCTTTCTCAGAGCTTGGAAGTAGTCATATCGTTGGAACAAAATCTTTTAAAGCAGGCATTCTCATAACCGTCACGGAAAAACACTGCGCTGGTAGCACAATGGTTAGAGTTGTTCTACGATGCACATTGGGTGTTTGGTTTGATCTCGCTTCGAGGGATAACCAAGAATTCCATTGTTTCGAAATTGGCAAATGGGTACTAGATTTCTCTGCAAAACAAGAGCGCTGACTTGATATATTGGTAGACCACCGAGAGCCATTTTATGGACCAGATTTGCATTCATTCAATCACAGTGAGACAAATGGAGTCGAATCCATGGTGCCTCTTTAAGGAATTCCTTCTATACCAAACGCTTTAGTTCTTGTCTTCAACAGAAAAACAGAAGGTTGGGGTTTCAGTCACATGCGTCCATTACATTCAATGAATGAAGAATGCCTTGTAATTACGCAGTGTCCTCGCGCTATACCTCATTTGATTACTTTCTGACTTGGTACCGGTCATTTTTCGTTCCATGTGAACTCTGCGCAGCTGGCCTTCCTCAATAAGTGGAAGATAGAAGACACATAAAAAACCACGATTGTTTCAGAGAAGCCGTTTCTCACGGTTTTTCTTAGTAAGAGATACGGAAGTATTTCATAAAGTAATTCTGTTTCGACAGGATTCTTACGATTCTCTGAAGAAGTCGAAAGAGAGCGAAACGTTAACGACTCAAATAAACATAATATTCTTAACAATCTGGTATCGGCTTACAAAGAATTCGCTAATTGATTGATCAGTGACGAGATTAACAGGTGGTCTTGAGGACTACTGGTGTTGACTCCTTTTCTAATCCGAGTATCTAGTTCAAGGTTGGCCCAATCTTTTTTTCCAAAGCAACAACTACTTGTCCTTGAGATTTTCAAATTAAAGTGCATAATTATGGGCTATAATTACATTATGTGGAATCAAGTTGGATGAACCTTTTCTTGACGAGTCACCTTCACAGTGGTTCCACTACAGTTTTACTAGAACGATGAATCTTCTAGCCACCTCTATAAGGTAGAAGAGCCATTCCTCCATAACAACGGATGATACAAACCACTTAGAAGAAGTCACGACTTTTTCATTTAGACCTGATAGTCAAAGTATTTCACATGTAACACGCCACATTCACTCTGCTTGCTGAATAAGAACAGTGAAAAAAAATTTCGTCTTCTGAATTTTCAATTTAACAAACTTCAGAAGCACTTCAGAATCAGAAAAGAGAATTTCATTTTTAACAAACTTCGGAATTTTCTGAAATTTGTTAAAAATGAGAGCCGACAAATTATTTGAGGTTTGTAGAAGAAACTGTTTGGATATGCGAACTCGTCAATTGAATTGTTTTTAAAAAGCTAAGCTAAACTAAACTTGGTGCGAAATATAGCCATTTTCAACGGCTACAAAGCGGAAACCACTCGGGTCAGACAAGAAGGTAGAATTGTTCCTCAAAATAATGCATCGAACGTAGCTAAGATCCCTTTGGAGCTACCCTTCATATCAAATGGGATAAGTTGCACCATTAGGAGGTGCTTTAAAAACGTGGTCTTCAAAATTATGTGGCGATTGTTGACGTCTCATCCAAAATGCTATGAAATAGTCGATTAGAATGCAACTTTTACGATCGTTTGTGCAGTTCAGAAAACTGTATTATCTGTCCTGACGGGAGAGACGGGCATAGCATGAGGTCTGTTACAGTGTACTTGATCTCATAAGGCATGCTGTGAGGAATATATTCGGGAAACGGTTAGACTGCTTTATGTCGGCATAGAAGAACACCTAGATGGGAAAGTTAAACTTCGTCAAAACACTCCTCTAGGTCCGCATAGGGCACAAAAGCACAACGGCGATGATTTTGAAGTGACTGTGCGGATCATAGCGCAGGAATCGAAAACATCAACGCGCAAAACTCTTGAGCCGTTTTGGATAAATTCCAAAAATCCAAAGATGAACCGGAAAGACGAATGCCTCACAATCACAAGTGATCTGGCGCTTAATTTCAAAGTGGTATTCTGATCCCTAGAGGGTCTTGTTCGCGACCCTACGAAAATACCGCGTGGGCTAGTTCCACTCGTATCAGCACGATAAGTAGCTTTCTTGATCAATATGACGTTTTTTTTTTGAAAGCTTGATTTCCAACAATACTATAAGCATTTGTTCTTTGATGAGCTTACACGAGGTTAACCTCGTGTAAGCTCATCAAAGAACGAATACATATTGATTAAGCACACCGAGATTCAAGGAAAGTCGGTTTCGATGTAATACTATAAGTATTCCACCGAATATAAGACTACTGTTACATAAAATACGCCTAGACTGTGAGGAAGGTGAAATCGCCGAAACATCAGCCAACCAACCACACCAACAACAACGCCAACGAAGGCCTATACCAACCTTGCACCAGCTCAAAGAGATCGGTTTACAAGAACTATTTTTAGTTATTTCCGGAAAGCACAATTTTAGAATATTCCAGCTGAACTCTATGTTTGTGAGATTATGGACTCGAATGAGTGCGCGTCATGACCGCTCTGTACTAGAACAATTTTATTTTTTGTCACGACACACCAATTATCGGCGCTCTCGTCTCTCGCGTATTCGCGCATTAGTGCACACAGCGGAATGAGAACGCAGTGGAAACGCATGTCGTTTGAGATTTCCATTCTTATTGCTGTCTTTTTTTGTGTTCCGAACTGTTGCATCGTTTGCATCGTTATCCTAAGCATAAAGGGGACAAATAAAACGGAATTTCATAGCTGATCCTAGGTCTTCTCCGTAGGAAATAGCGCCGGCTAACCCAGAAAGGCTACGCCTCGAATGATTAGTTAATTGCTCGCAATGTGAAAAAGAATGCTCCTAGAGGTGCTAAGTAATCATAGCCAATAAATGAAACTGCAAAGTATCTTCACGTTTTTTGACGGATAAATCCACTCTGTCTTAGTTTGTGTTTCTCAACAAGTTTTCTCAGCAATCATGAATGTCAGCATTGTTGTAGTTTGAGGATAGATCATACCTGACTGACTCTTTTACTTCGCACAATGATATTTAGCAAGATTTGGTGCTCTTTCGTGGTGTTTTCTTCACTCCAAAACACTTTTCCGACAAATCTTTTTTTCACATTAAGTAATGTGCTTCTCTAAGATCTTGATTTATGGATATTTTGATCCCAAGGGGTGCGCATGACGTAGTGATCGGAGGCACCTTTCAACACACGCGTGGAATCAATTCCCGCGCCCGTAGCCTACCAAGCTTTCCTTTCCGCCAGGTTCGGCAAATTAGTACCAGACTTGCCTGAGAGGATAGTAGCACTGGCTCGATACTTTGGCAAGCCATCGCGAGTTGTTGTAAAGGCCAGATATGCATTCAATCACCTCCAAACGATGCTTAATGAAGTCAAATGCAAGGCGCATCCCTCAGGGACTGATCAATGCCGAGAGCCTTATCTTTTCTAGCTTTACGTAGCAATTCTTTAGAATGGATAAGTAGAGGGCTTCGTCACGATTTCTATTTAGCTGGTATGTTGTCAATCTACGGAATTTTTTCCCTCTTTAGACCGTTAGACAACCGTTCGAGCTTAAGATGTTCGCAAATCGTAACTCAATCGTTAATATCCTTCACAAGAGGTGTTTCGCCATTTTCATTAGATATCTTCTATGATGTGTACAACTTATGGAAGCTTTGCACTTTGATGGGCTTCTGAATTAGCATATCAACTATATCAGAAATAAGTAATAATTAGATATTAAAGCATGTCTCTATGACGATGAGGTTAAAGCGTTTACTGAGAAAGAACCTCTCTTATAAGAACTGGATAATTAATATTTATTAGACTTACGTTTAAGCTAGGGTATTCGGTAGTATCGGCATCAATGAGGAGTAACAGAACAGTCACTACAGTGGATTTAAAATAATTTCGGAGAATGCAAAACTGAATGACATCATTCCAGTTAACTGTCCGCATCCACCAGTTAGTTAATTGATGTCTGTCCATTCGGAGAGGTATGCAAGAACACCGATTTTGAGGAGTACTGTGGGTGATTCCTCCCAACGGTTTACCGCCTCATCGTGGCTGGGAGGTGCTCCTGGGTGTTGGACTGCAGTGTACAACGGGGATTTATCCTCTGGCAGGGTCTCCCACGCTAAGAAGCAGTCCAGCGTTTCCACCAGGAAGCCTAGCTAAAAGTAACCAATACCAGGACCCACTACTGTCTTGGTATCAAAGTAGCAAGGTACTAAATCTCCCTCTGATGCACAAAGGCTATGACTGCCTGTGGTGGTAAAAACCTGAGGCAGATTTTAGCCTGACTGACTTCGAGTCTCCAGGGAACCATAATGGTTTAACCAGCAAATCTCCGACAAATGGAGATTATGCTGGGTCCCGCACAACCACTGAGGATGGGCCATTCAAGTATCAACTATCAAGCACTGTAGGTGATTTTACCAAGACCTCTGCTAAAATAGCGCTATGTTTTTTTTTGTTGCTGAATGATTACCCTAACAACATTTTAACGGTAATAAGAAAATGAATAATTATTTAAATCAACACTACAAGTAAGCAGAGCGCTCTAACTCGCGTCAAAACTATGCTTTTCTATTCAATTTTCTGCTTGATAGACGAAGTTTTCATCTCTCCAAGCAATGAAATCTAGCGCCATTTCGTAAAGGATGTCTTCGTGTTTTCGTTCCCTGGGATGAAGTTAAAATAATGAGAAACATAGATGAACATCACTTTTCTGTCAAGATCTATGATGAAATTTAGAAATTTTTTGTCATTTGTAACGAACCATGGCGATATCCTTGCAAATCAATAGAGCGAGACTCGAAGAATGAGAAAGCTCTGGGGTTATCAGAATCCTTCCGAGTCTCAGAAATGATTTTATGCCAAACTGCTGAGTCTAGGGAATATGACGGCTATTCGTCAACATTTCGTCGGCTGACGGAAAACATGTTTGACGTCAAACTGACTACTGTACGAATTTGATGCACTGGTTCACCAGTCGTCAATCAAGAAGCTATAAAAACTCTCATAAATAAATGTAGAAGAAAGATACTCTATGTATTCTTTTTTTGATGAGCTAACACGAGGTTGATGATAATATTTATTATCGGCTAACGGTTCGACGTCTTTGTCTTCATCAGAGCCGATGATCCGAGTCGATGGTCCACGCTTGTCTTTCGTCTCGATGTGGCGGCTTCGCCTTCGTGTCGAGTCAGGTCTTCTTCAGCGGTCCGTCTCCTCGAATGAGGCACACTCATTCAGTGGTGCCCTTTTATACACGATGCTGATGGTGGATATAATGATAATGTCCGTTGATAACTACTTGTTTTTCTTCCTGACATATATATCATCGCGCACATCGTGCAGAAGTCGGTGTTATCATTAGCTAGCACAAAGCGTATTAATACTTCGAAACCGACTTTCCTTGAACCTTGATGTGCATAATCAATATGCATTCTTTCGGTTCTAATGAAGACGTAGACGTCGAAACGTTAGCCGGTAATAAATATTTTTATCAACCTCGTGAAAGCTTATCAAAGAAAGAATACATATTGATTATGCACACCAAGGTTCAAGGAAAGTCGGTTTCGAAGGATACTCTCTAAATTATCGAAACAATCTTTTTTATAGCCATCGATTGGTGCTTTGGATGATTACGAGTCGAGACGCTTTTCTATGGAGTTATAAAAGAAGTTCTTTTTTTGTTTGTTCTCTCAATTTGACCATATTTTATGCCAAAACCCTGACCCTGACGGATGTTATGCATAACATTCCAGTCTCCCTTATTAAATATTTACGTCATATATTCCCGTTATGCATCCGCCCACCTCCACCTCAATAGTCTATTACCTCAATGCAGCTGAGGTGCTCCTGGTTTTCAAAATACGATGTACAACCTAAGTTCATCTCTTAACGAGAAGCTGGAAAGAGGTGGACATGTCTAGCTGGAAGTTGATCTAAGAAGAAACCCACGCGACGGCAGGGTGCGGTAAGTTGAGACGACTTCTATCTCGTTAAAAACACTAAAGAATGGTATTACACCAGAAGAGTGATGGAGGTCGCAATTTCTGGGTTAATAGAGTCCTTTACGCAGCACTGAAGCGCAACGGGAAGGAATAGAAAGTTTACTGGTGGCAAGTCAAGTTGCTCGACTATTAACGGCATTACAGGTGACAGGTGACAGGTGCCAACTGCGTAGCCAAAAGCCAAATATTATTAACAAAGTTGACAATGATCCATTGGTGAATGGTTGAACGGAATTCAATAGTGAGAATCCGTTTTGGAGGTGACTTTGTTTTTGCTTCCGAGAAGTTCTAAGCTTTTCGAAAAAGAAACTAAGTGGTAAACAATGGGAACGCGTTTAGAAACAACAAAAAAGAGAGCTTCGAAACCGACTTTCATTGAACCTCGGTGTGCTTAATCAATACGTATTCTTTCTTTGATGAGCTTACACAAAGTTGATAATAATATTTATTATCGGCTAACGTTTCGACGTCTTCGTCTTCATCAGAGCCGATGATCCGAGTCGATGGTCCACGCTTTTCTTTCGTCTCGATGTGGCGGCTTCGCCTTCGTGTCGAGTCAGGTCTTCTTCAGCTGTCCGTCTCCTCGAATGAGGCACACTCATTCAGTGGTGCCTTTTTATACACGATGCTGATGGTGGATATAATGATAATGTCCGTAAAAAGAGAGAGAAAGAGAGCAGAGAAGAGAGAAAAAGAAAAAGAAAGAGAGAAAAAAGAAAAGAAAAAAAGAGAGCATTCAGACAATGTGTCGATTTCTTGCACTCAGCAACCTTAAGTAAATCCTGTTGCCCAATGGTTATAGCTGCTCTCTAATACGCGCTCTCGTCGTTTGCTCGATCCTACATTCCGAGCTGAGCAAGCCCTCCGTACCTCCGGGATCAGAAAATCAGTACCACATTATTCAGGGTGAACGAAAACACTGGCTACATAGTGCACTGTTTTCTCGATCAACAGACGTTGTTGTTAGATCATTTATTCATTCAAATTAGCTGATGTTTGGGCGGTTTCGGTCTAGAAAGATCAATTTGACAAGCAAGCTACACAGCTAAACGCATTCACAACCTCAGCAGATGAAAGTTAACGCATAAATTTTCATTACCATAGAAAACAGCTCATTTTAAACTATGGCTTCTCAGGATAGGTGCGGAGAAAAAAGACAACTCCGAACGGTAATTCTATGGAGAATGTGGTCCCGTTTAACATCCCTTTCATTTCCAAAGAAATACATGCATCTATAAGATGTTGCTTAAGAAGAGTCGGTCAAGAGAATTCGGTAACATTGATAAAAATACGACCAGACACTGAGACACCAGCTAGTTCGCGACCACCTGTACGACCGTCTATGTACAAAGCAAAATCGCATAGTTTTCTTTATGGTAAAGACTGAATGAATAAGTTCATGTGCGTCCTATTTGATCTCTTGTAAAACATCTGAGAACGAATACATTCGTGAAGCGAAAGTAAACGGTAAACTTGAAGTTAACCGAAAAACTCCACCAGGTGTGCATAGGAAGCAGAGGCATTACCCCAGCATGATTTTCCGGCCTGAGCCGTTCATATTCCTCATCCATGTAGGACTACAGCTCGTCTACACCAAATAACTTATAAATGCTTACAAAAAATAAATCGGTTAGTGGTTAGGAGAACCTGTTTATTATTATACGAATAAAAATTTACTAAGTTTTGTTTCCTGAGGGTGTGAAAGTGTTTTGCTGCCTAGATTGCGTGTCAATTTGGTCTTTCCAGACCCTGAAGAAGGGAAAACGTCCGAAATGTCGGCTATTGTAAGTGAAGAAATACTGCCATAACAAGCACGTCTTTGCTGACCAAGAAAATAGTCAATTAATGATCAACATCGAAGTCAAAAAAGCCAGTCCTGAAGCTGACTTGATACAACGGTTTGAAATTTACTTCATGAACAAAGTACTCTTTCACTCACCTCTACGATTATGATTGGAATCGAATGCACTCCTCAGTGGTTGTTCATGACCCAACGCTTT
This sequence comes from Angiostrongylus cantonensis, assembly GCA_009735665.1. Taxonomy (NCBI): domain Eukaryota; kingdom Metazoa; phylum Nematoda; class Chromadorea; order Rhabditida; family Metastrongylidae; genus Angiostrongylus; species Angiostrongylus cantonensis. Next base: position 2,884,766 of record MQTX01000051.1, read on the forward strand.
ATCTCTTGTCTTTTTCTCCAATCTAGTAGGCTCTGTTTGGTTTTCGTCGCTGTCAGAAAAATTATTGTCCTTCTGGAATAATCAAAGATGCAAAACATCAAATCTACCTTGAACCACGAAGGTCGACTGCATGTGGTGCCAACCCATGACCTATGGCCTGGAGCGTTTTTCCCGGGTTTCTGAACAAAATCATGCTTAACTTGCCTTCGACATATGAATGAGTGGAGAAGATGACGGTTCTTCAGGTATTAGCCGAATCCGTGCCCCAACAACTCGATTACGTTCATGGACGATATTTTCAACAATGCCCTAGAATAAGATTCATGAAAACTCTACAACACATATGATTCAACAGTGGTCATCTAATTTCCACGACCGGCTTTCCATCAACCTCTGCATTGACCAAATAATTTTTTGAATTCTTTTTAAGCAAATACGTGATACTATTTTATTCTTTACTATGGAAAAGTTGACGTTCCGGCGGATTTTGTTTTCCTCAGAGCTTGGAAAGGTCAAGTTGACCGCAATTACGCTGCCAAACACCTCCATAACTACATAGAGAAAGTAACCAGGATTTTAGTCACATTGGACACGAAACGGCTTCTTCGCGCACTCATTACTTTCTATGACTCTTTCAATCTATATATTTGTCTGTCAAGTGAAGACCAACAGCACAGAGCTCCACATGGAAAGGTAATGTGCCTCTCACATTAAAATAGCAATCTTAAATACGGTCCGATATCATACGTGATCATGAGGCATTCTTCCCTGCCGTTCACTTTCGGATTCGTGGAGTATATCCGAAAGGCTTCGAGAGTTTTGCGGTTTTGCGAGCTGGTGTTTTCAATTCCTTTGCAAGGATGTTACCTTCTACTTCAAGATCTTCGCCGTTATATCGCTCTGTCCCATGCGCGCCTATTGGAGTAATTGGTTTAAGTTTAGGTTTGCCGACTAGGTGTTTTTTTTATAGGGACGCAGAGTGGTCTACCCGTTTCGCCAATGTATTCGTCTCTGTACGCTTTATAAGGGATCAGATAAACTGTAGCCGAACTCACGCAATCACCGTCTCTATCGTTTGGAAAAATTATGCAATTTTGCGTTATACATCGACGATCATGCAAGCGGTTGCGAATTAACTAGCGTCTTGGAGTCTTCAGTGCCATTTCAATTACCGTTACCCAGTTCCCTAGACCGGCCCATCCTAAGCAATGTTTTGCAGCTGCACTCATTTCGTTTGAAGTGAAGAGGATGGTAAATGGAAGTTTGTTATCGCTAGAGTTGTCGTTTGGCGGCTTTGGTTTTCTCCTATACCTATTCTGAAGCGCCAGAGTTTCGTAACCGCTAGATATGACTATTTGAAGCCATCAGTCATCCAAGTAGCCAAATAGCCGAGTACAGTACGAAAAAAAGCGTTTTTATTTTTTTTCACCATCATCGACTGTTTTACTGCTAACTTCATTCTGGAGAGCCGAGATCTAGGTTGGAAGTGGTTTAGCTTCCTAAGCGGATTTGCAAGCATAATCAAATGAACAGCGCAGAGTGACGAACATCCAGTGAATCCACAAGCAGTTAGTGTTCCTAAATCCCTAGGACAATAGCGAGCTTTTTTAGTACAAAAAAACAAGATTTCTCGTCATCTAGTCATCAACTTTTCTTTCATCATTCATTCCTTTTCATTCATTTTCCTTTCACTTTTAATAAGCAAACTAGGTAAGTAACTAAGATACAAGACACTTTTTTAGTACAAAAAAAAACAAGATTTCTCGTCATCTAGTCATCAACTTCTCTTTCATCATTCATTCCTTTTCATTCATTTTCCTTTCACTTTTAATAAGCAAACTAGGTAAGTAACTAAGATACAAGACATCACTGTTAAATGGTCGTATCACGCTAATGGATATTTTTTTTGCTCTTCCTTTTGTAATTACCGATTTATAGAGTTGGTCTGATTGCTTCTGCCCAAGGATCCGTTGTTTCCGTTGAGTAGGCGATAAAGGAACTGCGTGGAAAAGTTGCCTATTGGTTGGTTCTCTGACTAATTGTTTGGCTTATGGTGTATTCGTTTTTACTTGTATCGAATGAGTAAATAATTAACGTTTTCGCGATGAAGTTGGTTTTTCAACAATGTGCGTTATTCCTTCAAAACTAGAACAGTGAACCAGTTGAGACTTTCATAGAGTTATAAAAGCGACTTAGTTCCTCGTATTCTTGTTGAGCAGACGCGAGGTGTTGTTTAACAAGAATACGAAGAATTACTTGATCAATGCCGAGGTTAATAGAAAGACTTAGTTCCTTCGCCATATGTATACATACATTTTTCACAAAAACCTTAAACTTGTTTAGGATTAACACTTCGAAAAACGGAAAGGCCATCCAAATTTTCAGGATTCGCCGCGAAAATTTTGATTCAAAATTGAATAAAAAAAAAACCATTATTTTCGAGTAGTGTTACTCCCAAGAAGCTCATATCGACCGATTCCGTTGTTGTCCTAAAATTCCACACTGAACCGAACCAAGAACTTCCTTTGCGAGAGATTTTTCAGAATGATAATTTTTTTTTGTTTTACATGAGCTAGCTTCACATCTATTGTGCGGCCAGGTACCAGCACTGCTTCGATTTCATTACTTTCTTCATGTTCGTCATCCACGAATGTTTTGACCTTCCCATGTATAGGTTTGGCTTCTGGTGTAGATTCTCGTCTTCTTTGCGAAAGCCGTCTGAATCACATGCCATCAGCAATCATCCATCAACGAGATTGATCTCGCGAGCTCAAATCGGTGATCGATAGAACTAGGTGAGAAACAGGCAAAACGAAGGACCTGCGTGGTTTGGTGGTGAACGCGTTACTCCCCGGAAAGGACAATGACACGTTCGTTTCCCACCGCAGACACCTGCCGTCCGGAGTTTTGACAATATCTCAGCATCACTGAAGTTATATTTCGCAATATACCCTACCATTAAAAAGAGTAGGCAGTAAATAAAACGGTTAAAAAGTTAGCATTGTGACATCAAACTCAGTTCTTCGTTTTTTTTTTCTAACTTAAAACGTTAATTTTTTCGCTTTGTGGTTATGAGAGCCCTTATTTACTGCTTATTAACCCCAGATTTTTAGCCTTCACACAGTTTTTCAGCGTCAGTGACATTTCAGATCAATTCAAGAGGATGAAAACGATAACACTCATATGAAGAGGAAAAAGGTTAGCGAGTTACATTTGTATCGATTTGCATCAGTAAGAGATAGTGGCATTATGAAGCTTCACTCATTCGTATTTAATGCACGTCTCGCCTTCGTCGCGCGTTAATCAATCTGTCCATGCGCAAATTAATCGCAATAATTGTTGGTTGCTGAGGTCGGATAAGATCGAACCGGAACATAGCCGACCATTGCAAAACGATCAGGAGGAGGCGATGAGGCTGTATCGATTCCGATAAGAGTGGCAGCACTACCGACGACGGGACAACATAATCGGATAGGTGGCCGTAGAGTTTGGCACCCCGGCCAAACCATTACTGCCCACCCACACCTAGTGCAGTCAGTGGTCCTGCCTAACGCGGCGCAGCCTGCTGCCGTTAGCTAGATCGTTGCGAAGATTTATAGCAAACACACCTTTTCTGCTGTTCACCGACTCTATGTGAACGCGGCAGTATTATTGTTTCCACATTAGGAGACATTACACCATTTGTCCTTGAAAATGACATTCCACGAATCTTTCTCATGTTGGCGCCGGTTAATCGGACAGCTAGTTCGTGCATGCAGCGTTAGCGAAGAGATAACGAAACGCTAGTGAAAAACAGTTGTGTGCTTGGATTGGAGTAAGATGCTGCTCGATTCAGGAGGTGAGCTCCATTTTTCCTGTCCACAAGATGGTATAGGAGATTATAATTTTTTCCTAAATTACATTCCACTATTTGTGCTTGAGCATAGCAATCCACGAATTCTCTACATAGCACGTCTCCGATTAGACAGCTTGCAGAGAGCTTGCGATTAGCAACTATGCATTTGAACTGAGCTATAGGTGAATTCAGATGATGAACTTCTCGTTTCTACCATATTGGATTCATTCATCCTATCCATGTACACACCTACATTCACACATATGTGTGCGATTATTCTTGTGTTGTTATGGTGATTCCATTCTGTGTATTGATTAGGTTAGAACTCTATAATTAACTTACTGGAATGTACATGAGAGGTGGCTCGTGGTCAACTCTTAACCATGCACTCACCCATGGAAAACCTAATAATTTGCTATGCGTATGCTCAGCCTTCCACGCAGAGTGCGGTGAAGTGAAGAACACGTAGATACAACATCGCCAAAAGAAGTGGAAATGATTGGCTTCATGAGAAAAAGTACAGCACTTCATGTAGCTCGAACAGGTGGAAGCATCCAGATTGCTCGTCGCGGACAATTTTTTAAAAAGATAATAAAAAAAGCTCTCGTGCGAGAAATGTAATGTGTTCTGTGTCGTTTGGATGTGTGGGTCCTGTCATGTCTCTAAACAGGGTTAAGTATAGGCTCCATCGGCTTCCGCTCTAGTCACTCGATGAATAGCTGAATTACCATAGAAGCTACACAAGGCGACATCTCCAACAGTGGATCATTCTTCCAATTTCCCTTCCGAATGTACTGAGCACAGAAAACGTATTCTGATGGGAAGACATTTAAAACACGTTCTTCTTCCGAGTCAAGCCAATTTTTTAAATTTATAAATTGATTCCTTCTGAGTTTATTGTAGTCCAGTGCTATTATTTCCTATACGATGACGAACTACAAATATTGCCGTTGTGTGGAGCAACGCGAAGGCCGTAAGTGTGACCGATTGCCGCCAATGATGGCAGAAAAAAGGCCATAATGGCGTGCTCACAGCAGCTTGGCTCATAATGTGTACCGATAGTCGAGGGCCGGAGCCTGGTGTCACAATAGCACATTGCCTATGCATCGAAGCACATTGATCTTAGTCGCCAGAGTGTCATAGTCACCGGCTCCGCCCATTAACGTCCGTCCGTCCGTCCGTCCGTTCGTCCGTCCGTCCGTCTGTCCGCTTCCGCCGCCCTCCTCAGCCAGCCTTGCTCCACTAGCACTCGTCGTTCGCCAGCAAACCGCGAAAGGCTGGCTGGCTGTAAACTGCCGACTCTGGAACAGCGACAACTGAATCACTCCCTATTTGAAGAGTGTTACCTCTAGACCCATAACTGAAAAGTTTCTCCAAACCCAGAACTGGAAAGTTTCTCTTAACACTCAACTGAAAAGTCTCTGCTTATTTCTTTTTAGCTATTTTCTTCCTTTAAAATATGAAATATGAATGTTTTTCGGGATTGGTAAACCATATTTTGACTGATATCACGTTTACGCTCAAGATGTGCTGGATTTTCTTCTTAGGTTTCTATAACTCATTTCTCCTAAGCCTAATGCATATCCTGAATTGTTCGTCCAATGTAAGCGGTAGATCGTTGCCGTTCATCCTAAACCTTCTCGATTTTCTGCCTTGAGAGAAATTTGGCAGCAAGAATTATTCATCACGTAAGTAGCTTTGCCGACGTTGATAGCACGGATCCAAGCTCTGCTTCTAATTTGTTGGTGTTTTAATGAGGTTTTTTTAGAACTCTTTCGCACATTGCGTGCTTCTAAACATTTAAAGCTTATGAGTCTTTTCCCTTACGATTTAAAATTTTTTCTGAGAGGGTAGCGACCTTCTAGGTCAGCTCATTAATGAATCCTATTGGGCGAAATTGGTGAACTCACTTGAAAAACCCTTAGAAACAGTGCCAGGTGACCAAGATCAAGTTTGTTCAACCGGAAATTCGAAAACCAGAATCATTCACCTACAATTCAAAGGTACCAAATCGCTAAGAGAACCTTCGATTACTATATTTACGCTAAAAGAAGTTTTTAATAGGTGAGCGATGAAAGGTTCTCGTCTTTCTTTTTTGTTACACGATTGTTTTACTTGTTTTACGAAGAAGAAAAGTCTCAGCGAAGTAGGCGAGTTATCAGTTTTACTAGGAATTCAGTGGGGATTATCACCACCAATGTGGATGTTCCTGTGAAAATCCAACTATATAGCACTCCAAAAAATACTACCGAATCAGTCCGACTCACATAGGAAGATAACTATTCTGAGTGTGACGTTGTTATGCTTTCTCTTAGTTTGTTCGGGACTTTCCTAGATGATCTGAGTCATATTCATCTCATTAGCACAATTATGCCAGACATCGTTCTACTGCTCTAGCTTATCACCACCGAAGCACCTATCAGTGCGCTGTTGAACAAAATTTATATGGAATTTAGATAGAATATTTATTCTAAACGAGAAAAATGACCTTTTCCCTCTGTTTTCATCGCTGTTTCTGAGCTTTCTGTATAATCCCAGACCCATTTTCGTCCCTCTCTTACATGTTTTTCATGTTATGCAAATGAACGAGTGGCGTTTCACGAAATGAAAGCCGTTGAGCCATTCTTTGTCCCTCTGGATTTGTCTTCGTCATTGTCGTCGTTTCGTTCCGATATTGTTGACACCACCAAACACTACGGCTGTATTTTCTGACTCTGATAGCGATCTATGACCTTTTAGAGATGAAGCCGTTGTTTTCGGCTATTCAAGCTCACTATTTTTTCTCAAGATTGGTTTTGTAGGTTTTTTGTTCACTGATTTTTGTGGTTTTAGTTATGGCCCTGTTAATTGGTGATTTGAATAGCTATCGCCGCTTTTCTACCTTTCTCATTCCACTCTCTTTTCTTTTCTCTGAGTTTACAATTTGTCGTCAGTATTCACCATTTTTTATTCCTCTGTGGATTAAATAGATAAATAAATAACGGATAAAGCTCTCGGCGTTAATCAATCCCTGAGGGATGCGCCATGCATTCGACTTCATTGAGTATCGTTGGAGGTGATTGAATGCATATCTGGCCTTTACAATGACTCGCGGTGGCCTGCCGATGTATCGAGCCAGTGCTGCTATCCTCCCAGACGAGCCTGGTACCAATTTGCCGACCCCGGAAGGGTGAAAGATTTGGTGGGCCATGGGCCCAAGAATCGATTCCACGTTCGTGCCGCAGTGGCGCCTCCAACCACTGCGCCACACGCGCCCTAGGTAGTGGTAAATAGTGGTTCTAGATAAATAGATAGTGGTAGTAGAATATACCGAAATATCAAAAGACCAGTTGATTCATTATTTTGTTCATTATCTAAGGAGTTAAAACGACGGAATACAAATGTGTAACCAAGATGATGCGCTGAGATATTTGCAAAACTCCGGGCCGCAGATGTCTGGGGTGGGGAACGAACGCGCTATTACCCTTTATTGTCCTAAAAATGTATAGCTTTTCTCACGTGTTTCTTAACCACGTAAACGAATGCCTTAATAAAATTTTTCATCAATTTATTAACGAACTAAAAAGTGATCTCTAAGGAGAAATTAAGAAAGCCTTAGCAAATTTTTTTTCTCTCTAGACGCCTTTGGAAGTGTTATTTTCCTGATTTTCACATTCATAGTTCTTTTTGGTGTTCTCTGATGCTTTTTTCGCTTGCGATTAACGTACAACATAAAATTCTCTTACTTATGAATGACCTATGAAAACCAACTGGAGCTTATAAACTTTTCCTTTGCGTCCTAAGCAGTTAGAAATCCATTGCTCACTTCCGGCGATATTCAAGTAAAAACCAACCATAATAAAAAAAAATTGTAAGGAACAATACGGTAACCCGCCCCGTGCTAGCGCCACAATCCCGGGAATTCCGAACGGGAAAGGAGAAGAAACTTGCCCAATTTGCAAACAATCAAGTTTTGCTCAATCAATCAAGAGTTGCGATGACTTTCGTGCGATGATCCACCACCGTTCAGCTAATCCAGTATTATTAACCTTTTATTTACTGGCTATTATTTTTTCACAGCAAGGTATTATGTAAAATACAACCGCAATGACGCTAAGATATTCGAAAGACTCAGATCCCAAGCCAGATTTCAACTCGCGGTTGCCCTTTCTGCGGGCTCACATGTTATCCACTGCACCGCTGAGGTCCTTGCTTTGCCTTTCTCTCTGACCTAGCTCTGAGTTTTGCAAATAACTCACCATCACTGTGGGTGTGTTTCAGTAGTATTTTTAGGTTTTCTTCTCGTATTCGTTGTCTCAACGATTTTTCCAATTTCTCGTCCTCAATGACCCACTTTGAAGATGATCACATTTCGATCAGTAATATTGGTGAACTTCATAAACTTCCTATCCTGTTGCATAGAAAAGGATCGGTTAAGGCAGTATGAACCATATTTAGACCGTAGAGACACTTAAGCACCAGTGAAACTGATTGATTGCTGTCTGTTTGGCCTCTTTTATTAAAGCGGGAAACCAAAAAAATCCAGACAACAAAACGTGCTCTGGTCGTACAACTTTTACTATGGCCTTTTTTTGTTTTACTTCTGTTTCGCACAAATCTCTTCTTCTTAGAATTGACTTCTTAAATATTGGTTGTATTGGTTGCTGAAAGCCTCTATCAAGTTTTGCTAACCAATGCGTGGGTGTTTTGTCTCATAGGAAGGTTCATTAACCCAAAAGTGTATGAAATGAACATTTTTGCAGTAATTTTCAGTGGTCTTTCCAACAATAGTAGATGAAACATAAGTACTAATTAATGAACTGCACTATGACACTAAAGGACAAGAAATAAAACGATAAATCCTTCTGCGTGGATCAATCCCTGAAATTAAGAAAGCCTTAGCAAATTTTTTTTCTCTCTAGACGCCTTTGGAAGTGTTATTTTCCTGATTTTCACATTCATAGTTCTTTTTGGTGTTCTCTGATGCTTTTTTCGCTTGCGATTAACGTACAACATAAAATTCTCTTACTTATGAATGACCTATGAAAACCAACTGGAGCTTATAAACTTTTCCTTTGCGTCCTAAGCAGTTAGAAATCCATTGCTCACTTCCGGCGATATTCAAGTAAAAACCAACCATAATAAAAAAAAATTGTAAGGAACAATACGGTAACCCGCCCCGTGCTAGCGCCACAATCCCGGGAATTCCGAACGGGAAAGGAGAAGAAACTTGCCCAATTTGCAAACAATCAAGTTTTGCTCAATCAATCAAGAGTTGCGATGACTTTCGTGCGATGATCCACCACCGTTCAGCTAATCCAGTATTATTAACCTTTTATTTACTGGCTATTATTTTTTCACAGCAAGGTATTATGTAAAATACAACCGCAATGACGCTAAGATATTCGAAAGACTCAGATCCCAAGCCAGATTTCAACTCGCGGTTGCCCTTTCTGCGGGCTCACATGTTATCCACTGCACCGCTGAGGTCCTTGCTTTGCCTTTCTCTCTGACCTAGCTCTGAGTTTTGCAAATAACTCACCATCACTGTGGGTGTGTTTCAGTAGTATTTTTAGGTTTTCTTCTCGTATTCGTTGTCTCAACGATTTTTCCAATTTCTCGTCCTCAATGACCCACTTTGAAGATGATCACATTTCGATCAGTAATATTGGTGAACTTCATAAACTTCCTATCCTGTTGCATAGAAAAGGATCGGTTAAGGCAGTATGAACCATATTTAGACCGTAGAGACACTTAAGCACCAGTGAAACTGATTGATTGCTGTCTGTTTGGCCTCTTTTATTAAAGCGGGAAACCAAAAAAATCCAGACAACAAAACGTGCTCTGGTCGTACAACTTTTACTATGGCCTTTTTTTGTTTTACTTCTGTTTCGCACAAATCTCTTCTTCTTAGAATTGACTTCTTAAATATTGGTTGTATTGGTTGCTGAAAGCCTCTATCAAGTTTTGCTAACCAATGCGTGGGTGTTTTGTCTCATAGGAAGGTTCATTAACCCAAAAGTGTATGAAATGAACATTTTTGCAGTAATTTTCAGTGGTCTTTCCAACAATAGTAGATGAAACATAAGTACTAATTAATGAACTGCACTATGACACTAAAGGACAAGAAATAAAACGATAAATCCTTCTGCGTGGATCAATCCCTAAGGGATGCACTATGCATTCGATTTCATTAAGCATCGTTTGGAGGTAACTCAATGCTCATATCTGGCCATTCGGGGTGGCATAGCGATGTATCGAGCCAGTGCTGCTTTCCTCCCAGACAAGTCTTATAGCAATTCGCCGATCCCAGAGGGGTGGAAGTCTTGGTGGGCTATGCGCGATGATCGATTCTACGTGTGTGCTGCAGGGCGCCTCCGATCACTGCGCCACACGCGCCCCTTCTATGGCACATGATTATAAAAATAGAATGGCTTTCTTAAATGGAAAACCTAACAAGCTCGCTAAGCAATTTCGGCTGTGATTTGTTTTTAAATTCTTAATAATAAGTTTTTAAGGTGATTTTGGTTTTTTTCGGTCTAAGGGCGCTTGTGGTGCAGTGGTCGGAGGCGACCAGCAGCACACACGTGGAGTCGATCCCTGCGCCTCCTCCGAGGTCGGCAAATTGGTGCCAGACATGCCAGGGAGGATAGCAGCACTGGCTCGATACATTGGTAGGCCACCTCGAATCGAGGCCAGATATGCACCCAATCACCTACAAACAATGCTTAATGAAGTCGAATGGATGGCACATCCCCTAAGGGATGCGTTGAGAGCTTTATCCTGTTTTTTATCCATTTTTGCTCTATCGTTTTCTTGGAACTAAGATGACTTATTTGGACTTACGCGGCTTAAGAAATCATTGGATGATGTGTTTTAAAGGTTATTCGTCTTGTTCATCAGCTGTCACTTTCTGTTTCGATCTATTTATTTTCGAAAGTCGTCAACAATTTCATAGGCGCGATTGTTTTCAAAATATTTTGCAAAATTTCCACTTTTTATTTTTCTTCTTTATTTGTTTTCTTTTCTTTCTGGCAATGGTTTGTCACAAGTCAAATGTCTAGAGATTCATACAAGGGCTTCGTTCACAGATTCGTGAAGTGAACAGAATGAGAAATGCTCATTACAGTAACTTTTGAAAGCTCACCCTTTACAACATACGCTTTCTTCCACAGAGATCCGAGATTAATGTCAAGACCGATATGTTCACGCCATCGCTGTCGCTGTTAAATTCGTCGTTAAGACGCTTTCAATTTCATATATATTTGATAGCTGGCGATTAACATATCCTTTGGGCTAAATGCATATCTGGAACACAAAACACCACTCCCATAATAAAAAATGCTTATATTTACAAGACTTGGTATTGGTACCAGACTTGTCTGGGAGGATAGCAGCACTGGCTCGATACATCGGCAGGCTACGGCGAGTCATGTAAAGGCCAAATATGCATTCAATCACCTTCAGCGATACTTAATGAAATCGAAAGCATGGCGCATCCCACAGGGATTGATCAACGCCGAGAGCTTTATCCTTTATCCTTTTATATTTACAAACCGTGTTCTACAAAGGCAACTTAGGTTAATCGATCCGCATATAAATCATGTGTTTATCGCTCATGCTCCCAGCTATGAAAGAATACTCGTTGATTTTTCAACATCATAACACCATTCGGGTTGAGACCGACCACCAATGGTGATCGATCTCATAGAACGTGTACCTTTCTACCGTTGCCGCTTACAAAATCGTAAAAATGCACCATGTAATCTTGTGAGATTGGGGCTTGCATGCATTTTTGCGACTTTTCAAGCGTTTGACAACGTCTATTTATTTGATCAGCAGAATGAATTAGTCGGTCCTCCAAGCGACAATGAACTCCACGTTTATTCATTCTTCCTCACATGACGTCCTCTGAATCAACACCATGCGATTGTAAACTCAACTTCCCTACATAATTTTTGCATCCTTGAGCTTCCTACGCACATGCTGCTTAGATTTTCGTATAACGCTATATTTTTGAACTCTAGTCAATTTGCTGGTGTCGCTTGTAATCCAATTATCATCAAGTGAGCTGAGCAATCAACACTGGAATTTCAATTCGTCTTTGTCCTTCTCACGTATCATTCTGGCGTTTCTTACTGAGCTCCGCTAGCTTAAAAAACACCAAGACGAACGTGTTATTAGTATGAGGACACTTAATTCTGCTGTTTTTCTTTTGTTCTTAAGATAGAGGATAACCTGATTGACGTTTGTTCGGCAGAAGTGTGCACTTAGAGAGTTTACGTATTGAAATGGCAAGCTTCCTCCCATGTTGGTGATTCTGCCAAGATGTGGAACTGCTCCTTCATATCCATCAGGTGCTTATCTTAGATGAAGTATTGAAATGCCGAGCTTTCTCTCAGCTTGTGTGACCTCACTAAGAGGCAGACTCTTCCTCCTACTCTGCTGACTCTGCAATTTAGCTCAGTGACCACTGCCACTTCTAAGCATAGTTAAACAATAAACTATTAGCGAAAGGTGCCACTCCGTTTCTAGCCGAAATCATTAACGTTTACCAGCCGATAATGGCTTTCGGATCTATGTTGTGGTCTCGGTGTCACATTCATGAAAGAATTACTCTTGGAAGAAACAAAATGTTTTCAAGGTGTTAGCAGTACATATCTCTCTAAACTGCAGCAAATGGTTTTGATTAAATAAGTCTTAATAATGTTTACATGCTTACTTTTTATTTTCTGCCTACTGCAATTTTCACTGCAGGTTATAATGCGAATTATAACTACAAAGATGCTGAGATATTTGCAGAACTCCGGATCGCAGGTGTCGGTGATGGAGAACGAACGTGCTATTACCCTTTCCGGAGTTTAACGCGTTCACCACCACATTATGCGTGTCCTTCGTTTCGACTGTCTCTCATTCTGTAATTCTTTATAGTTGTGGAAGAAATCTTAGGAAAAAAATGGTTTACGGACATCCGCGACAACCGGAAAACATGTTCGTTCCCCATTTATGAAGTGTTCATACCTAATTTTATTGCTCAACCGAGTTCTTAATGTACGAAATGTGAGTATTGACTGAAAACGTTGTGGTAGGAAGTCTGGAAAGAATCTGTTGGAAGTGAAATTTGTTCCAAGTTTAGAATCATTTAGTTTGTACAAGAAGGAACTAGAGATTTATTGCTTGTTTCATATAAAAGAAACAAAGAAAAGAGTTGCGAAAGGAACATGCAGGAAGGCCAACCACTTGCCAGAATCCTTTGTCCTTCAGTGATATTCTTCAACTATCGTTATCCAAGGTAGTTTTTCATGGACGTTTTGGTTTGAACCGAGTGCTTTAATTCTCGTGAAGTGTTTAGACAGTCCATGCACTTTTTCCTCATGATGTGATAATCATTTGATTATTGTAAATCTTCTGCCACAAAAAAGCCTAGGCCACACCAATTCTCTAATCACCAAAAGTGTTCCCTGGCTCGTTTAACACCGCTCAGCCCTAAAATCCTCTTTGCAAGTGAAAATTCTGCTCAAAAAGAAGTGAAAACGGTCTCGAGACGTCGAAAAAGCGTCTTGAGCTAGTCGTTCCTCTCAGTTTTTACAGTTTTTTCTCCTTCACTATTGCATGTTTTATTTCGAAATGTATGAATTACTCCTTTCGATCGCATTTATCTTCTTTCAGAGACGAATAGTTGTCTTATCGTGAAGGTCTTTTATCTCGCCAGAACAAGGTTACCATGATTCGTAGGATGGCACTCTGACTCGCTTTTGCGGCATTCACATTCACTCACAAATCCCACTCGTGTGTCATCGTCGTTGTTCATTCCGGAATCCATCTTCCATAGAATCATCTTCGTCCATAATCCCTCATGTACTTCTCAATTGATGCCCTATGTGCTCCTTTCTATAGATGTGTCCTTTCGTCACTCGAAACGCCGCGAACACGTTATCCATCGCTCGACGGATCGTCATATGCGTTCCTCACGGAATGAGATTGCGATCTGTTATGGGCGATTTATTGTCGACCTTCCCTTTGCCTTCACTGCATCATCACTCACTTCACTACTGTCATGATTTCTATCTGTGATTCCCCTCCACATACAGGCTATGATCGTTTCAACATTGTCTTCTCATCTTCTCCGTCGCAGCCCGCCACTACCATCTATATCCCTCTCTCGATCTTCAGACGGGACATAATTTATCATGTCATATTCATCTGTTCAATGAATGAACTGTACGCAGAAGACAGTGAGATCTGTACTTCGGATATCGAAGTCAGAAACTACTTAATTTCAGTTACTAGTGCTATTATGAGAGTGAGAGTTACTAGTGCTAGTGAGAAGGGCGCGTGTGGCGCAGTGGTTGGAGGCGGCGCGCACGTGAAATGCGCCCATGGCCCACCAAGCCTTCCATCCCTACGGGGTCGGGAAATTGGTTACAGACTTGTCTGGGAGAATAGCAGCACTGTCTCGATACATCGGCAGGCCACCTCGAGTCATTGTAAAGGCCAGGTGAGTCACTGCTGCTATCCTCGTAGAAAAGTCTGGTACCAATTTGTTGACCCTGGAGGGATGGAAGGCTTGGTGGGCCATGGGCGCGGGGATCGATCCAATGCAGGACACCTCCAACCACGGCGCCACACTTGCCCATTGTTTTGGTTGTTATTATTTATTTTTTTCTCGACTAGAGTTTGTTTTATGAGTGAATCAAATCGATCAGATGCGACTAGTCTTTGCATATAAAGATTTTTTAAAAATCTTAAGCAGAAGATTATTTGTTCCACCCAACACGATTGTTGGTATTAGTTATTATTACTGTTTTGTCCCCAAATATGCGTATCATGGAGAAAAATGGTTACAAACAGGTACATGAAAAAGGACAATCGATTCAATTTTCCATTGTAACTGAATTGAGCAAAAAGTAATTTTGTCCTAAACCAAATAAATTTAAAAAAAACACAGAAAACAGAAAAGGCAGCAGCAGAGAGCGCAGAGATAGTGATGCTCGTTCATCGCGAGCACGGTTTTGGTTCGACCTCACTCCACGCTCACCAAGCCTTTTATCGTTCCTGCGGAACAGTGGAATTGGTGCCAGATTTATCTGAGCGCAACTTTCCCTTGGAAGTCCACGTAGAAACGCTCCTCTAGCACACCCATCCTAGCAATCGAGGTGGAATCGACTGGCCAATATTCAACGATATTTTCACGAAGTAGGCCCAAAAATCCTCTCAAACAGCTGCCGAGGCCACACGCGAGAAGTTCGTAGACCACTGCAGATGATGGATGTGAGGAAACCAATGCGAAGCAAAAACTACTGGAAATCTCTCACCGTAGACGTGAAACGGATCATGTACTTAGTGAGTAAGAGAGGGGACATAACTGCTTTCACTATCATCCTACCTAGGTGGTGGTGTGCTCCTCTGCCTCCGGGAAAAAAGGACAAAACGGGCAAAGGACAGCGAAAAAATTCATTCAATTCAATTTGCGATAAACGGTCTTGGAAAATAGAAAAATAGAGGAAAAGATGGGGACGTCGACTGTATCAATTTCATGCAGAGGGAATAGAAAGGTGATGAGGCAACAGACGTCACATTGAAAAATACGTATTTAATTTAAAGCTTATCTCCACTGAATTGTCTTGTTATTTTTACTAGAATTCTTATGTAAATGAGATTCTTCACTGTAAAATATGATTTGTTTTCGTACGCTTTTTTTATTTCGCACAGGAGAACGACCCTGCGTGGAAGTCAGAAATCTCGGAAGTGAGGAATGTACTTTCTAGTGGAGACGTCCTTACTGTTCTTCATCATCTAGCCTCAACGTATTCCACTACGACCAACCTTGGTCATGGTGTGCTTCTTACTGTGTCCTGCGGCAGTTCTTGTGCCTGCCACGACCAGCCTCTCAATGATTGCTCAGGCGAATGTAAGTGGTGCTTCTCATCGGACGGCGTCGGCAACGTCATTTCACACCAACTTTACTAGTCATCATCGATCGGTTAAGCCTTCCATTCTCTTTGTATATTCTATCTCAATTCTTCTTTAACTCGCCTATCGCTGAAAGCAACGTTACTTCATCATTTCATATTTCTCTTTCATACTTTTTTTTCCATCAATAAAAAGACATTTTGGTATGGTTAAATGCTATGTATCGAAGAGAACTTTCATTTTCCCTTTAACGAACTCAGAAAGTGTGTTGACATTAAAATGTTTCTCCCGTTCTCTCTTCTAAACGAATTAGAGAGAAATGATTTCTAAGCCCAAAAAAGTCACCTCAGCTAGTAATTGAGAAGAGGCAATAGAAGTCTGAAAAATTCACGCTAACATTTGAGTTCAATCCCCTGAAAAGCAAAACATCACTGTCTCTGTTCGTTCAATAAATTTTTTCTCTGTCCGAACCAAATCTGACAACAATTGAACAGAAGACATATACGTGTACATTTTTCCACACATGAGTTGCATGATGTTTTACTTGAACGAAATTTCGATGAACGCCTATCAAGTTATGTAGGAAGTTTTTACTATAATTAGCCCAAAATACTGTTATCGGAGATACAGGCGAAACGAATGGTCCACATGGTGCGGTTGTGAACGCGCTAACTCCCGAAAAGGGTAATAGCGCGTTCGTTCCCCACCAAAGACATTTACGGTTCGGAGTTTTCCAAATATCTCAACATCACTGTGGTTGTATTTCGCATTGTACACTTCCGTGAACACTTAAAGTAGTAGCACTGTTATCGGTGTTTCAAATTTAACTATCGCTTTCTTTTTAACTATCGTTCTTCTCCTTACGTTTCTTTGAATTTATTCCAGTGCTACTAGAGATATATTCATTAATTCATTTATCGTAGCGTCAAAACAAAAAAGGAAAGAAAGAAAGAAAGAAAGAAAAAGAAAGAAAGAAAGAAGGAAAAAAAGAAAGGAAGAAGAACAGAAGATGATCGGTAGTGAGAGCCGTGGTGAAATTTTTATTACTGTGCATGAAGTTCTAGTTTCACGATATCCCAGTGAATGTCTAACATGTTGTAAGTCATTTAGCGTAGTGGCTAAATTTAAACTTCAACTAATATTGTCGCTTCATGTTCTTTCTTTGTGTGTAATTCATCCACTTAAAAAAGGCTTCCTGGTTCATTTATCATACCCTCGAAAAAAGAAGGAGGAGATGAAAAAAGGGGAACAAAAATGATTGAAGGCGAGAGTCGTGGTGCATTTTACACTGTTGTGTATGATGTTTGAGTTCAACGACATTTCAATAAACATTCAAAATGTTTCATCGCACGTTTTTATTTCCATTATTTGAAAATGCTGTCAAAGTATAGAATTTAACCGTCATAATCGTTTTTATTTTTTCTTATTTCACTTTATTTTTCTTCTTTATAGTTCAAGGTTTTCCGAAACCGAGTTCATTCATCCATTCATCATATCTTTAGGAAATGAAAGAAAATAAGACTGAGAACGAGAGTTGCGAAGCATTTTACGTAGCTGCGTACAATGCTTTACTTCAACAACACTTTATTAGAGGTTCAAGTACTTGTCTCGTATGTTTTTTTAGTCGAAGGTATTGTCGATCTACAAAGTTTAATAGCCATTGTTTTTCTCATTATATTTAAGTGCTTAATTCAGTTATTCGAAACATGTCCCATTCATCCATGTATCATATCGTCACAGGTGTGTGCAGCACAATGGTTAAAGGTGCTCTGCAATACACATTTGGTCGTTGGTTTGATCCTTCGCCTCGGGTTCATGAAGCCTTTCATCCCTCCGAGATCGGGAAATTTGTTCCATACCTGTCTGACAAGACAGCAGCACTGACTTGATACATCGGCAGGCCATCGTAAGTTACTGTAAAGGCCAGACATAGATTCAATAACTTCTAACAATGCTTATTGAAGTCGAGCGCATGGCACATCCGTAAGAGATTGATCAACGCTGAGAACTTTGTGCTTTTATTACCATATCAAATAAGAAAACTAAAAGAAGGAAAGAAAAGACCGAGAATTACGAAGAATGAGGGCAGTGGTGCGTGTGCATTTTACATTGTTGTTTGTTGTAGTAATCGATCTAGGGTGTTTATGCACTACGGGAACAACAATGAATGTTGGTAGCGTGGCGACGATGATAGCTTTCACTGAGGATTGCGCTATGGTTGCCCCCCGCTGCCGAATGACGTTCATGTGGATTTGGCGCGAAGTCATCGTCGCGCGACTCTATGACAGATGTCCGTTTTCTATTCGGGCATCTATCAGAGAAACATCTGTTCCCTTATTCATTCGGTTGTTCATTCCTGTTTCGATTTCGGTTCCGATTCCTCATTCAGTTTCTGAGCGTTTCGATCGGAATCTCACTACAAATGGAAACGAATCGATCCGCTGAGTAATTAAGTTGCTTCTTTCGTTTATTCTTACAATGGTCTCAAATCATTGAAATCACTAAGAAAATCTGTTGAACATCAAATCTTTTGCCTCTTTTTCCTTTTTTTCAAAACTTTTACAGATTCATGGACCTTCATGGTTTTTGATTCCTAATTTATTGATAGATTTTTTGTGAATGTCTTTCTAAGATCGAACCTGTCTCGATTCTTCAGAAGCGTTATTAGCTCAGATTTGAGTGCATTGGTGAAAACCTAAAACACTTAATCATTCGAAGTGCTTCATCAATATCGTAATGAAATATATCCGTATCGTTTTCAATCTAAGAACTTGAACGAAAATCCATTTATATGAAATCACTGAATGACATAATTATCTAGGCGCATTTTGAGCTTCATGTAGAACATCCTAGTGGCGAAGTCACAGTTGAGAAGTTGGAAGAATACGATCCTCTGATGATCTTTGTCATTTCCATCATCTCTTTTGTCTTTTTCGCAGTTTATTCTGACGCTTGTAGATCATCACGAATTAATCGTTTCATGTTTTTGTTTTTTTAAATTCTACCTTTTCCGTTGGAGAGCTTCCTATTCGTTTGCATTCGAAGGCTTTGCCCTTCTTGCCTCCTTGCACTTCAAATACGTGCACTTTCTGTTATACCGAATGGCTATCTGATTTCTCTTTCATTCATTCCTTTTTTTCGTTTGCATTATTTATTTCGCACATTTTTTTATTTTTTCCTTATGTTAGATTTCTTCTTTTTGAAAAAATAGATACTCGAGGCGTATTGCAACGTGGCTGTGTGAAGAACTGAAAAAAAACGAAGATCCTCGGAATGGTCGCAATATTTATGGGGCTGGACTGAAATGTGGCAGAATCTTGGCATCTGGCTTTCATTTTCGAATAGATCGAGTTTCGAATATTCGAAGCGACAGAAATATCGCTATTCGGATTGTTTCTCAGTGAAAGAGATGATGAATTGTCTCCCACCAAAATCTAATTTCTATAAAACGTCTTCTAGCAAAAGGTGAAAGAGTCACCGTAGCATTTTTAATCTCACGATAGTCTGAAATCAATCGATACGTGTCTTAATCAGATTACCCAGATGGAATTGGTCACTGGGACCGTTGGATTTTACAAAAGAGAATCTTTTTGCTCAGAAGGCGATTGAAAATCATTCATTTGTGTAATCTGTTCATTGGCGATTCATTTAACAATCGAATATTCGAATTCGAATCGTCGATTCGAAATGATTTCGTCAATTTTTTTTTGCTTTTCTCTTCATACAAGCTATTGGAAAACTTCCGAATTGTTTGAGATTGAGAGATTATTCAAAGTTTATCGTTATTCCAGTTGATGGATTACGCAGACGACCATGAAATATGATTATGTGCACTTTTTCCACCCTCGTTGACTTTACACGCCATATTTCCACGACTAGTAGTACTTGCTGCACGAGTTTTGTTGACGAAGTCAGTGGAAAACTCGTCCACTTTCATGTTGTTCGCCATAAATAGCACAACAAATTGTGCCAGATGTCCGCGTTTTCAATAGCCGCATGCGTGGATCGATTAATGGAACACATATGTAGTCTTCATCTTCTTCTTCGTCATATCCTCTTAATAACAATAACAAACCATTTACCCAATATCGAGTGTTGATTATAGCATAGGGTTATATGATGGTGGTCGGTTACATCGGTTGTATCTGGTTATCTAATGGTCCTGAAACGAATTTATCCATTCATCAATGGAAAATGAATTCACCATCCGACAATATTTAATCGCATTCGGGCGTTTTTTTACCCGATTTCAATACTCTCACATTTAATCCCTTCCCGTTTCAATAATATTCCTCACGAGATTGTTTGACCAGAAGCCCATCCATTTACTTTTTTCCTTAGTTCTTATAGCATCTTCTTTTCTTCTATCTGGCATCACTAAATCGGAAAATCTTATACAAGGCTAAACGTTGCCACCTAATATTAAATAGATAGTAATGATAATTAAATGGATAACAGTCTTTGAGTGAATTCAGCTGTTACCAGCGATGTTTACAGCTGGACTCTTGCTCAAAAAACATAAAGAGCATCACAGTTTTCTTCTGAAAGTCGCTTGGTTCCTACTATTACTGACGAGTAAACACCGTAGACAGGTGAATCACTGAGCTCCAATTTTGAGAGAAATCACCACAATTAGTTTTGCTGTTTCCGAATGGAGTAGACATAGGGACTGCTTAATTTGAGGATCAAGACTCGAATCACAAGATATACAGGAAGCCCATCTACTGAATCCATGTGTGTCACAGAGCTCGAACATGCTCACTGTTAGTCCTCGTTCTCATCTTACGCTCTTATCTGCCATCTGGGGACACGCCATATCATCGTGTAGCAACTAACGGGCCCAAGATCTCTCATACGACTGAGATCCGTTCGTTCGTTACACGTCTTATGTGAGAACACGAATTTTTCCTCTTCGTTTTCGCTCATTTCTATTGAAACAGCATAGTATATTCCATATATCAGCTTTCGTGTTAGTTTTAATTACTTATATCTTAGACGAAGTTGTTCGTTCTTATCTTATTTTTGTGGCAGTTGTTGGTTTTCTCGAAGTAGAAGGTAATTGAGATAGGGTAATAGGCATACTTTTTTATACTTTTTAGGAAAATGGTTAATATAATTTTTTCTTTCGTTATTTCGATGAAGTCAAAGCTTTGTGGAGCAGAAATCAACTGATTAGTTTGTCATCCAGAGCCTGATATTCAGTCTTTGTTGGCAGCCACTTGGGCGAAGCTTAACTTCCGGCTGCGCCTGCATACTTTTCAATAACTGAGCTTTAAGCTTCGCCCAAGTGGCTGCCAACAAAGATTGAAGTACTTGAGGAGTTGGGAATTTAATGGAATTTGATAAATTGCTATGGAATAAATTTGATTTCATGGCCTTAATGGTGCGTATGATTTCCTCTGAAGTTGCTGAAATTTTAAAATTTTCAAAAGACTGAAAATAGGCATCTACGCGACATTGCCAAACGTTGTCGATGCATTTGGGAGCATCGTCGCCTTGCTCTGGACTGGTTCCCGCTGGTTCAAGTGCTTCGCTCTTCGAGGTGAGAAATTCGACGGAAATGCGAAGAAAGGTTTCTGTTATTCGAAAAACTTAGGAATTTGTTTTTATACAATGTTATGCGAGGTGGAGATAGCCCAATGGTTGGTGGTGCTGTCGATCAGGAAGATATGGCGCTAGTACGACCACCTCCTCAACGCTCTCCTCCGATCCACGTGGAGATGGCTTAGCTCGGCAATCCCCATGATTACAGGAAGAATTGAGTCGACCAACATTCCATGACATTCATAAAGAAGACGAAATCCGAAAGAAACAGCTGAAACAACACGCGAATTGTTCGGAGATCATTTTGGACGATGAGTGCGAGGAAAGCTAATCGAATGGAAGAAGTTATGGGATCCGCACGGTAGATGTAATGATGGGTCGTGTGAAAAATTCTATTGTTAACTAATATATGTGTCACCCGTAATAGGACGGCTCTAAGGAAAGCGAAATGGCTGAAACGTCAGCCATAGACAAACAACACCAACAACAGCGACAACAACGACAGCGCCAACTTATACCAACCTCTCATCACGTCAACAAGATCACCCAATGAGATAAGTGTGCTTTTCAAAACTGACTATCATTTATCCTCGACATGAATGATTCGATAGAAAATATTCTCTCCAATCAGGGAAATAACGAGTATGGTAGAAACAGAATTGCTCGAGTCGATTTTAGAATTGACTGTGGGACTACTGCATGTGGTAAGTCCAGGCTCTGAGGAAGGCGAAGTCGCCGAAACTTCAGCCATTGAGTAACGACAACAATAACAGTAAGAACATCTATGCCAACCTCGCATCGGCTGAACAAGGGCAGCTCGTAAGTCCATATACATACAGATAGATTATTTCATTGATTCTGAGAAGTTTTCTAAGCCGTTCGTTTGCTTTCACCTAACTGTAGGACCAATTCGATGTGCTTGATTTCGTAACAATTTTCTTCTCTCCATGTCATTTTCAATTTCTTATTTTTCTTTCACAACAATATTTGTACTCAATGTTGAGTTTTTAACGCTTATAGCATGAAATGAGTTAATTTAAATTCATGCGTGGAAGGCGAATTGGCCATTATTCGTTGACTTCCTCTCTTAACTAACCGAAAATATTTGCGCATTTCAATATTCGAACACATATGTATTTGAATGACTTTCTAAATTGTTCAATTTAACTGAGATTGCTACAAAATATTTTGTTCGGCTAACATTCTGGCGTCGGTCTTCTTCAAAGCTGGATTAATCTCAGCTGATTGTCAACTACAACAATGCTGAGATATTTGCAAAACTCGGGACCGCAGGTGTCTGCGGTGGAGAACGAACGCGTTATTGCCCTTTCCGGGAGTAACGCTTTCACCACCACACCATGCGGGTCCTTCGTTTCGTCTCTCTTAGGTAGCTCTATCAATCTCTGCAATCAGCAATCACCGACGATTAGTCGTCGACGTCATGCATTCGGCCAGCCATCCAGTAGAACGTCAAGCCGTTTCTACTGAATATTTTATTTGTCAACCTGAAAGAATCGTACAAACATCTGCGTTCATTTTAGTTGACGGTTTCCCCATTCATTCACGACGAATCCGTGAATGAATTCGCCTGACAGCGAACTGTTTGCGAACGGTCTTTCATGAAGAAAAAAAGTACTAGATTCTGGTTTATACGATGAAATGAAGCATTGTAGAAGGGTTGATATAGGGTTTCCGCAGCACCAGTTCCGTTAGAGATCTCAAATCTCGTCTGATTAAATTAGAAGTCTAAAGCTTTTCCTAGTCAGCTAATGCCGAATATTCCCATCTATGTCGATTCTGAGTAGCAGTTTAGTCGTAATTTTGTGAAACCTTGGTGAGCTTTAAGAAGAAACTGTTTGAAATGAAGGAATAACTACTCCCAAATCACACTAGCTCCATAATTTCATTTTTATCCTATTTTTCTTTTAATCTTTTCAGCATGTAGACCATCACTTCTTCTTTTTTCGTTTCCAAAACCACTAAACGTTCAGTTAACAGGAGTTCTAGGAAGTGGAATAGTTTCGTAAAGAAGGAATGAGTAGAAATCTTGTCACTACTGACGAGAATGCGCCAATTCGATACCGAGATTTCATTGAATGGCTAAACTACAGCATCGAGTGTTTTTTAAAGAACCACTTGCTTTTGTACCATATAAACAACTTTTCAGAACAGTTTTTTTTCCACTTCCTATTTTTGACTGTTCTGATATAGATCAAGTATTCCTTTGCTGAATCTAGGCCATGGTTGAATTATAATATTGCGAAAAAGTAATGAGATTGAACGTCACCCGACACATATATTATGCAATGATGTCTACGTCTTTACTGGGATTACATTTTTCTCTATTCATCCACACATACACACTCGCATCCACATTCGTACACTACACACACCCACACCCACACCCACACACACACACACACACACACACACACACACACACTATACACATGCTCACGTTGCGACACATACGCATACACATATTCATGCAATGCGTATGCATTTACATATACGTATGTATATGTATATATACAAACTTTTCACTCGAGTCATCCTAAGCAGGATTGACAGAACACTGGACGAAGGACCGCCATGTGAGCAAGCAGGGTTTCGAAAAGGATTTACTACGATGGACCACATTCACACGTTAACAGAGCTCATTGAAGTATCGCGAGAGTACAAAAGACCGCTCTGTCTCACTTTCATCTACTTAGAGAAGGCCTTTGATTCAATTGAGATAGAAGCAGTCATGGAAGCCCTTGGTAGTCAAGGAGTCCTTGCTCGGTACATAAAGATTCTTCGTGAGCTGTACGAAAATTTCACCACGAAGATATCACCATCCTGTAACAATATTAACATTGACGACAAAACGACAAAAGAGGATTTAGGCAAGCCGATATCATATCGCCAAAATTATTTACTGCCACCTTCCAGAACGTCATGTGAACATTGGAATGGGGCGAAATAGGAGTGAAAATCGGTGATCAGCATTTACACCATCTTCGCTTTGCTGATGACATCGCCGTTATAACATCAAACATTAGCCAAGCGGAACGCATGCTTGCGGACTTTGATAAAACCTGTGGAAAGATTGGTCTTCGACTAAATCTCAAGAAAACGATGTTCATGAAGAACGGATTGGTTTCGTTTGCTCCATTCACGCTCAACGGAACGAATATCTCCGAATGCTCCAGTTATGTCTACCTAGGTTGGATATCAATATGATGAACGACTTAACTCCAGAGCTGAGCAGAAGGAAACGAGCGGCTTGGGGAGTTTTCAAGAGCATCGAGGATGTAGTGAAGAGAACAAAGAACACCCGACTCCGTGCCCACCTTTCCCACTCAACGGCTATTCCTGCCCTAACGTATGCATCAGAAACCTGGTCGCTTCGTGAGCAAGATGAAAGATCACTCAGCATTATGGAACGCGTAGTCGAAAGGACGATGCTAGGAGTATCCCGTTTCACACAAGTAAGGGATGGGATCCGAAACACCGATCTGCGTCAACGATCAAAAATCAAAGATGTCGTTCTATATGCCAAACAGTCGAAGATAATTGAGCCGGACACCTAATGCGTATGAATGGAAACTGATGCACAAGAGCCGTTAATGACTGGATTTCTCGGAATGTCAAACGTACTACAGGAAGACCACCGACTTCATAGTCAAAGTTCTTCACGAACAGCCTAGAAGAAAGATATGATGCTCGACGAGTATGGTTGTTACTCAATGACTTGTCGATTTCCGGTGCTGGTTGGTACTATTATCATCTGGAACATGGATGGCGAGCGAGAAATTCTCGTCCTCATTCACACGAATTACCTACAAGATTGGCATCCATAGGCGTCATTTTAAGCTTTTTTCAAAAAAGTTTCTGACCTCTTTTTGTAATAAATTTTTTTTCGTCGTGATTTTTTTTTTGCCAAACCAAAAGCGGAGCCTTGCCTGTTTGTTAACTATCATTTGTTTTCCAAGTGTTCTGATGTTGCCTTTTCAACTGCACACATTTTGATACTAAAGTGGTAGCGAACAACTTAACGGATATTCAGCAAGGAGTTCAAATCGATTGAGGATATTAGGAAGAAGTCTCTATCAACAAAATATCTGTCTACAGTATCATTTTCATGAGGGTTACTTTGAAATGCAAAGAAATCCGTAGATCGGCAACGACATCATCCGGCTACTTTCTAGTTACACATCGATCTCTTCATTTCAATGTTACTGAACATTGTGTAATATTTTTGATTTCAGCATGTTTAGGCTGGCAACGTTTATGCTAGTTAAATTAATGAAGCAATTAGGCTTTTAATACAACCGCATCAGAGTTGAAATCCATTGTACTGAGTTGGAGGTCGTAGATAGAAGGGTCCTGCGCTTGAGGGAATCGTATCCCAGCTCCACTTTTGTCGAAGTCATTAGGATGGGATCAATTCAAAACGACAGTAGAAACGTAAAATTCTTTGGATAGTCTCTATTCCTAGAAAAAGTCAAATGATGAGCTATAACTTGACCTTGAGTGAACGATGACGGCAAGAGTTGTTCTTATTTGACCGAAGAAAGCGAGGGACAACAAGAAAGCGAGGAAGGGAAAGGAGATAGAAAACTTGCTGTTAATCTAAGAGATTTAAATTTCTTATATTATTGCAGATCTATCTGTAAAAAAACTGTACAGTATTTATCTGTAAAAGTACAGGTATTCATTGATATCTCGACATGTGGGAGAAAACTTCACAAATACAAAAAGTCGGATGAACATTATCGACAACTTCCTCTTCTTATCTTCTTTGTATTTTACTAACTTATCTTTGTCCTATATTCCTGTAATATATTTCCTGAACCAGTAAATGAAAAATAAATCTCTCGGCGTTGATCAATCCTTGAGGCATGCGTCATGCATTCGACTTAAGCATCACTGGAGGTGGTGATTGAATGTATATCTGGCCTATACAACAACTCGCGGTGGTCTACCAATGTATCAAGCCACTGCTGCTATCCTCGTAGACAAGTCTGGTACCAATTTGCTGACCCTGGAGGAATTGAAGGCTTAGTGAGCCACGGGCGCTGGGACCGATCCTCCGTGTGTATTGCTGGAAGCCTTTGACCACTGCGTCAAACCCGCCTTTTACCACGGACCAGCACCTTAGATTAATTGTTGTCAAATAATATCAGAAAGCCAGTAAAAGCCCATACTCGTGTTTCATTGTTGAACGAAGAGTTAGACATGCTTTTGGAAGCACAACCTTCGATATCAAGCTCATTGTAGACCGATAAATTTCGAATTTATTAGGAATTTTGGTTAATGGTTTATTCATATTTAAACAGCTAAGTAGATCTAGGGTTCGTGGAATGATAAGATCGTAGAGGGTGTTGCTCTGGAACGTGTGCTAAGATTTAAGCTGATATGCAAAGGTTAACATTCCGTGAGTAATCGTCTCTTATTGATAACATTCAACAGTATTACCATGGATTTCATTTCGATCTGAAGCTGAACTCATAACAGAACTAACGATCCGTTCTTATTCGAACACATTATATTCTAACGTTTCAACCGTCCTGTTATCTTCTAAGATGAGCTGCTAAGATCTTGGCTTCATCTTCATCAACCATTACTTTTTAGAAAAAGACGATACGTGTATGCGTTCCTATAACCTTTGTAAATCTGACTCAAAGGCGACAGCTCTTTTCGTCTCGTACTGTAAAATGTTTCTAATTCGAACTGCACCTGATGCAAACGTCAGCTCTTCTCCGAAACGTCAACAGGCTGAATATTTAGAGCACTTGTTCCTACAAGCTGTATAGTTCTTGGATTTATTTGCTTATACGACATGATTAGATTTCTCATGTAAGACGTTTTGGGAATTTCTGTAGAATTCGTATATTAGAATTCTGTTATGAATGGGCGCCTCGGTTCTCTTCTTCTTATTCCACTCGTTTTTCTGGCCCTTTTTCATGCCCTCCTTTGTTTTTTTTCTTTTCGTTTAATTTCAGTTTCTTTTCTCCTTTTCCTCCAACTTTTTTTTTCGTCTCCTACTTCTTTTCGGCTTTCCATTTTTCTTATTTTCTTCGTTCTCATCTTTCCCCTCTTCCTCTCCGAAATCTTTTCCATCTCCATCTCTCTCTCCTTTTGTTTAATTTCCTGTTTCGTCCCTTCTCTCCTTTTTCCCATTCCATAATCTTTCTCTATCTTCTCTTCTTTATTTTGATGCTTTTTCTCTTTCGTTTTCATCCAGTGATTTCGAAATGCGATAAAATATCTAGGAGAACATTTTGACAAATATTCAGTTGTCAATGCGGTGAACTTGAAATATCAAGCGGAGAGACAAATACCGTAATCCGATCAGGTAATATAAGCCTCTAGTCGATTTACCGATCTCGCCACTGCCAGCCCTCATTTCATTCCAACTAACACTTTGTATCGAGCCTCCCAATAGACCATCTACAAATTCCGCAAGTTTTTCTGTTTAATTTTTATGTTTTGTAGTATTTTTAAAGTCTTTGTAGGTTGTTTTGATTGCGGAAGATTACATTCTCCGTGATAACATCATCTCTAGAAGGATTTCCCAGATGCAATACATTGTTGCTTTCTTTCGCAAAAATGAGAAAGATTGAAAACATGTTTTCCTCGTTTTTTTTCTCTCAGTTTTTGTTTTGTTTTTTTTGTGTTTTTTCTCTTGTTCTTACTTGAGAAATGGAATCACCATGATACCTGTGAGAACATGACCTTTCACGTTTCGATAATTATTTCTTGACATCGACACTGATTTTCTTCATTACTTTCTCTAGTAATCGATGTTTAATCGCTCGTAAACATTTTTGAAGTCTAACTACCTTTATAAGAGATTCCTTTATGGTTTTCTTTCCAGCCACTTAGAATCTTTGGGCTTGAAGTGCTGCCGACTTGTTGTGATGCCGTAAAATTCATGGGTATCGATTTTTTTTCCTCTCGAGGAGAAAAAAAGAAGTACGAGTCTCGTGCTCACTATTTTTCTATCTGCCCCTAGCAATTTTTATAACACTGCGTCATTGGTCTTAGGCCTAGTGGTTGTTAAATTGGGCTCAATGCATATTTCCATTATCTTTTTTAAAAATGATTATTTTTTGAGGATTTTTTGAACAATTATCACTAACCGTGGAGTCACTCAGTCGAATGAAGACGACAGCTCTGATGATCGCTCGCGGTTTCGATTTCTATCCTATCTAAACAAACATTTTCGAGTATCCATCGTCGAGGTCAACGGCGTTTTTCTCTGAATGCAGTCGAGTGCTATGGCCGAAACGGATATTACGCTTACCATTGTGGCCATCACTACTCTCCTTTTTTCTTCCGTCATTTTTATTATTATTGTTATTATTATTTTTACTAATCAATATGTATTCTTTCTTTTGTGAGCCTGCATGAGGTTGATAAGCAATTTTTGTTCGGCTAACGTTTCGATATCATCGTCTTCATCAGAGCCGATGAACCGAGTCGATAGTCCGATGAAACATTATTCTTACTGTTATTATTATTGTCACTAAAGCTTGTGTTACATTCTATCTAAGCATTTTCGTGCTTTGTTGAACGCTTAATCAATTTGTAGTAAAAATCTTAAACGAATAGCCATCATTCCTCCTTTGGTGTCCTTCTCTTCCTCCGCCTGTACTTTCGTCTTTGCCCATCATTCGTGTGTTTCCTCGGAAGTCTTCTATAAGATTCTTTTCCTTTTCATATTTTTACCACACTGATTCAGGAGGAAATAGGAAAAAATTTGGATACTTTACAACTATAGGACATTTTGGTTGAATAAGTCCGCTTGAAACTACGTGTAAATTCATGAAATATAAATTGCACTTCTTCTCTAAAAATAAAACTAGCTTACTTTATTATGCAAATAACGGCAATTGATTTATCGATTTTTTGTTAATCCGTACAAAAGATCCCATCTTCTTTGTTATGATTTTAATAGACATAACAATAGTAACAGTACTATTAAGGATAACAGCACATTAATGACATAAAGCCTAAAAATAAAAATTAGGTGAATCTTGTTATCACTTTGAAATATGAAGTCATCACGATAGTCAGAAGGTTGAGTAGATTCGGTCAGGTACAAACACCCATACCTTTTCGACTCTTAAAGTTCTGCTTTTACTTCTGTGTGCTTTTCCACCTTCTTATTCAGCACCATAAGCTACTGAAAGTGATCAATAGATGTGTGACGAAAATGGATTGGTACTGGAATGAGAGAGGGATGGTATGGATGAGGTGAGAGCGTGAGAGAGGCTAGGAAGTATCGGAACCTACCTCGCACTCACTCCATCGTATCGGTAGCCTAACCGTATTTTTGTCAAAAATATCATTTTTTAAATGACAAGCATGATTTCTCTTTGTTGTTTTTGATTTCGTGCTTTTTTAGCTTGTTTTATCTCTGTTTCTTCCCTCTCTTCCTACTTATTCATCTTGTTCTTATTCTTCGTCATACCATCTCTTACTTCTACTCATATCATCACTTCTCTCATCTCATCTCATCTCCTACTTCTTGACGTCTTGACGTCTACTTTTTGCTGTGCTTCTCTCAGTCGTTCCTTTCTGCTGGATTTTCGCACAGTTTTGGAGTTGCTGATTTGGTTGTTGAGGATAATTTCAGGGTAAGTGCATTTCCTCCTGCTCCTGCGTTTGTCTCGCTCTTAGTGCTTAACAAAATTAGTAACGCCTGGGTGCTATAGCTCGTTTTTCTGAGTTCTAGCGAAACCACTCAGAAAATCTGAGCAATCACTGCTGAGTCGCTTAACTAATCCATCCGACTTTGTCCGCAATTCCCGGATTTTGTGAGTTTTGGACGTTATCCAGGAATCACCTGTCACCTGTATCACCAGTAGTCCCGTTGATCTTCGAGTGACTCGAGCGGGCGCCATTGAATCTTACATTTTTCCCTGTCGTGTGCAAGAGTAGCCCAGTGGGTTCTGTTCGCTCCAGGGACGCGCTAAGCTTCATACCTTCTAGGCTTTTCGTGAAGAATTCTGATCATCGAGTCGGTGGTCTTCCTGCACTGCGTTTCACATCCGGAGGAATCCAATCACTAAAGGCTCTTGTCCGTCGGTTGTCATTCATACGCATCACGTATCCGGTGCACTTTATCTTCGACTGTTTATCCAGGAATACATGAATAAAACCAGTTCTTCTTCAATTTCATATTTTCTTCAATCGTTTTCCAATTCTTCTACTTCTTCCGAATTTTTTTGCTTTACTATGCTGTTTTCTTCTGTTTCTGTTTCTTTTTTGCCCATAAAGTTGAAAATTGTGTTCTATGACGATCGATCGCCGATGAGGTAGTTTTATACATATGAACGACTCGTTTTGATCGTTTATTGGTTGCGAAGCTGCTCATTGTCACCACTGTTATGGGAATCGGGGCATTCACTAGTATTCCTTCTTTTTATCATCGTTTTTCTTCTTACAGCATTAAGAAACAACCGTAACGCAGCGCGGTGTGGCGCCACTGATGTTCCTGTGTTCGGTGGTTCGTTACCGCTTCAAAGGAAAAAAATGCCACTCATTCTTTTAATTTCGTTTATTTGGTTTCGTAATTTTATTTTTAGAATGTTGAAAGCTTTGAATTTACTTTAATCATATTCTGAAGGAGGTTTTGAGAACCAGTTTCGTATTGAAAAGCTTCGGCAGGTTTACAGTGTGACGAAACCATAGTGATGGTGTATCTCAAATTCGGTTGATGAACATCATGAATTTTGCGACTGTAGTTTTACTTTATGAAAATTGTTATGCTTTTTTCAGGATCTTTTTATAATATTATATACCGTGG
Source organism: Angiostrongylus cantonensis (assembly GCA_009735665.1). Classification (NCBI taxonomy): domain Eukaryota; kingdom Metazoa; phylum Nematoda; class Chromadorea; order Rhabditida; family Metastrongylidae; genus Angiostrongylus; species Angiostrongylus cantonensis. The sequence continues at coordinate 2,915,839 of MQTX01000051.1, forward strand.
AAGGACTCAGTGCAGTCGAATTTTTGTAACCTGCACATCTATAGTAAAGAAACCGTTAGTGCTCTTCACCTTCTTGAATCTCAATAAAATTCAAATGTTATCTTCTAACTAGCGTTTTTCTTTTTAGGTATATTACCCTAAAGAGTAGTCTATATTTCTGTGACTTAACTAGTACTACTTGTAATTGCTCTTCGGCGGATGACGGCTGACGACCTCCGGTTACTGCGCTGACTTTTCCAGTGATTTGTCATGATGTATTATTATGGAGATATACTGTTCATGAATAAGAGAAGTCGAGACGACTACCAGATTACTGAAGAAAAGTTGAGCGTAATGAAGTGATGATGCAGGAGAGCTTCATAAAATGCTATTTGTACTCTAACGATGACAACATGAAGAAATAGCTTTCGTGGCCTTCGTTGGAATTTACTATTAGTGTCGATCTGATTGATATATAGAGGGATTACATTTCGGTGTGGAATTTCCCTGATTTTATGAATCTTAGGCGAAAACGTGATTTTATTTGATCGTTGTCATCGATTCAAAGACATACGAACGTAATGAAGTGATGATGAAGGAGAGCTTCATAAAATGCTATTTGTACTCTAACGATGACAACATGAAGAAATAGCTTTCGTGGCCTTCGTTGGAATTTACTATTAGTGTCGATCTGATTGATATATAGAGGGATTATAATGAAGTGATGATGAAGGAGAGCTTCATAAAATGCTAGTTGTACTCTAACGATGACAACATGAAGAAATAGCTTTCGTGGCCTTCGTTGGAATTTACTATTAGTGTCGATCTGATTGATATATAGAGGGATTACATTTCGGTGTGGAATTTCCCTGATTTTATGAATCTTAGGCGAAAACGTGATTTTATTTGATCGTTGTCATCGATTCAAAGACATACGAACCAGATAACATAGTAAGTAGTAAGTATTCTTTCTTTGATGAGCTTGCACGAGGTTGATAAGTATATTTATTAGAGTTAGTAAGGTGCCAAGATTTACTGACGACTGTTGAAAACGAAGGAGTGGTGCGAAAGAATGAGGTAGAGCGAAGGCAGAAGAAGGCCTTGATCCAGAAATCTTATCTTGTCGAACAATCTTGTCACATATATCTGCAGATTGTGGTGCCCTACATGAATGGTGCTGAACAGCAAGCTTAGGCACTACACTACGCTTTGATGACCGGAACGGTTACAGATCTTTCTTACTGATTAGGCGAACCAAAGCTCCAACTTATCAATCACTTATCTCCCACATTAACACTATCACTAATCTACTCGATCAACTGACAACGACTATCTGGGTATCTTCTCGATACGTTCTTAAAGTATTGATGCATTGGTAGTCGTAACATTTCTTTTTGTTTTCTAGAAGACTCTCGATTTTCTATTCTGTTATTGATTCCTTGAGTTCTAGTCTACCTCCTTTATAACCTCTTGAACTTCCTCTTCATGTTCTTTTTTTTTAGCTTTTACGATTTAGACTATGGGCTTATTTAGCATTGATCTGTGACATCCCAAGATTTTCCGATCTATCAATTTATTCCTTCCTTATTTTATCGCGCGCTCATTCCTTCATTCATTCATCCATCCATTGACTTATCCGCTCATCTGTTGGTTTATTCATTTTGTCAAGAATGTTCCCTATTTTGTTTTCTTGTCCAGCAATCGCGAGGTTGTTATACAGCATACATTTACTTCCATAGAAAAACACGCAATACAATACAACACAACAGTAGCTGACGTTTCGGCAGTATCGCCATCTTCAACCATATGCGACTATAATCAGCTGTTCTAACCTTCCTCATTGGAAGTCATGTAGAAAAAGCGGTGAGTTTTTCGAGAAGCTGTTGATCATGTAATTGCCATAGAGTTTTTCGTCTTTTGACTCTGAAGAAGGCGATACTGCCGAAACGTCGGCTACTGTTGTGTTGTATTGTATTGTGTGTTTTTCTATGGAAGTAAATGTATGCTGTATAACAACCTCGCGATTACTGAACAAGAAAATGACGAATTCATATTCCAATGCCGAGGTTAATAGAAAGTCGATCCTTGGGAACTGTTCCCTATTTTCACTCAACTAATTCATTGATCCATAATATAGATCGTATTTTACATCTATGCGTTTCTTATGTTTCTGTTCTTCTGTCTTTTTTCGAATTAATTAACATTTTTTACTTCTTTGATGGAGGGCTGCTTTTTCTCCCATTTCTCCCTTCTACTTTCCTCTTCTTCTTTTTCACAGGTAGTCGTCCTTTTGTAAAAGGGAATATCAGGTTAGACATGTATTCCACATTCCGGTGCTATCGTTGCGTGAACTTCAAGTCATTCAAGTTTTCCAGAGCCATAAAGTCTTTTCGTTGGCGATGTTCGTCGGCAACTTTCTGGCGTGACCATATTCATCATCACTTAAGTTTTCGTTCTTCAACAGTGTACGTCAGTGACTGGCTGACATTCTAGGCTGAAACACTTCCATCATCTAGTCATCCGTTTATCATCTTTTCTCTCCTTTCCTTCGTCTTTTCTTTTTCTTTACCTTCTTCTTTTCCCTTTCTCTTTCTTTTGCTCATTATACTTCTCTTTCTCTACGTGTTGCTGTTCCTCTTCCCATGTTATGTTCTTTTCGTTTCTGTTTCCATGATCTTCCTCTTTTTTATCTCTATTGTTATCTTTATCTATATCTTTATTATTATCTCTATTGTTATCTTTGTCTCCATCTTTTTCTCGCCCTTCGTCAACTGGGCAAAAGCAATCAGTTACGCTACCGTAAGAATAAAAGATCAAAAAACCATTCGAAAGGGAATTTTTTCTATCACAGGTTTTAACCCATTAACAACAATATATCCCATAGGTGGCTCACCAAACGCATAGTTTCATCGTTTTGATAACAAAACTCCAAGTTATTTCTTATAATTTCCATGTAAATTAACAGTTGTTCTATCTACAAGGTCTTGTTAATGGACATTGCTACAAAACCATTTTCCACTGTTTTCTTTCGCTTATCTCCTTATCGTTTTCAGTTGACCCATACGTCATTATTTTATAAGAATATTGTCAATATTGAACGAATGTGGTCCAGTGGTCGGAGGTGCCCTGCGACAAACACGCGGGATCGATCTCCTCGCCCGTGACTCACCTGGCCTTCCATCCCTCCGGGTTCTGTAAATTGATGCCAGACATGTCTGGAAGGATGGCAGCATTGGCTGGATACATCGGTAGGCCACCGCGAGTCATTGTAAAGGCCAGATATTAATTCAGTCACCTCCAACAATATTTAATGAACTCCCATGCATGGCACATCTCTTAGGGATTGATCAACGCAGAGAGCTTTATCCTTTCTTATGGAGATGAAAATACAATAAAGATTAGAATACAGGAAAATTTAGAGACGTATTTAGATTAATAAAAAATTCTTTCCAGAATAGGATCCAGAGAAGTGCATATTTTCAAAAGTTGGTTACCAGTTTTTTCGTCACTGTAGTATTCTGGAGTATAAATTCCAGGAAGACACATTTTTGTTTGGACGGTTAAGGTTGTTGAGGATCTTACGTAGCTCTTATTTTGTGCCTTGCTTTGTATTTTTCAGTTATTTATTCCTTCAATTAGGAAACAAAAAGTATTTTAGTCTATATTTTGGCACAAATGTAAGATCGATTTTTATTTCGTCTTTTGTTCTTTTTCCCCTTAACTAACACCATATTTATATCAGATTACTTGGAATAGCCTTCTTTTTTAAATATTTTTTGTGTTATAAACCAACGGTAGTAGGTCACTATAACTGTTCGGTTCTACTTTTTTTAAAATCTATTGCTACTACACAGGGTATTATGTGTGATACAAGCACTATGGTGCTGAGATGTTTGCAAAACTCCGGACCGCAGGTGTCTGAGGTGGGGAACGAACGCTCTATTACTCTTTCCGTGGACTAACGCGTTCAGCACCACACCATGTGGGTTCATATTCGGTTCTAGTTTGTTGTAAAAGAAATTTGTTTAATTAGCTTCCAGTTCTGAAATGATAGTAAATTTACAGAGAGACCACAAATCGGAAACATTAACTAACTAGATGCTTTAAAAAACTGGATAAAATGTAAGATAAAAAAGCGAGAAAATCTTAAAAAAAACTGTAAATTTTAACAATTATTTACTACCATTTCTTTTTTATATTAGAGTACGATCTGGTACACATCTATAGGATAAGCAAAACTCGGAGCTTCAGCCGAGCTTCGAACTCGTCTGTGTACCTTCAGTTTTGAAGTGTATTCCTTCGTACTGTATTTTCGACATGGTCATTCATTTAATATTGCCTGTATACTCATTTCTTCCTCCTTTTTTTCGAATCGTTTTCGATATGATGGTGATGTTGATGATGATGATGATTTAATTAGATCTGGTAGAGAGAGAGAGAGAGAGAGAGAGTGGGACTACAACTGGATTACTCTCGTAATGGTTTCGTTTTATCATCAATCTTTGGGATCTTTTCCTTTTTGTCAGTCTACTTTTTACTGTCAAGTTTTTGATGATAATGAAATTTTTCACGGTGATGGTGATGATTTAGTATGCTCTGTTTTGGTTGCATCTAGTATGAATGGAGAGAGCCGAAATCATGTTCATATCATAATAACGTGAGCCACCTCCAAATTTTTTTTTCGATTCTTGCAATTTGGAGCGCGTGTGGCGCAGTGGTTGGAGGCGCCACTGCGGCGCGCACGTGAAATGCGCCCATGGCCCACCAAGCCTTTCATCCCTCTGGGGTCGGCAAATTGGTACCAGACTTGTCTGGGAGGATAGCAGCAGCACTGGCTCGATACATCGGTCGGCCACCGCGAGTCATTGTAAAGGCCAGATATGCATTCAATCACCTCCAACGATACGTAATGAAGTCGAATGCATGGAGCATCCCTCAGGGATTGATCAACGCCGAGAGCTTTATCCTTTTATCATAATAACTCCATTATCATCTTCTTAGAGTATTGAGCCAACACGGACCTAATGAAAAAAACCTTTAAAAGTTCCATTATTGTTATCCCCTGTGACAACTTGGATCTTTTCATATTCATACGTTGTTTTCCTCTTCCCTCTTTTTCAATCACCTATCGTTTTCGACGTGATGGTGATCGTGATGATTTGGTAGGCTCTGATTTGTTTGGATCTAATGCAGATGAATGAGACTGGAATCGTGTTCGTCGTTCACTAATGAGTCTGGTCATCCCTACCAACGCCACCACCACCACCTCTTAACCTCCTCTTATTGTGGTCGGTTGTTCGGAGTGAGAAGACCAGTTACCCGTTCGTTCCAACTAACACACTTCCATGAATTTCGCCCAAATCTCGGCGACAGGTGGTGGGCAAGAGGAGGGACGAACCCATCCCATCCCAATCATCTTTCCCTCTCTCTCCTCCTTCGTTGACCCGTCCACCACTTCTCATCCAATCTCACTACTTCATCACCGTACTTCGTTCCTTTTTTACAATCAAGTTTCTTCGAATCTTATTTCTTTTCCGGAAGTTTTTCTGGCTATGGTCTCCAGATTACTGATTTTTAAATGAACCGCCATTCCAGTACTCCATGGAGAATCCATTCTTCCAGCACTTTACGACATTCATAATTAGGACGTAATCCTCGAGCAGCAACCGAAAAAAGGCCCTTTAAAAGTTCCATTATTGTTATCCCCCTGTGACAACTTGGATCTTTTCATATTCATACGTTGCTTTCCTCTTCCCTCTTTTTCAATCACCTATCGTTTTCGACGTGATGGTGATCGTGATGATTTGGTAGGCTCTGATTTGTTTGGATCTAATGCAGATGAATGAGACTGGAATCGTGTTCGTCGTTCACTAATGAGTCTGGTCATCCCTACCAACGCCACCACCACCACCTCTTAACCTCCTCTAGAGAGAGAGAGAGAGTGGGACTACAACTGGATTACTCTCGTAATGGTTTCGTTTTATCATCAATCTTTGGGATCTTTTCCTTTTTGTCAGTCTACTTTTTACTGTCAAGTTTTTGATGATAATGAAATTTTTCACGGTGATGGTGATGATTTAGTATGCTCTGTTTTGGTTGCATCTAGTATGAATGGAGAGAGCCGAAATCATGTTCATATCATAATAACGTGAGCCACCTCCAAATTTTTTTTTCGATTCTTGCAATTTGGAGCGCGTGTGGCGCAGTGGTTGGAGGCGCCACTGCGGCGCGCACGTGAAATGCGCCCATGGCCCACCAAGCCTTTCATCCCTCTGGGGTCGGCAAATTGGTACCAGACTTGTCTGGGAGGATAGCAGCAGCACTGGCTCGATACATCGGTCGGCCACCGCGAGTCATTGTAAAGGCCAGATATGCATTCAATCACCTCCAACGATACGTAATGAAGTCGAATGCATGGAGCATCCCTCAGGGATTGATCAACGCCGAGAGCTTTATCCTTTTATCATAATAACTCCATTATCATCTTCTTAGAGTATTGAGCCAACACGGACCTAATGAAAAAAACCTTTAAAAGTTCCATTATTGTTATCCCCTGTGACAACTTGGATCTTTTCATATTCATACGTTGTTTTCCTCTTCCCTCTTTTTCAATCACCTATCGTTTTCGACGTGATGGTGATCGTGATGATTTGGTAGGCTCTGATTTGTTTGGATCTAATGCAGATGAATGAGACTGGAATCGTGTTCGTCGTTCACTAATGAGTCTGGTCATCCCTACCAACGCCACCACCACCACCTCTTAACCTCCTCTTATTGTGGTCGGTTGTTCGGAGTGAGAAGACCAGTTACCCGTTCGTTCCAACTAACACACTTCCATGAATTTCGCCCAAATCTCGGCGACAGGTGGTGGGCAAGAGGAGGGACGAACCCATCCCATCCCAATCATCTTTCCCTCTCTCTCCTCCTTCGTTGACCCGTCCACCACTTCTCATCCAATCTCACTACTTCATCACCGTACTTCGTTCCTTTTTTACAATCAAGTTTCTTCGAATCTTATTTCTTTTCCGGAAGTTTTTCTGGCTATGGTCTCCAGATTACTGATTTTTAAATGAACCTTTACTGTTATCTGCAAGACTAATTTTACAACGAGGTACAAGAAAACAACATTTTCTCTGTATTGAAAAATTCGAACCATTCTAGTTTCTTCGACGAGAATAGCGTTTCCTAGCTATCTATTGAGTATTCGAATTAAGGGAATGGAATGACCATTAATTTAAAAATACTTTTTGAAATATTCATTACTAAAGAATTTTAAACAGTATCCACATTGTTGCAGCTTTCCATACCTCCGGAGTCGGCACCGTTAGAAGTGCGTGTAGCACATTGGTTAGTGGCACTCTGCAATACACATGGGTTTGATTCCGCGCCCTAGGTTCACCAGGATTTCATCCGTACAGGGCGGTAAATTGGTAGCGGGTTTGTCCGCGAAGATAGCAGCACTAACTCGATGGATCAGTAGACCACCGCGAGTCACTGTATGGGCCAGATGTGCATTCAATCGCCTCTAACAGTATTTGATGAAGTCAGATGCACGACGCATTTCTCAGAGATTTGATCAAAGTGGAGACCTTTTATCGTTTTTTTCCTACAGAGATCGTTGATGATATTGGTGAGCTTTGTTGAGCACAAGGCGAAGTCGAACCATCAGCATGCTCGTGATGAGCAGCATCCACTGCCACTACGCTACCCAACTCGCTAAACACTTTATCCGTCCTGAATGGGAAAGTTAGTGCCAAAATTGTCTGAGCTCAATTTTCTCCATTAAATCAACATGAAACGCCATTCCAGTACTCCATGGAGAATCCATTCTTCCAGCACTTTACTGATTTGGTAGGCTCTGATTTGTTTGGATCTAATGCAGATGAATGAGACTGGAATCGTGTTCGTCGTTCACTAATGAGTCTGGTCATCCCTACCAACGCCACCACCACCACCTCTTAACCTCCTCTTATTGTGGTCGGTTGTTCGGAGTGAGAAGACCAGTTACCCGTTCGTTCCAACTAACACACTTCCATGAATTTCGCCCAAATCTCGGCGACAGGTGGTGGGCAAGAGGAGGGACGAACCCATCCCATCCCAATCATCTTTCCCTCTCTCTCCTCCTTCGTTGACCCGTCCACCACTTCTCATCCAATCTCACTACTTCATCACCGTACTTCGTTCCTTTTTTACAATCAAGTTTCTTCGAATCTTATTTCTTTTCCGGAAGTTTTTCTGGCTATGGTCTCCAGATTACTGATTTTTAAATGAACCGCCATTCCAGTACTCCATGGAGAATCCATTCTTCCAGCACTTTACGACATTCATAATTAGGACGTAATCCTCGAGCAGCAACCGAAAAAAGGCGTGGAATATTCGAAGACCATCGTGGATGATGGATGCGAGGATTCGAGTCGAAATTAAGAAGCGCTGAGAACAGCATAGTAGATGTGACGACAGCTTAGCTCAATTCTTGTTTGTGCTTCCGGATGGAGACGAGAAATGATCTTCTGATTGGTTCAACACCCATAAATATCTCCACCAGTTACGAAACGCTGTACCATTCACAGGACAGTCAATTAATAGATTAGTTGAAATGAACATGATTACTGCTATCATTCCGAGTTTTTTTTGTTGAAAAAAAAAACGATTTTACCCAATCACTCGCTTTGCGCTTTCACGTTATATCACTTTAAAGTAAGTCTTTTCACATGTCTTCTAGTTTAGATGTTGTTTGAGCATTCCGTATCTCATCGCTTCGTCTTATTCATATTCCTCATCTTTCAAAGCCTTTTCTTTTTTTGGCACCTCTTCTTGGCCTTTCTATACTTAATGCTTTCTGAATCTGAACTGGGTGTCGTTCTCGTTATTTTAAACCGAAATCCTGAATATTTTCTTCTTGTCTTCTATTATCCTCTTCTTTTTGAAGAACATGTCTCAAAATTCAGTTATTATTCCATTTCCGTTTTTTTCTTTTTGTGTATCTTTTAAGACTTTCATTTTTTTCCTTTTAAGCACAAATTTTCTTAGCTCATTGCTAATCATTCGCTTCTTTTTGTATTAATTAGGAGTATTTCGAAGATTTTGGTCAGCGATGGAAAAGAGTTCCATCAAATTCATTTTAAAGCTTTTTCTGTTTGGTCTCGGGTTTAGCTACTTTGATTTTACTCATCTTCTTCTTAAACTCACTCTAACTTACCCTCTCTTACCCACATTTCCCCACAGATCATATCATTTCAGCTGTCGGGCCGCTTTAATTCTCCTAGGCTTTCCGTTATCTGTCATTTGTTTCATATCGATATCTCTATAAATTCGTTGATGGACCAATTCGTCCTTATTATTGCCGTTGTAATGACCTGAATTCCCGTCCCGTCATCATGTCAGCCATCACCATTCGTACAATATCATAATATGTTGTGTCCGTTCGAGTTCGACCTGATCGTACCATAGACATGATGAATTTCGTGATAGATACGTGATAAGTGATAGTGACGATAAGGCATTACGTCCTCATCTAGGGACCGTCCGATCATCATCGTCATCGTCGACGTCAGACGATAAAATATCGTTGCACACGGTGGGAAATAGTTCGATCAGAGAAGAAGACAGTGTAAGTTGATGGTGAACACTGAGCGACAGATGACGATGAACTACGACGACTAGGAGGAGTGCGGAGGACAAGAGGACAACCGAGAGATCGACCGGCCGACCGACCGACTCAGAGACAAACCGATCCACCTCTACTCGACTTCTCATACACAGGATCTCGCCTCTTGGAACATCTTCATCACTGCTACTGAACGCCGTCCATCCGTCTGTCCGTCTGTCCGAGTGTTCGTAGTTCGTAGGTGAGCATGGTTATAGTTTTTGACGATATTTTCGAAGTAAAATTGTTGAAATCACAATGTATAACCTTTTATCCATTACCTATCATTTTTTTATAGCAGAGTATTAAACCACAGTGATGCTGAGATGTTTACAAAACTCAGACCCCAGGTCTGATTACCCTTTCCGGGCTCCCTTCTTACCCACCAAGGTCTTTGTTTTGCCTTTCTCTTGGCCAGTTTTTGGTTATTCATATTCATAAATTGGTTACTCATAGATATCACTTAATAAAACCACCACCTTTACAGATGATTTTTGTAACTGATTTTAACTGGTTTTGCTTGATAATTTAGAAAAATGTCATGGTTGTGGTCTACCGAAAAAATATGTAGCATATGTGAAATCTCGAAAGAAATATTTTTTACACCGAAAGTGTTGTTTTTTTGAGAGCCTTAGTTCGACGTTTTGGAAGAACGATGATTGGTTCCAATATGTCAAATACAGGAATTTTCGAGAAGAAATTTTTTATTTTTTAAAGAAATTTTTAATTTTTTTAAAAATTTTTAAATATTTTAATTTTAATAAATTTTAAATTAACTTGTTAATTTTTTTAAAGGAAATTTTTAAATATTCCATCAATGCCGAGGTTAATAGAAAGTCGGACGTGGGAGTTACTAAAAGAAATTTTTTTAACTTATTATTTACTGCCTACTCTTTTTAACGGCAGGTTATATATTGCGAAATATAACTTTAATGATGCTGAGGTAATCCCACTGACGGGTGATTGCTGGTGACAAATGATCGATAGAATTAACTGACAGACAGGCGAAACGAAGGACAAGCATGGTATGGTGGTCAACGCGTTACTCCCCGGAAAGGAAAATAATGCGTTCGTTCCCCACCGCAAACACCTGAGGTCCGGAGTTTTGCAAATATCTCAGCATCATTAAAGAAATTTTTTTTGAAAGAAAGGAAAATAAAAGAAACAAGAAAAAAATAGAAATTTTTGGGGACTTAGTTTTTATTTTCACTTTCTTTTATTCACAAGAAAATCACGTGCTTGATGAAAACACTTTGGAAATGGCATTTCAATGTTAATGGTGCTTTTTTTTTCTGCTCTGATTATTTCGATACAAAACATTTTCTAAACATTTAAGATAGGTAGGTTGTTGTTGTTTACACTTGACGTAGATGTTGAATACACAAACATTTTTTGTTGAAAGAAAGCTTACGCATGACAACTAATTAGCCCGCACGTCGACTTTGCTCTGAAAACAGCTGAAATGCACGTAAGTACGGTAATATACGGTATAATACATAAAAAATCAATAGAACCAAAACTTTTGCATTTAGTACATTTTTTCGTTTAAAGGAAGCTTAGAAACTTGAAAGCTATTATATAATAGACGAAGTTGTTGGAAATACTTTCTTGGATACTTGGATGGCCACTCATCACTGGATGTGCGAACCTAAGCATAATCTCCATTTTTCCGGACCATTGATGGTTTAGCCATAGTGGTTTTCTGGAGTCCTGAGATTAATCAGGACAAATTTTGCCCTAGGTCGTCACCACCACAGGAAATCGCCGCCCTTGTGGATTAGAGGCAGTTTTGCCACCACGCGACTAGTTTGATACCAGGATGGTGGTGAATCCTGGTATTGGTTTACTCTTAGCTGGGTTTCCGATAGAAACGCCGGACTCCTTCTCAGCTTGGGATACACTGCCAATGGGATGAATCCCCGCTGTACATCACAACCTGACACCCAGGAGCACCCCTAGTCCCGATGATGCAGCGAACCATTGGGAGATTTGTTCTTATTGTTGTCCGGAGATGAACCTTCGTGCTCTACCTCACTCTTCAGCATTGAGGAACGTTATCTCAACCACAATGAGACGGTGAGAAATCACGTGAAAGGCAAGAAAGACTTGAAAGCAAACTTATATATAAGGAAAACTTGTAAATATTCAGTATTGTTGGAACTATTGGCAACTTATGGTTTTATTTCTCATCTGCGTTTCCTTCTGAATCTTTACTCTTTGCTGGATCTTAAGTGAATTTTGCTTTTGAGCTGAATATTTCGAAATGTAGACGGTTTTCAGGAGGTGATGACAACGGCATCCGAGCTCTTCTCTGAAGATGCTCGTGCCCGATTCTCGCATACAAAAGCTCTCTTCGAACAACTGGAACGACAACATGAGGTGGCACTACCTCAGATATTCTCCTTTGTTTATTTTTTAAACATCGCTAGAATACTTTTAGCTCGAATACAATTATAACGCAAATTTTATTATGTGATGTAATATTGCTTTCGCCAGATTATAGGATTTATCGATTTTATTAATCTGCATGTTTATATTGTAACTATGGCAATTTTCGATCCTTATGCTTAATCCGCCTGTTTTGCCAGTGCCATCCAATCCATTTTAATCTGTCTCAGCTTATCTTTCTTTTACGTAAAAGAAAAAGAAGAGTTTATTTTTATTTCTTTTGCACTATCTGTCATTCAAATCTACTTCGCGGATTCCAGCACTTCTTGGATTCGATTCGTTTCCTATCCGTCATCCATGTACGTCTGCCAACAGTTTTGCGTGCGATTTCGGCTGCTGCTTGAGGATTTTCTTTCCACTATGAATGTCGTCGAGTTCTTCTTACATGGAGTTCTGCGATAGTCGGGGTGGAGCGTTACCACTTGAAGTTTAAAGAGTGAACCTTTCCAAAACAAGTCTGGTACTAATTTCCACGGAGACCACGGAGAGATGAGTCTCGGTGGGACCGTTGCGGGGTCGAACCAACACCGTTCTAGTTATGGTCAGCTTCACTACCGTTGCGCTTCCTTATACAGGGGAACTAGCGACGAAGCGAAAGAATCAAAATCAGCTTCATGAAAAGGCATTTTGTATACATCCCTATATTGTTTTGTTCATTTACGATATATTTATTTATGTTTGCTACATATACGTACATATACGTAAACATACTTTTTGTTTGTCTACTTAATAGTTTTTTAAGGTTCCATCATTTTATTCACCTCGACCGTCTCGACAACATCAAGCACAAGCACAACCACCACCACCACCACTCCCACCAAAACCAACTGCAACATGTCCTGGAAGTCCAATATCTCAGGCAAGATCCAGGACTTATTTTCAAATATTCTTTACTTTTCCTTCCCACTGCCGATTTTTGGGAACCATGCATGATACTGTTCATAAAAATATGCTTAAATTTTCGCCCGGCACTAGTCTTCAGAGCATCAAAAGACGTTAGGTCGATCAAAAAACAACTGAGGAATTATTGATTTGGTTGACTTAAGAGATAAGGGTGAGCGTGGAAATGTGGATTCTGTAAGAACATATTTCATATTCTGCTCATCAATCAGTGGGGAAAAGGAATAAGTAATAATTATATAAGTAACTTCACTTATAGGAAACGAGCGTGATACAGTAATGATAAGGGTGTCGGTAAGTTTGTGGATAGTATCAGACGTCCTCATCATAAATGTAACTGAGCAATCAATGAATAGCTTGGTACAGACTGGTGGGTGGTGAGGATAAGGATTTGGATGTGTGTAGAGGCATAGGTGGTGTTTGTAGATGCTTCATGTTCTGCTTCGTAACCACTATAGGAATTAGCCACAAAATAAATTGATATCTTGATTTAGAAGAGTGTGAAGGAGGATTTGAATCCGAGTGAGGATGAGATTCAGAATAACCGTGTGGATGGTGTCGGATAACGTTTTGTGCTCTTAACCTGATCTGTGGGGGTCAGGGACGACTTTGGGGTTCAACGTGTGGGCGAAGATGAGGTCTGAAGTGTAGATGGTCACAAAAGATGTTCAAGTCCGTCCCAGTTTCGTCAATACTTCTACGCAGTCAATTTCTTCTCTCGTTTATCATCACTGCTGTTCAGCTGAACATCTCCAGTCGGGTGTTCGGCCCTTATAATTAATGAGTGTTGTCGTGCGAACATTTTCGAAACAGCTGTGAAACATCATCTCTGGTTTTTTTTCTCCAATTTTAGCCCGGGGAAAAAAGCGTAGCATCAACGCGGTACTTACATAGCTCTTTTTCCACTTATTTCTCAACCCAATTCAGAAACAAAGCTTAAAAAAAAAGAGAAGCAAAAAATACTATAAGTGGATAAGTTTGTTTAGCTTCCTTTCCTAGAGTTCTACGAGTTTTATGCGCTTAAAATCGTCTCTTCAACCAATCAACTTTATCGTTGTTCAATTTATTTGTTACTATACATACTGTTTTTAGACTCTGTTATATTTACTGAAAACCTGGAAGAAACAAATATGGTCAGAGAAACTATTTTTCACGAGCTAAGACTATTTATGCAAACAAAAGGACTGAATTTATTATTATTTTCCATATTATGAGTGTCTATTGTTTACTTTTAATAATTAAGTGTAGGTGGCGCAGTGGTAGTGATAGTGGTCATCATGAGCACGTTGCCGGTCCAACCCCACGCTGGGCTCACCAACCCTCTTATCTTTTCGGGGTCGTGAAATTGCTACTGCACCTGTCTGGGAAAACCTCATTCTTTGCCATCCAAGTTAGACCTCTCTAACTCTACTATCTCAAGAGTCCAGCGAGAATCGACTCGAACAGCATTCAGCGAAATTCATCAGGAAAGGAAAATCCTCAAGTAGTTGCCAAACCAACCTACAAAAAGTTGTACGGTTTTCGTAGACGATGTATGCAATTAAACGAATCGAATATAAAAGCGCTGGGATCTGCAGAGTACATGTGAAAATGGGTCGTATAAAATAACATGCACGGACCAACATATTTGAAATACAAATTTAATAAATAGGGTGACGTAAATTTTTCATTCTTGCCAAATTTAAAGTTGGAAAAGTACTTTGTGGAAGTCATACAGCGCTTAAGATAATAGAGCAAAGTGTCTTCAACGAATCGGTGAAGTTCCAAACTCCTCGGCTACTCTTCTGGTTGAGAAATTATCAGCAGTTATAGAGAAGTTCACCTAGTCGTCAATATGTTAAGAGCCTTGCTTCATTGTAATTGATCTGTATATGTAAGTGAAACATGAGTGTTTTTTTTCCGTCTTGGTTCTTTCCCGGTTTTTGGTCTTCGTTCGTGTCCGACGAATTCGTTGTAAGATTTCTTTTTTAGCTGAGATCAAAGAGCGACACGAAAACGACTGATGTGAACGTCGAACCGCAAATATCACTCTCCTCCTTCTTTTCCGCTTCCTCATTTTCCTCCTCCTCCTCCCTTCGCTGTCGATGTCGAGTCTCTGTCCATGCTGTGTCCCCCTCCACCAGGCCCCGCAACCCCACCCTCACCGCCTCCGGGCATGATTCTCTGTGTTGCTTTGAAATCGGATAGCTTCAGAATTTGAAATCGACCTCAGCTTTATCCCTCCCTATTCACATCTTATTCATATATTTTCGTGCAAAATGTAATGATGTGCAGTTTATCTGGCATTTCTTTTTGATTAAAAACGGCACGTAATCCAAAATTTTTTTCTATGAAAAATGTAATTTTTTTTTCGAAAATTAAGAGGAAATTATATTTTTTAGCGATTCATTTTTAATGGCTGATAAACGAAAGTGCTTTTTCAGAGATTACCCAATGAAAACTGTCTTGCCCTTTCTCTCTTTTTAACTCAACTTAATCGGTGACACTCTTTTTGACCTGAAACCATAAAAGAAGTTAATCGAGCACCGGCAACAAATTAAACGCTTAGGAAATGTCACGAGTGTTCACGTCTCTTCATGAACTTGGAAAATAAAGTTCTCACGAAAATATTACTTTTTTCGATTATTTTGGCTAAGACCATTTTTATTTTATCTACAAGATTTTTGTTCGGGCAATAGTCATTTTTGTGAGTAGTTCCACTTTTCTTGTTTTTGCTCTTATTTTATTCTGCTTTTATTTCCTTTCAGGTTGCTCGAAATTTTTCCGAATTGGCATCTGATCTAGAGCTACTCAATCGTGGAACGTCACGAGCTCAGGAATCTCTGAAGTGAGTGTTTTGACACATTTATTCAAACTTTCCCTATCCAGAAAATGCGACTCAATTAAACATCCTTTCTCATTCCTCGTTTCATCATGGCTTATACATGTCTGGAATCATCTTTCCACTTTTTTTCGGAGTTACGTGAAAATTTGATTTCTATGGAAAAAAGTTTAACTTTGTTTTCACTTTTTTTACGGTATCTTTCTATCAGGATGAACAACAGCTGTTCAATTCATCATGTCATTCCATTATAAGTCACTTTTTTGCGTATTCTTCTCTTTTTTGCTTTTTTAAAAAAAGATTTTGGTCCGCTTTGTTGCTCAAATGTCATTAGTTCTTCAATAAGAAATTCGAAAATGCTTAAATGAGGACGCCTACGCTTGTAATATGCTAAGATATTTTTGTTGCTAACTTCAACAGTATGCTTTGCCGCCGTTCCTAAATTCGTTAAGTGGCCGTCAAATTGAATAAGGAAGCCTTCGGCAAGAATATCAGGCATCGTTATGCATGTGTTGAACGGATGTGCCGGCTCGATGGCCCACTGGGCTACGAGGCGCTGCGCCGAACGCTTCGATCCCACTACTAGCGTAGCCTAGTTGGCTTATCGGCTTCTCTCCGCTGCTAAAATCTGTCAAAATCCAGACAATCTCTATATCGACACCGCAAACCGCGATGACTTAGATTTCTTGTATGCATGAAGCTTCTCTTCTTATTCTTTCATTTGTTATTACACTGTACTTATGCTCAACAATGAAACGTCGAGTATTTGAATTTTCGAATAGTCGAACAGTCGAATATTCGAGTAAAATCGATAGGTAGAAATAAGAAGAAGAAACCATGAACTAAGGAAGTGTATTGTGATAAAATGAAGGAAAAAAAAGTTCATCTGGATGTTTGTCTTTTTTTCTGCTAGTTATTGGCAAAGAATGACTGATAACACCTAAAAATAAATAAAAACCATTTTTCAGCAGTGGCCTTGTTGTTAATTTGTTTTAGATTTTTTAAAAATTATTGTCATGTTAAAATCTTAGAAATGCAAAGGCAAGTTTTAGCTGAGTGGATGACGTCATAATATAATGAAACGAGGTTTTTTTCCAGTAGTCCTTCATTCTTATTTGGCTCGGCTTATTATCGAATTCGTAGGGCTCGTGTGGCGCAGTGGTCTGAAGCGCCCTGCAGCACACATGGGGATCGATCACCACGCCCTTATCTCACCAAGCCCTACATCCCTCCAAGATCGGCAAATTGGTACCAGACTTGTCTGGGAGGATAGCAGCACTGGATCGATATATCGCGTAGGCCACTGCGAGTAATTGTAAGGATCAGATATGCATTGAGTCACCTCCAACGATGCTCAATGAAGTCTAATGCATGGGGCATTCCTCAGGGAGTAATCAACGCAGAGAGCTTTCTATTCTTTTTTGTCGAATTCGAAAGTTCATCCTCGATCAAATCAGAAGCCTTCAACGTTCCGTATCTTTCCTGTTTTTAAAAATTCTTGTTCATGAGTAAGTTATGAATAAATTTTTCTATACTCTGTGAATGTGAGGTGTTTTCAGGCAATCAGTAATCGAAAACGTTTGATTTGAGAAAAAGAATTGAGATTTCAATAAAACTCCATGTATTATAGGCAATTAATGAATCGGTTTGCAAAAAAAAAACAATCTGAAATCTAATTCATCATTACCACTTTTGTCTTTTATAAATAGTTTCTACTTTGTAGTTTTAATATGAACCATCAAGGAAATTTCTCAGACCTGTTCCACATGTGTGTGATGAGCTAAACTGAACATTATTGAAGAATCTCATCACCGAATATTCGAATGTTCTATCGAGTATTCGACATTCGAGTATAAGTACAGTTTAATCGATAACAATGCATATCACATTTTCTTTCTTGGCATGTGGTGAAGACGATTTTAGATTCACAAGGACGATGCCGATCGCCCGTGCTGGTACTTACTATGACCGTTTTCGGTCGTCGTCCAACTACGTTGACACGGTGACGACGACGAAGACGTCGCCGACGACGGTGGCGTTTCGTCAACCGTCATCGGTCGTCAACTACGAACCATACTGGCGTGATCCATCGTACTACAGAAGACGGTCGGTACTATCAGAGTATTGATGGTCCACACAGATGCATGTTTGGTCGCATCACCATTCAAGCTTTGAGCTATCCATAGATCCCTATAAAATGGCAACACATTGAAAAATTTTTCTCCCGATAGCCGATCTCAACCATACTCACACATTGCTCTCCTAATATGGGAATGTAATATTTGAGTCATTAGCCATAAGAACAGAACACTCAGAAAAATGATTACTCACTTTGCATGGAAACGCCCTATTTATCTATATAAGGTATGACATGGATACGGTAGATTACAATCATGCAGGTGCTGTGTGTTTCACTGCTACTTGTCAATTTCAAATGATGTCATACCAAGCTGATTACTGTAGACTAACCAATAGAATAACAGCCATATTTTATGTGTTCTTTCTATGATAAGCTTACACGTGGTTGATATATGATGTTTAGTCGGTTAACGCTTCGACGTCTTCGTCGTTATCAGAGCCGATGATCCCAGTGGATAGCCCACGGTTCTTCTTTGTCTTAATGGATTAGGCTCTCGGCGTTGATTATTCTTGAGGGATGCACCATGCATTCGACTTCACCAACCATCTTTTGGAGGTGATTGAATGCATATCTAGCTTTAGAATGACTCGCACTGGCCTGCCGATGTATCGAGCCAATGCTGCTATCCGCCCAAACAAATCTGTTACCAGTCTGCCGACGCAAGAGGGATGGAAGGCTTAGTGGACCATGTGCGCGGGGATCGATTCCACGTGTGTGTTGCAGGGCGCCTCCAACTACTGCGCCACACGCCTCCATTTCATACCACTTCTAAAATAAATATCATATATCAGCCCCGTGTAAGCTTATCAAAGAAAGAACACATATTGACTAGTCATACCGAAGTTGAAGGAAAGTCGGTTTTGAAACCATGCATTACTCCTTCAGAAAAGAAGTGGATTTCTTTTAAAAAGTCATTTGCTTGGCTAATTGTCGAATATAAGGGTCCTATAGTGAAAAACAATCACAAATCGCGTCGGATCGTTATCCATCGGTGATTTTCATAGAATACTATGTCGATCAATTCAGACTAGAAACCCAACCAGTCAGATTATCAATTATTTAACGATTAAGGAAATGAAAACTTTTCAATTGTTTAAATATTGGTACACGGCCAATTTTTCCTCGAGCCGTGTTTCCCTCACTTCAGACTCGATCGAACGGCAACAAGCTAATGTAATCAAATTTGAAGGCATTCGAACGAAGATGAAATCTGATGATGTTGAAGATCGAATTTTGAGAGGGAACCGAAAAATCCGTTTGCAAATTTTTTCGACCGATTTTGACTAACAGTATTTGCTCCAAAATTATCGATTAATTTTCGATTTACAACGAAAATCCTGTGAAATCTTCAAGGATTCTTGCTACGCAATAAATTCCTTTTCCGTGAAGATGATATTGTAAAGAAAAAGAAAAACCGAGGAGGCGGGAAGTATGGGACATTTGCAGACTCTGAAGGGACGGAGATTGGGAGCAAATTTTTCGATTGTAACTTAAATCTCGCCCACGATCTATGACTAGCAGAATAACTCCCTTTTAACCGTTCTTTTTTGCTTCTTTAGCTTGTTTCGTTTTTTTTTTGGCTTCTTGCTTGCCTTAGCAGAAAATTTGCTCAAATTGTGCTTATTACGTAAACCAGGAGGTTTTTCTTTTCTTTGCTTTTCATTCAATGCGTTTACCTAGAAGGAATATGTTGTTGAACCTACTCATTGATACTTGGATGGCCCATCTTTACTGGTTGTGCGGCACCCTGCATAATTTCTATTCTCCCAGAGATTTTCCCGTTTAGCCATTGTGGTGCTCTGGAGTTCTGAGGTCAACCAGGCTAAAGTCTGCCCCAGATCGTCAATACCACAGGCAGTTGCAGCCCTTGTACATCAGAGAGGGATTTGCCACCATACGACTTTGACACCAGGACGGTGGTGGATCCTGGTATTAGTCTTAGCTAGGCTTTCTGATGGAAACGAGTAAGGTACGACGTCATCGACCTGACCGAGACAAGACAACGTCACCCATTCAACACAGTATGTGACACTGGATAAGAAGTGTTCCTCGGAACATGCGACAGTAGAGGAGTAGGCGGTGTAGGCGTTCTCGTCAACACGAGTTCGTCTATGAATATCGATTCATTCGAACAGCTTACAACCCGAATCGGATGTTTACGATTAAAAAGATGTGGGTCAACACCGGCTTTGACAGTCTTCGTCGTCTACGCACCGACATCAAACTATGACGAAGAAGAAGAAGTCGAAACGTTCTATATGAACTTGGAGAAGTTCTAAAGAGAAGGCCATACATTGTTCAGGGTCATCATTGGAGATTTCAATGCGAAGATTGGACAAAGAAGAACATCTGATGAACGTTACATTGGGGCCAACGGATTAGAATGCGACGAACAGTGTGAGTGGCTACCTGAGCTTATAATGGCGACCAAGACCATCTATGGCAGGTCGCAATTCCAAGAGCCCCACCCTCAAGGCTAGACGAGGGAGTCTCTCAGTGGAGAGTACCGGAAGAAAGGAGAAAAAGTCGCTAAATTCAAAAACCAAAATTCCAGGACCACCATAAACTGAGACTTATTCAATTCATTAGTCGACTGTCGGGAAGATGCCGTTGTCTTTAATATTGGCGAAGAATACGATCGGCCCATTTAAAATCTTCACGTTAGCGCTATGAAAGTTGAGAGTTCGAGAGTCACTAAGAGACGTCTGCCTCCAAAAACACTCGAGCTGATACACCAGGGTGGAATCGCTCAAGATGCAGGCAACCGCGAACTAACGTACGAACTTGCAAACCAATGCAGACAGACGATAAAAGAAGATCTTAAAGAGAGAAGAGCAGCAGTAATGGTCGAATCTGCAGAGGCTGGGAAAAGCGTTCGCAAAGCCCGCCGAACTTTGCCAATTACAAAACGAAGATGATTGCACTCCGATGCCTAGGTTGGAACAATAACAGCGTCCAGAAAGGCAATGGAGAAATTCATCCACGATTGCTACTCATATCTCTTCAATAGCCACGTCCACCTCCCGTCTTATGAAATAAATGAAGATGGATATGTTGTACCACCGGTTCTCCCTTCCGAAATCCGACATGCCATTTCGTCATTGAAAAACCGATCAACACCAGGTCTGGAGAACCTTCCGCCAGCTCTCGTAAGCACACTGGCTCGGCTCTTTACACGTTACCTGTCTGAATGCAGGATCACTACTCAGTGGAAGACCAGCAAGACCGTGTTATTGTTCAAGAAGGGTGACTTACACGATAAAAGCAACTATCGCCCAATTTGCTTCCTGTCTGTCGTCTATAAACGTTTCACTCGAGTCATCCTAAGCAAAATTGACAGAACACTGGACAAAGGACCGCCATGTGAGCAAGCAAGGTTTCGAAAAGGATTTGGTACGATGGACCACATCCACACGATAATGAGGCTCATTGAAGTATCGCGAGAGTGCAAAAGACCGCTCTGTCTCACTTTCATCGATTTACAGAAGGCCTTCGATTCAATTGAGATAGAAGCAGTCATAGAAGCCCTTGATAGTCAAGGAATCTCTACTCAATACATAAAGGTTCTTCGTGAACTGTACAAAAATTTTACAACTATGATATCACCATTGTACAACGATATTAGCATTGACGTCAAAAGAGGAGTTAGGCAAGGCGATACAATCTCGCCAAAACCATTTACCGCCACCCTCCAGAATGTCATGCGAACATTGGGATGGGATGATGTGGGAGTGAAAATCGGTGATCAGCAATTACACCATCTTCTCTTTCCTGATGACATCGTTCTTATAACACGAAATATTAATTAGGTGGAACGGATGCCTGCCGATTTTGATGGAGCCTGTGGAAAGATTGGCGTTCGGCTATATCTCACAAAAACGATGTTCATGAAGAACGGATTGGTTTCGTTTGCCCCATTCACGGCTACGTTAGAGGATGAAAGATCACTCAGCGTTATCGAACACTCAGTCGAAAGGACGATGCTAGGAGCATCCTGTTTCACACAAGTAAGGGATGGGATCCGAAGCTCCGACCTACGTCAACGATCAAAAATCAAAGATGCCGTTCTATACTGCAAACAGTCGAAGATAAGGTGGTCCTGACACTTAATGCGTATGAATGACAACCGATGGACAAGAGCCGTTAGTAACTGGGTTCCTTGGAATCGTACTGCAGGGATACCACCGACTCGAGGAATTCCAAGAGCGAGGAGAACCCACTGAGCAACTTTTGCACGCTACAGAGAAAAATAGAAGATTGGAAGATTTACCAGCGCCCGCTCGAGTCACTCGACGATCAACGGGACTACTGGTGATACTGGTGATATTTTTTTACTTATTGTTTTCAGCAGTATTCTGAAGCCAAATGAATTTTATTTTGAAAAGCTTTCGGACAGTTCCATGACGAAAAATCTCACCAGCGAAAACTAGAATGTACTTCAGACCACTTTGAAATCGATCGTTGTAGATCATAAAAATTTCTTTTCATGATGACTTTTTATCATTTAGTTTGCCAAATATTTTTTAGAAAATCATTCTTTCAAAAAAAAAGGCAAGCATCACTATTTGATATATTTTTCAGTACGCCACAAAGAGAATCAAAAAGTTGATGTAGTTGATCATCAAATGATTTCTACCTCGAAAAAAATTATTTGGAAGAGAAAACCGAAAAAGGAAGCTGAAATAAAGGCAAAAATTCTTTTTGGCTATTATATTTGTATAGAACAACTAAAATGCGGTATAGTATCGTATCTTTTTCATCATGTCCTTTAAGCATTCGATTTTTAGCATTGTTAGACCGACATGGTTTATTTTAGATTGGTAGAAGATCGTGACGAGAATTCTTCATCACTGGATTCCGACGTGCATGCTATGCGACATACCACCTATGCATTGGTGAAAACTCGTAAGGACATTGATGCCTATAGGGATCGTATTCGAAGCAGTTCGCCGGAAGATGAACGACGCCTCAACAGCAACGACAACGGCAACGACGAATGTGACGATGATGACGTCGACGTCGACGGTGACGGCGATAGCGGAGGCGGAAGCGGAGTGCTCGAGACGAGACGTGGCCTCAGCCCGGAGCGCGATCGTCCCGACTACATGAGCCGTGATCGAAAGGTCTCCTTCAGCACCGCACCGATACCAGTTAGTCTAGCCTTAGTAATTGTTATCAGATTAATCACTGCATATTCCGAAATAGTTGTGATGTCAGTGAGATCGCTTTTGGCTTTCTTAAAAAGTTAATAAGTGGGTGTCAAATTGCTAAGTCCTACCTGTAGAGAGGTAATCTTCGTCAAGCGGTTAGTTATCCACGAAGCGTAATAAAAAAAATAAACCTTATGGATAAATCTGTCGTTCTCTCACAATGGCAGATGCCTTCTTCATTAAAATTCACTATCCGGTTCTCAGTCATAGTTTTTTCTCTTCGTCTAGCTTCAGTTCCATAAAGAAACCAAACCATAGGTTTACGAGAATTTTTCAGATGGGAGAGAAGTAGTGATCAACTGAGAATCCATTGGTTTCTAGTTCTAATTATAGATTGTAGGATAAACTGGAGAGCAAGGAGCTCCATAGAAATATAGAAAGTTTTTCTAAAGACTAAGGATGATTAATGGCCCTAGAAAATAAACAAAAATGTTATGCTTTGTTAGATGTTCTCTCTTGACCATTTTCTTTATCAAAGTATGTTTAAGAGATTACCTAGAAATTAAATTTCACTAACACTTGGTTTTTTTCCGTTTTTTCCCCGTTTTTTTTTTACCCTGTGAATAACGTTGTGTGAGAAGCAATGGTGTCGCGCATAATGCAGTATCCTGAAATAGCTACTGCTATCAACTTCCAGGTGTACTGTACGCATTCAGTGGATGAATATGATCGAAAAAACGAAGATATTGATCCAGTTGCAAGTTGTGCTGAATACGAATTAGAAAGACGACTTGAACGTATGGAGTTGTTCGATGTGGTGCTCGAGAAAGGACCAGAAGGCCTTGGAGTGTCAATTATTGGTCAGTTTTTTTTTTGCCTGGTTACAGGAAATTAAAAGCAGAAATTCATTAAAAGTTGGGAATTACTAGTTTTCGATATAGCATCAAAATTTTCAAGCCAACCGTCATTGAACCTCGGTAGTGAAATAATCAATATTTTTAAACTGTTAAGTTTACACGAGGTTGATAAAAATGGTGTAAGGTGGTCTTTATCAACCTCGTATAAGGTCAACAATTTAAAAACAGTGTTCGACATTTATCAAAAACCTAAATTTTGCCCTCAAAGGTAAAAGAAGTAGGTGTGGAGAAGTTGACAATAAAGATCTGAATCGTTAAGGTATGGGAGTTGGAGCAGACTCTGGACTCGAAAAATTGGGAATCTTCGTTAAAAATATCACTCCTGGTGGAGCTGTGCACAGGTAGAGCCGTTTCATTATGATTGTATAGCAAATATTCAAGGACATTAGTCTCCGAAAGTGTTCGAGGATTTTTACCTATTACTAGTCGTTTCCATTCCTGTAGAAGTAATGGGCTAGGGTATTGATTCCTTTCCAGTACAAAAATGTTCTGTGATGAAAAGCAGCACAACGGATTTCCTTTTTTGACCTAGACCAGTAAAAATTAATCCCTTATTGATTACTATGAAATTCAAGAAAGAAAAACGTATTTATATTAAGGGTCCGGGGACTGAATTGCTGTGCTAGTAACTGTTTCAAGGTTAACAAGTTGAATGTTTTGTGCCGATTTTGTTTCTGTGTGAAATTTTTTATGTGAAAAATATAGCCAGGTTCTGGTATCAGTTGTTGTGGCACCCATTGCGCTACCCTTCAATGCGCTATTTGCGTTCATATGCTCTTTGGCTCGATTACTGTTACCAACTATATCGTCACTTCATAAAGAACTGGTTTCTTCAACGACTAGATCACCTATTCATCTAACGGGCTAATACCCTTTTGGGATTTCAGGGATGGTCGAGTTCGAGTATGCGATCAAATCGTATCAGTTGACGGCAAAAGCTTAGTCGGTGTTAGTCAGCTTTATGCCGCTGAAACACTTCGGGCTACATCGAATCGAGTTCTGTTCACTATCGGTTGGTCTTCTTCCCTTGTATTCTCCTGTTTCACACATGTTTCAACGTTTTCCAACTTGTTCTCATTTCCTCACTAACCACCATCAATCTTACGAGTTAACGATGTTTTTTTCACATTTCTTCTAAGAATAACAAAAAATTCTGCAGTCTTAGGCTGCTGTTACTAACCAGTTCTTTGGTTTCCCAAAAAGCGGTGAATTCAATCTCAGCATAGGTGACCTTGTCGGAGACTGGAACTTCGTTGTGTACTGCAATTCGCATTCGTTCATATACATTTCTTTGACTTCATAAGGCGGTTTACCTCTGAGGGATTTGAGTGCAGTTATTAAAATGATGCCAGTATTAGTCATTATTAGGGCACGTGTGGCCCAGTGATTAGATGCACCCTGCAATAAACATGTGATCGATGCCGTGACCCAAGCTGACCAAACTTTCCGCCTCTCCGGGGTCGGTGGATAGGGACCAGACTTGTTCGGGAGGATAACAACGTTGATTGGATACAACAGTAGGCCACGACGAGTCATTTTATAGATCAGATATACATTCAGTCACCTCTGCCGATCCTTGATGAAGTCGAATGCAAGGCTCATCCCTCAGGGATTGATCAGCGCTAGAGCATATTATTAGTTATTATATTATTAGTTATTATTATTATTATTAGTTATTATCATTAGTTTTGCTGAATTCAGGTCGGGAGCCGAACTTGGAAGAATCAGAGGTGGCACAACTGATCCGCCAATCACTGGAAGCCGATCGCTCACGACTCATTGCCGACGAAGGTGAAGAGAGTCAGCCCGAAGAAGGTGAACAGCCGCCGACCGCCCGAAGTATGGATGAATCTGAGATTAGGGTAAGCACGAAAAATCAAATGGCCTTCCAACCTAATTTTATTTTTGTCCAGCTCTATAAAAAATTTTTTTCGTTCGTCTAGATATGCTTTCAGTTTCCTCACTTCTTAACCAACAAACCTTTTTTATGCTTAAGGGATCGTTATGAGGTGTATTATTTCTCATTTCATAAGAAACTTTCTCCTTCTGTATGAGATATTTTTGCCGAGTACGTTGAAATTTTTTAAAAATGGGAGAAACCATAGTAGTATCGTAATTATAGCAGCTGTGTGAATACCTACACCATATAATATATGTGTTACTTCGAAACTAGCGCGTTTGAGTCATATATGCCTCACTCAGTCGTTCATGTGTTAAAAATACCTTCCTTAGTAGAAACATGGCGAGACTTTCATCTATTGTACTTATATTTAACTTTAAACAGCTTTTTTGCAGGATTTTTAAAGTTTTGCTCTGGTAATGGTGTTTTCTGTTGATACTCTCGCCCGAACATCGTTCACTGAAATATTGTAGGCAAGAATAACGGCACTTGAACTTGAATTGGAAATGTCGCAAAAGAAAGCCGATCAAATGCACCAAGTATTGGACAGCACTAAGTCACATTACGATCAGCTTGAAAAGAAATACGACCAAGCTAATCAGCTACTACGAAACTATCAAGAAAGGTGAGAAAAAAACCTAGTTACCGCTTTGAGTAGGTCAGTGGTTTTAGTTGTTATTGCTGAACAAAAGAAACACTTTAGTAAGAGGAACTGCTAAATATAGGTTTCTTTTTTTTTAAATGACACGAAATCACTTCTATCACACTGCGGTGATCTCAGAATGTCCTGCAATTGATTCGTTTCATCGTAGGCACCTTCTACAACGACGGTCTTCGGACATTTCAGCGAATGGACTCATCTGTTGCTTGAGAATTATCGTCTTCTTCATGAGAATCGTTGAGTGCTGGTTAAGTCAGTGCTCTCAGGAATCCTGAGCTAGCTCTGATGTGGCGTCTATGCGTGAATCAAAGCGATTCAGCTTGTCCAGAACGAGTCTGGTATCAATTCCATGACTCATGAGCGATGAAAGTCTTGATTTGTCCGAAGCTGGGTGGGTTGGACCGTCAGCGTAATGAACGGCGTCACAAACATTGTGCTACCCGCACACTAAGAGATTACTTATTAAGTAAGGAAAGAGAATGGAAAACTTGTCAAGAAGCAGATTAGAGGTTGGCAAAAATGGGAAGTTATTAAAAAAACTTGTTTAGATTTTTAGATATTCAAACTTCTTATGATATGCGGAGCCCAATACTTCTTTCAATTGTTTCGGTGTCTTCGGTTACAAAAAACTCGGCCAGGTAAACTAAACAACCAAAAAAACCTGAGTCTCTCAGATCTCTTAAGAATACCCGTAGACATATGAACCATATTTGGCTCATGTTCTCTACCATATCTTAGAGTTATGCGGAGATAGGCAATGAAGAGAATTGATGTCGAATGCAATCAGTGCCGCTTGTTCGTTGTTTTCCTGTCACGACACGCCATTCCAGCTGTTGGTCGTTAGTCATTCACTTCATCTTAGCGTCAAAAAATGGACGAGAGCTTTTTTATGAGTGGCAATATTGACAGTACCACCAAACAGCATTGCCGATGGCATTGATCTTCATCATGAATTCTGGAGGAACTTCAGGAAAATGATTCTTCACGTGTTTTAGTGAAACGCATTTTCACCAAGCAACAATCGCTCAAAAGATGAAGCCACAAAACTCATAATTTCGATGACTTGTAGGCTTTATTTTTTTTTATTATGGACTGTCTGTAGCGCAATGATTAGAGATGCTATGCGACAGGCATCGTTTTCGGTACCACACTCGCTTGTGTTCACCAACCTCCACACCTATGTTGGATCGGCCATTTGTCCACAAATTAATCTATAAGCCAAATGTACAGTGTACAGTTGTCCTTAATGGTGTCGAATGGAAGGAGCATCACTCTCGTTTCGTCTTTTATTGTTTAATTCTTATTGTTAATGCGTAATAGCGCTTAGCACTGATTTGTCTCTGAGAGATGTGCTGTGCACCTGCCTTCCTTCGTAGGATCGTAGAGGTAGTTGAATGCATGTCTGGCCTTTACAGTGACTTGCAGTGGAGTATAGATGTGTTAAATCATTGTTTTCATCATCCCAGGAAAATCCGGTACAATCTTTCCGACACAGGATGAATGCAAGGCTTAGTAATCCCACGACGCGAGATCGAACTAAGAGAAACATTTGTGTTACAGCACACTTCTATGCCACTACGCTAGAAGCTCCATTCCCTGCCACCCTTCCTTCTAAAATTGTTCATATTGCATTCTCATAATTATTATATTATTATCACTTTCTATTTTATGGTTATTTCATAAGATAATAATTTTAATGATTTGTACTTGTCATCCTTCACATTGATAAGCGTCTGACTTTTCCAGGGAGAAAGAACTTCTTTCACGTGAGGAGAATCACGTCGAGCAACTTCGTGACAAAGATGCGCATTACACACATCTCGTTGCTCAACTCAAGGTTAGTATGATCATCATGGAATGAAATCTGTAAATCGGTTGTGTGGACAGAAGCAGCTTCGGACCTTGCCCTTTAGACCTTTTTTAAACTATTATCATCGAGTCTTTAGCATATTTATGCTGTATTCTGGTGAAGATGGTGCACATCTCTTATATAGGAACGTATCGATGAACTTGAGGCAAAGCTTGAAGAGATGGATCAGCGACGACTATCAATTACCAACAACGAACTGTCAGAATTGAAGGAAAAGCTTAAGGTAATACAGGCTCTGAGCTAGGGATCATACCTAATATCGTTGAATTGGCTTAAAAATATTTCTCACGACCGACTTTCTATTAGCCGCGGCATTGATCAAGTAATTCTTTATGTTCTTGTTGAGCAAACGCAATGTACTACTTTATTCTTTATTTACGCACAAGCTGATGTTTCGGCGGATTTCGCCTTCCTCAGAGCCTGGAAAGGTCACGTTGACTGCAATCCAGTCGGCCAAACACCTCCATAACCAAACAGAGAAAATGCTAAACCAAAATTTTAATCAAACTGAGCACAGAATGGCTTTATCGCGTACTCATCGCTTTCTGTGAGTTCTCTACTAGACATGCCACGAGGAGACCAACCGCACAGAGTCTACATGGAAGCGTAATGTGCCTGTCACATCAGAACAACAGTCTTAATTACTGCCCGATATCACGCGGGATAATGAGGAATTCCTCCCTGTGGTTCATTTTCGGATTCTTGTAATTAATCCAGAATGCTTCAAGAATTTTACGCGGTTGTGTTTTCGACTCCTGTGCGAGCATTCTCACTTCCACTTCAAAATCTTTCCCGTCATGTCTCTGTCCTATGCATGCCCAGTGGTGTACTTGATCTAACTTTAAGTTCATCGACAAAATGTTCTTTTATACGGACCAGAGTGGTCTACCCGCTAGGCCAATATATTCGTCTCCGCACGTTTTAGAAAAGATCAGATAAACTGTACCCGAATTCATGCAATCACCGTCTGTACCGTTGGGGCAAACTATACAATTTTGCGTTGTACATTGACGGTCATACAGGCGGCTGTGAACTAACTGGCTTTTTAAAGTGCTCGGTGGTATTTCCACTATTCTAACAGAATTCTTTAGACCGGCCCTTCTTATATAGCCCTTCTTCTTATATATAGTGATATAGTTACACTTAGTTCGTTTGAGATGAAGGGCAGGATAAACGGGATCTTACCATCGCTAGAGCTATCGTTTGGGAACTTGGCCTTGCCTCTACACCTGTCCCGAGGAGCTACAGTTTCGTAGCCATTGGAAATGGGTATTTGCCGTGCCAAATTTCGGGACTGTCCTGTCTGTGCTCTTTTCCCGTGCACACGTTAGTTGCTGTTCGAAACATGTTCCTTACAAGCGCCCTTTTCGTGTGAAAGGGGTGAGAGGAAAGGTAATGAACCAAGTTGTTTTTACTACATGGCTTTCGGTATCACTTCGTAATGGAGCAGTTTTCTGACAGGTTAATTTGAACGTCCAGAAATGGAAGTCAATTTTCCTTAGGTTTCTCTCGTATGAACTAGATATATTCTGACTGCTCGTTCAACAACTCGAAACATTTGTTTATTTCCTCTTATGTTGAGCAAAGGACAAAACAGTCATCTACATATCTACAGTATAGTAACGGCCCGAGATCGGTCACTGGTGCTTCCACCTTAGACATAAACACAATGCCAAGACGTGGTGCCAGTCGCTGTCCCATTGCCAACCCTCTTATTTAAGCGTGGTACTTTCCGGACCATCTAAAGATTGAACGGCTCAGACATTCTTTTAGGAGTGTCATCAACTGCTCTATCTTGAAGCCATACCTGTTTATTTCTCTTTCGTGTTGTATAAGAAGTTCGGATATGGCTTGCATAGCGGAGTCATTCGACGCGTTTGTATAAAGGGCTGTAACGTCGAAGGTCTTCATCACGTACGCGCTGTTAGGCTGCGCGGTACGTAGACGATCCAGAGACATCTGGGTATTCGTAAGATGGGCTGGAATGTGTTTTAGCAATTGGGTAAATATTAGGGTTAAAAACCACGGTATTTTATCCGTTGGCCTGTCTACACAGCTAATGATAGGTCTAACCTTAAACAATGATGGATCGCTAGACGCAAGATCATCTCTGGATACTAACCTATGAGTTTTTATAAGTAAGTACAAGACGGGACATGTTGGTAACTCAACTTTTAGTTGAGAGATAACTGATGGTTTTAAACCAGCAGCACCTGGCATTTTGACCCATTCGTGATTCAATTCTCGGTATTGGCTTTTAAATCCCTTCTCAGATGATGGGCGATAAAGTGAAGCATCTTCAAGATGATTTTTCGTTATCTCAACATCTGACTAATGAGAATTGCGACAAATTATCCATCCTTATCACTAATGGATAACCTTATGTTTTTCGACCTAATCAGCTCTCGTACCTCTCGCATGCCGCATTTTTGCACTTCCGTGAGGTTTGAGCTGTGTCTTTTCGCGCTATAGTGATTAAGAACTTTGAAACTTTTATTCGTAAACACCCGAAATTTCACATAAGCTTCATTATTGGGCTCTTGTTGTCTAAAGAGCGGCTGAGGAAATGGTGCTATTGGTAAGGCCCCCACTTGGTGTTGTTCGCACCTATTTTTCGCTTCATCTTTAGCCTTTTTGTGGAGTCTATCTTGAAGTTCATGTAAAGTACATGCGACCCTACGCAAGGTTATAAATGGGTTCAAATGGTGAGAAACTCGGTCTCAATTCTAACAACGAGCAGCGCGCACTGTTAGGGAGAGTCATGCCTCCTAACACGGTTAGCCTTGAATTTTCTTGCACATTATTTTCCCTATTGTGACCTGTTTGGTGTTCGTTAGCGGTATTTCTGTGCGCTCTTGAAGCCGTGTTATGCGATTTACTCAAAAGGTCATCGAATTTTCTTCGAAAGCTAATTTAGCCTTAGACCTAATAGAGTTGAAAATCAACACTGACCCACCCACTATTCTCCTCTAGAGGCGGTCCTCCAAATACTGAGCACAATGATTTTCTTTCGTCTCGCACTTCTTCCACTTGGCGAACATTCGATTTCGTTTGCAGACAGACAGGTGCTAAGTACTCGCTTTTCTATGTTCAGTACTCGGTGGCTATCCTTTCTTAGTCCCCCTACTTCGTATAGTCGTCTTCGTTTGATGAAGTTCGGGACGATTCGATATTTCAGACAATGGCGGAGAAAGTGTATTGACTGCCGAGCTGAGACGATCTTTTGTCTTAGTGACAGTACTTCTTTTATAAGTCGGAAGTATCGTGCTGGCACGTCTCGTAATTATTCCCACGACCGACTTTCTGTTAACCTCGGCAGTGACGATCCTCGCACAGGAGTCGAAAACACAAGCTCGTAGAGTTCTTGAAGCATTCTGGATTAATTCCAAGAATCCGACAATGAACCGCAGGGAGGAATGCATCATTATCACACCTGATATCGGGCAATATTTAAGACTGATGTTTTGACGGGAAGGGCACATTACATTTCCAT
This sequence comes from Angiostrongylus cantonensis, assembly GCA_009735665.1. Taxonomy (NCBI): domain Eukaryota; kingdom Metazoa; phylum Nematoda; class Chromadorea; order Rhabditida; family Metastrongylidae; genus Angiostrongylus; species Angiostrongylus cantonensis. Next base: position 2,947,764 of record MQTX01000051.1, read on the forward strand.
GTGATTTTTGTGCGGTTGGTCTCCACGCGACATACTTAGTGGAAGCCTCGTAGAAAGCGGTGAGTGTGGAAAGCTGTGTTCTATGTGATTGGAATCCTGGTTTAGTCTTTTCTCTGTCTGGTTATGGAGGTGTTTGGCCGAAAAGACTGCTATCAACTTGACCTGTCCAGGCTTTGAGGAAAGCGAAATCCGCCTAAACGTCAACTTGTGCACAAATAAAGACTAAAATAACACCTCGTGTTTGCTCACCAAGAATATAAAGAATTAGCTTAGAAATATTTCTATCTCATGTAGGACTCTTATTTCCTCGAATAAAGATTGTTCAAGTTTGATAGGAACGCAGTCAATTTCCGCTGATCCTCTTCTATAACAAAAGTAATTTGATATCTGATGGGAATTTAGAGTCTTATAGGACAAAATGGAGAAGCGCGATGAGGGTTTGGCATATAAACCCGGCGGTGAGCTTCCACACGAAGATAAAGCTGTGATGGCAAATATGGACGCTAAGGAACTGAAAACGATCACCATCAACAACAACCACATTACGGTAAGAGGCTCAGTAGAAGGATTCATTAGGGCTTTAGTTAACCGAAGACCTGACATGGTGAAAGAAAGCTAACCGAAAAAGTCAAATAATTGAACATTTGTCCATGTCATGATTAGTGAACCCGTAGTAACTTTGTCGCTACAGTAGCTTTGATGAAGAGATTTTCTTAGAAGATTCGATCACCTATCTTGGTTGTTTTCTTCTCAAGCTTGGTCTTTATAAATCCTGTACTGACAGGTTTCTTTCTATTCTAGTTACATTTTTTTTGCAAGGCATTCCTTTAACTTCACTTTTTAGACGAAAACTTGTAGAATTTTTAAGGTTAAAAGTTGCACGTATTCATTGTTCTCACGACAAGCTGTTGCAAAAGTGGACAAAAGGAAAAAGAGGTGTATGAAGGATATGTATTGATGTGGTCCGCAAAGACGGGAAACATGTATATCTGCATTCAAAGAATGAAAAGGAGAAACTTTCTTTTCGAATCTGCAAGACTCTCATGAGAAATCGAACATCAGGAAATTCTCGGTATTCTTGTTGAGTAAACACGAGGTGTTACCTAATTCTTTATTCTGTTAAAGCTGACTTGTCGGCAGTATCGCCTTTTTCAGAGCCTGGAAGGGTGTATTTATATGCAGTCTACTACGCCAAACGCTCCAATAACACATACAGAAAGATGAAAATCGATATGCCAATCACACAGTCAACAGCTTCTCAAAAAACCCGCCTTCCACTGACTAAGAACCACTTATCAGGATCACATATGACTGACGGATTCTCCATCCCACGCTAAAAATGTATGCGAGGGTGCGAAACCAGATCAAATGTGATCTCTGGTTATTCCTCCCCACTATTCATCGTAGAAGAACCCGCATGGTGTGATGGTGAACGCGTTACTTCTCGGAAAGGACAATAGCGCGTTCAATCCCCAACACAGGCACTTGCGGTCCGGAGTCATTGCCTTTCTGGACGCTGTTATTGTTCGAAGCTGGGCATCGGAGTGCAATAATCTTCGTTTTGTAACTGGCGAAGTTCGGCGGGCTTTGCGAACGCTTTTCCCAGTCTCTGCAAATTCGACCGTTGCTGCTGCTCTTCTCTCTTTAAGATCTTCTTTTATCGCCTGTCTGCATTGATTTGCAAGTTCGTACGTTAGTTCGCGATTGCCTGTAGCTCGTGCGAGTCCACGGCGTTCAATCCCCAACACAGGCACTTGCGGTCCGGAGTTTTGCAAATATTTCAGCATTATTGAAAAAGTTTACCTGTTCATCAGTTTATCAGTTTCTAAAAAGCATTTAACAACCATAGTTTTATTTTACTTGGGTAGGAGATTTATTAAGGCCGCGTGTGGCGCAATGGTTGGAGGCGCCACCGCGACATGCACGTGGAACTGATCCCTGCGCCCATGGCCCACCAAGCCTTCCACCTCTCCGAAGTCGGTAAATTGGTACCGGACTTGTCTGGGAGGATAGCAGCACTGGTTCGATACATCGGCAGGCCACCGCGAGTCATTGTAAAGGCCAGATATGCATTCAATGACCTCCGAACGGTGCATAATGAACTCGAATGTATGCATGGCGTATCTTTAGGAGGTTGATCGGCGCCGAGAGTTTTATCCTTTTGTCTTTTATTCACTGTATGCAAGTTCGTACGTTAGTTCGCGATTGCCTGTAGCTCGTGCGAGTCCACGATGGCGTCTCAGCTCGAGAGTTTCTGGAGACAGACGTCCCTTGATGACCTTCGAACTCTCAGCTTTCATGGCGCTAACGTGAAGATGTTCAATGAGCCGATCGTATTCCTCGTCGATGTTGTCGACAACAGCATCTTCCCAACAGCCGATTATGAGTTGAATAAGTCCCATTTTGTGGTGGTTCTGGGCCTCCGTTTTTGAATTTAAAGGCTTTTTCTCCTTTCAGCGAGAAATAAAATCTTGCACGAAGGAGACGGTGGTCCGATACCGTGTAAAGTTCGATACATCGGCAGGCCACCGCGAGTCATTGTAAAGGCCAGATATGCATTCAATGACCTCCGAACGGTGCATAATGAACTCGAATGTATGCATGGCGTATCTTTAGGAGGTTGATCGGCGCCGAGAGTTTTATCCTTTTGTCTTTTATTCACTGTATAATTTTTGGCATTTATCCGAAAAGCCTCAGGAAGTTTGCGCGCTAGTGTTTTGATACCAACTTTACCAGAATGAAGAATAAAGTAACACCTCAAGTTTGCTCAAAACGAATGCGAATTATTTAGATCAGTGCCGAGGTCAATAGAAAATCGGTCGCGGGAAATACTACAAGACGAGCCAGCATCAGGAATTTATTCATAGATGCCTTCTTGTTTACTAATGTGCTTCATACTCTTAGTACTTCACTACAGAGTCGTAAAGACGCTGAAGTTTCAACATGGGACGACGATAAGTATTCATCCTCTTGCGGCAGCCCTGTTCCGCGGATATCTGAACCGGCTAGTCCTGCGCTTCCGCACAGATTCGTCCACCGACGTCTATTATTTCCACTTAAAAAGAAATATGCAACGAGTAAGTGAATTTATCGACTTTTTAATCCTTCTATTAGATAAGCTCCCTAACTTCTTCGATCCTGACCTTCAAGCGTTGAGTGTTTCTCTCTAGAACTCATGTTGAAACTTTCCAACCGTATAGCGCGCCACAGTGAGAGTAATCTATTCTTACACTGGTTCAATCTTCCCAAGTGCAAAAATGACTTTCCATTATTTTAAGTATATGAATTGATAGTATCCGCTTACGAACGATAGAACGATAGAACACATCACTTGCCGCTCGAGCTGATTTAGCCACTCGATTAGTGGGTTAAATGACTTACTAATGTCCTGAATGAAATTCAGACGAGAACGAATTCTGGCGAGCGTCCTGTGAACAAATCCAGGGGCTGCAGGTGTTACATTGGACGATAGACGATGTTTGTCAGCTGTTGGTTTCGATGGGTCTTGATAAATACGTTCCCGAATTCACCATCAACAAAATCACCGGCGCCAAATTTCTGGATTTGGACGGCACCAAACTGAAGGTAAGGTGCAGATGGAAGACGGGATAAGATAGGAGGTCATATTCCTGAAAATCGAGCGTTTATGAGTCTCCAGGTCATTCAAGATGTGCTTTCAATCTTAGTGAGAGCATAGAATTCGCGAACTGTTTTGATGCTTCAATGAAAGACATTTTGTCAAATATATGAATTCTAACCTCACAACTTCGCCTTCAAATTTTTCAGTTTAACTCTCTGAACAGTAGGAAATGACTATTTTAGTGCTGTTTTTAGTACAATAGATAGTGTCAGTATCTATCCATCAATTTTGGTGCACCTACATCAATTTCCTGTTCTGTTAAGTAATTGAATTTTGTCAACCATAGCCTTTAGATTTGTTCTACTCTCTTTTTTGAATGTCTAATGAAATTTTGTACTCGAAAGAAAATGAAAAATTTAACCTGCATGGTGTGGTGGTGAACGCGTTATTCCTCGAAAAAGATGATAGCGCGTTCGTTCCCCACTGAAGACTCCTGCTGCGGTCCGGTGTTTCGCAACTATTTCAGCATCATTGTGGTTGTTATACACGTAGTACCTTGCTAAAAAGAAATAATAGGCAGTAAATAAAAAAGTTAAAATTGAAAAGTTTGAATTTGAACAATCAACGAAGTAACGTGTGGTGGTAAATTGCAATGTATCCTATCTTTATGAAAAGTCATTGCTGATATGATAAGTTTGTGATAAGAAAATGTTTCCCGTTCTAGACCATGGGGATTCAAAATCACTCTGATCGTTCACTGATCAAGAAAAAAGTGAAAATGATCAAAAATCGAATAGAACGGGAACGAAAAGTGTTGGAGAAGCAGAGCCGATCACGTGTCATCGCTTCACAAGGAATGCACATGCAAATGTAGCCAGCCGCTTACCATCCCATGATGTTCATCTCCTTCGCGGTCAGCAAATCATCTTTCGCGTCCACATCAATTTGTACCTATTGTTTATGTTTTTTTCGTCTTCTATTTTCTTGTTTTTTACGCACACACATCGCTAACTGACCATCGGGTTCGCCGCTGACGTTGTTGCCCATCATTTACGTATAGAACAGTTTTTTTCCTCTTCGTTCGTGAAATACATCATTATGAGAATTCTCACACAATACCAGAGATCACATATTATTTCACTTACCGCTATCAGTTAATCGTTGGCTATTGTAAAAGAAAAGCGTTATATACTCTTTGCCTCTTGTCATCACTCTATTCACCATCTCTTGCTCTCTTTCCTTATTTTCATATCATTCATACATTATGACCAAACCAGCTTCATTACTACTATGCATAGTGTACATGCACGGTGTTCCAAGAAACATCATATAGCTATATATTGATGAAATAAAGCAATGTATTTAAATAGTTTGTATATGTAAAACTTTACATAAACTTTCAAGAAATAGCGTCTTGTTTTATATATCTTACGAAAATCTATGAAACATTTGAAGCTCGACAAAGATAAACCGTTCTTATAAAGAGTAGGTGAAAGGAAGGGTGAGGAATTCAACAACGATAGCTAATAGGAAGGGTAACAGAGGTGAAACCACACATGATCTTATTTCAAAATAACTTTTTGACTTGGGTGGGCCTCGCTCGCGACCCACGTGAACAACGCGTGGGTCAGTCCCACTCGTAACAGCACTGTGCGTAGCCTTTTTGATCAATGTGGCCCTTATTTTAAAGCATGATCTTCATTACTACTATAGATATTTTCACGAAAGTAAGGCTAATGTTACATTAAATATGTCCAGGCTCTGAGGAACTCGAAATAAAACGTTAGCCATCGACCAACAATACCAGCAACAACGACAACGAAAACCTACACCAATCTCGCATAAAATCAGAAAGATCCGTTTAATAAGAGGTGAAAACATCGAAGGGATGAACGTGTCTTCTGAGAAGATCATGTCTGAGATGATATGAAGATTTTTGAGTAGCTTACCTCAATCAACTGCGTCTGTAGAATCTGACAAGACTTCCACGTTGTGAAAGCAGTTGTAGACGGTGCAGTGTAAGAGGCAAATCAGACTTCATGGGTCACTTCACAAAACAGCTGTGAAATAACCAGAGAAAAGCGAAAGCAGGGGTTAAAAGGACGCTAGATTTTGCCTGCAAAACGCAAATGGATAAAATATAGAACGTTCGGTATTGGTTAATCTCTGGAAAAATGAACTTTGAGAAATTCACTGAACTTCATCAAGCATCATAAAGGTGATCATTGTATATATGGGCTTTACACTGACTATCATTTGTATGCCAATGTGGCAAACCAGTTTTTTTCTCCTTCCACACAAGTCGATTTTTAGAACCCAGAGAGATCGAAGGTCGTGAGCCCGACGAGGGATGGAATCCACAACTACATATGTGTTGAAGAACAGAAATCACTACTCTACGCGCTTCCAAAGTACGTATACAAGACTTAATATTTGCGACAGAGTGGCCATAGTGAATTTAAAGTTCAGGAAAGCTGACAATGTAATACTGTAATTTTAGAAAGGTCTTCTTTAGCAGACGCACTACATTGAGGCACATCGTACACCAAATGTAACCCATATAACTTCTGTTCACATTTATTTCAATAATATTTCGATAATATAGAAGTTATGACATGTTGAAAACAATTGTAGTAAAAATAGAGAATTCCTCTGTATCATTGTGTCTCGTTGTCGGATCTCTGCTCTTCAGCTGTTTGTTGTTTGTTAAGTTCGGCTTGTTCTGCTGCTAATTCTTCCCATTTCTTAGTGTTATATCTAAACAATAGTCGTGTAATTGCTTCAATAGGAATGAAAAATGGATATGTAATAGTGATGGAGAAACTTTAAACTAAAGGATAAATACGACCAACACAAAGATCTTGATCCGAGGCCTAACTAATTCCTCGCCTCATTTCTCCAATCCCCTCATCGAAACGACCGATTGTCGAACTTGATCAGCATGAGCAATCAAATTTAGATTGAACTCCGGCGCAACTCGCGCTCAACCCCTGTACTTTAATTTGATAGACTCGCCATTGAAATGAATGAATGAATTAAGCGGTGCTCGACTAAAGAAGATTCGAAGAAACCACAACGAGAAGACGAACGACTGTGGCCATCGATTGGGATCACCACTTCTGATGAAGATGAAGACGTCGAAACGTTAGTCGAATAGAACTTACGCAACTTGCTCTTGTAAGCTGAACAATTAAAAGAGATGTAGATAAATTTCTCTAAAAAAGTCGTGAATTACCGGAGTTCCTTTCATGGTTTTCCACCTCATTGTGGGGAAGGACTGCCTTCATATCTGTCGAATAGCGATTTATAGAATGAATAGAAGTGAGAAGGAAAAGGGTCAACTAAGATGTGAAAAGGTTATGTATTTGCATCCAAAGTAAATCTACTAAAGAGTAAGCGAATGCCAGGTACGGTTGGCCTATGAAAAAGATAGAAGATGCACTACCAAGGATTGATCAACACTTTGGGAATGCGCCGTGCACTGGGCTCCATTCGTGGTTTCGCAGAGTTAGCTAAGTGCATATGCGCCTATACAATATCTTATATGCTACTCCTCGAAACTACCTAGCACGAAGTTATCCAGCCTAGGAGATAGAAGACACGGTGAGCCCGAGCGACCAATCTTGTATGTTTTCCAAGGCTGCTTTGACCACTGCGCTACACACTCGCCTGCGGTTGTTTTCGGCGTAATGGGAGAAATCCGGATGAAGTTTACGACCCAAATGGAATCTATATAAAGTTCACCACTATATTTGTGAAGACCTCCTGATGAAATGCTTTAATAACTGTGACATAAAAGTGTAAAATAATCGCTATAATTCTATGTTCGACCTTTACCCGAACTTTCTTCATATTTTCTGAACACTTACAGTCTACGTAAATGTTGGACAAGGTAAAGAGAATTAGCTCACTCGCATTGATCTCTTAAAAATGAAGCCTCTGGAAGCACTTTAGCAATAAGTTCATAGCATGGGAGGCATATTCCGCGCATGAATCCTACCTGAAACCTATCTATTGTCATTGCTATCAGTATCACTGTTCATCCATTCATTATTTCATTCATTATAATCATCATTGCTATTATCTCTTTTGGTATTGTTATTTCGCTCGTTAAACGACGTCTGAGAAATTTCTGTTCTGTTTAGTTTTAAAATCGAAGCAAATCGGATTTTTTTGAGTTTTTTTTTGTTTTTTTTTTCGAAGAGACGACAAAAATTTTTCAAGAGCAAAAGTTTCTACGACCACACTGCGTTGAGCAATCAGAATCCACCAAAGCGGAATTGTTAAAAGTGGAACGAACTGCACAGCGTTTTCGAATTTTTGAAAGAAAACAAAAATTTTAAATCCAATAATAAATCTCCTAAAAAAAGAAAGGATAAAGCTCTCGGCGTTGATCAATCTCTGAGAGATACGCCATGCATTCGACTTCATCAAGTATCGTTTGGAGATGATTGAATGCACATCTGGCCTTCACAATGACTCGCGATGGCCTACCGATGTATCGAGTCAATGCTGCCGTCCTCCTAGACAAGTAGGGTACTAATTTACCGACCCCGAAGAAATGGAAGGCTTGCAGGGCCATAGGAGTAAAGATCAATTCCACATGTGTATCATAATGGCGTCTCCATCCACTGCGCCACACGCGCCCTTAATAAATCCCGTATCACCTGTATCACCTGTAGTCCCGTTGATCGTCGAGTGACTTGAGCGGGCGCCAGTAAATCCTCCATTTTTCCCTGTGGCGTGCAAGAGTAGTCTAGTGGGTTCTCCTCGCTTTAGAGACTCGTCGAGCATCATATCTCTCTTCTAGGCTTTTCGTGAAGAACTCTGACCATCGGGTCGGTGGTCTTCCTGCAGTACGTTTGACATCCCGAGGAATCCAGTAACTAACAGCCCTTGTCCATCGGTTATCATTCATACGCATTACGTGTCCGGCCTACCTTATCTTCGACTGTTTGGCGTATAGAACGGCATCTTTGATTTTCAATCGTTGACGTAGGTCGGAGCTTCGGATCCCATCCCTTACTTGTGTGAAACGGGATACTCCTAGCATCGTCCTTTCGACTGCGCGTTCGATAACGCTGAGTGATCTTTCATCCTGCTTACGTAGCGACCAGGTTTCTGACGCATACGTTAGGGCAG
>MQTX01000051.1:2965564-2985576 GCA_009735665.1 Angiostrongylus cantonensis
CTAGTGCAAGCGTCGGATTGCTTCTCATCTTGGGATACATTGCCAGGGAGATGAATCTTTCAGGTGTACAACGCAACTCGACACCCAAGAACACCTTCGAGCCACGATGAGGCGATAATCTGTTGAGAGGAATAACTATGTTAAAACTTTAACTATGTTAAAAACAACATTGCTTTCTCTCTTCTCTTCCCTATTTACTTATTCGTTCATTGAATTCGTCTCCTTTCGTTTTTTTTTAACTGTCGATCAACCAGTCTTATGATTCACAGCCGTTGCACAAAATGCTGCCATACTGGAAGAAATCGAGTTGCAAGTCAGTTTTCTTCCGATCCACAACCTCGTGCGCATTGTCAGCGGTGAAGATCTGAGCGCGCTATGACATGGTTATCTCAGGACTCCATAAGACGGTTATGCCAGTTATGCTATGCCAGAATGCAGTGTTTCGTTGAGGAAGGGGATCCACAGATTTTGAAATAGCAGCAGAATCTACGTGCGAAACCTCTCATTCATTCATCATAGATGATGGTGATAAAGCAACAAAATGAACTGAAGTAGTGCTGAAACGCGCACTAGAATTGATGACATGTCGTCTAAGCATCTAACTCAGAAAGTAATCTCTACTAGAGCGAGATTTATACAATCGGAGGAGCTGTTCTTCTCGCCGTCATTCATCAAGCCTTCTTACCGTATCTCTTTGTGTTCTTCCTTGCTGTTTCCTTCCAATTCTTCTCCTTCTCGACCAACGTCAAAGATTCGGGCGTAGAGTTCTTGATTTTTATTATCGACGAGGAAGAGTGACGCCCGATCAGCATCAACAAGCTTGGCAGCGAAATTCTGAAACAATTTTTCAATCAGATCAATTAAAAATACAGAAGTTTTCATTTAAACAGTTTTATCCAGCGTACATCAAAGAATCTATAGCTCACCATAACTTTAATAATAACAGTGTCCATAGAAACAATGTCATGAAAAATGCTCTTAGCGACGTCCAACAAAAATGAATTCAGACGACGTTGTCGTGCAAACACTTCCGAACTGCTTCCAGTACGCTCAAGTTCAGCAGCCACCTTGAATAATATCTCTAGTTCCAGTGAAATATTTTAGTACTTCTCACACACACATGTGTAAGCGGATTTTTATAAGTCTCAATTCATAAGAAATCTCGTTGTGAGAGAAATGTTCCACAAAAGTTTTCGTAGATCAATCGGAAGCATCTTACTCTGGAAATTTACAGAGCTGGATTCTCTTTTGAAGTGCCCTGGACATTGCTCATATTCTTATACCGCACACTTTACACAACAGATTTGAACATATACAAACATAAATGTGAACAAAAAGGCGAGGTGGAATTACTCACTAAATTTCTCATTGTTGAATGATGTCTAAATTAACGAGACTAGAATGACTACAGTACTACAAAGTTTCGTTGTTCCTATGTGCCTCTTTTTTCTCAGAATTCGTGCCTGTCTTTGTCTTTTCGCCTCTCCCTATCCTGTGATCTCCCCTTCTTACTGATGGTTTTAGCTGCTAGTGGAAGAGCGTATGTGGCGCAGTGCTCAGAGGCACCCTGCACCATACGCGTGAAATCGATCACCAGATCCATGGCTCGCCAAGCCTTTCATCCCTCCGGGGTCGATAAATTGCTACCAGATTTGTCTGGAAAGATGGTGGCACTGGCTCGATACATCAGTAGGCCACTGCGAGGCCAGGCATACATTCAATCACCTCCAACGATACTTCATGAAGTCGAATGCATGACGCGTCTCTCAAGAACTGATCAACGCCGAGAGCTTTATTTTTTAATGGAATGAATCTGCACTTCTGCTTTTCCTAATGCTTTAATTTTAAAAGATTTTTTATAACATATACTCTTTTCATTCCCCATGCAAAAAATAATAATTTTTCAATTATTTAACCAGACAAAGTAGGAGTGCGGAAACAGTCAGTGCCCTTCTTTAGAGGTCTCCAACTTAACACTGATGGTTTTTTTTAGCTATTTATTATTTAAGCAAGTGGAAAATCTTTTCTACAGCTCACATTCGCATAATGGAATAAACCACCAGCCCACGTGCAAATCACGTTAATGATCTGCTTATCCCGCTCCGATACGGGAGAGTTGAAATGGATTTCTCCTGAAAAGGCCGAAATTTGTCAGGGAGAAAAATAGCTTTTTGTGTGATATAATCCTAGCAGTAGTCCTTGTTTGACAGCACATAAGAGTTCAACTTTTCTACTTTCAAACTACTAACGCGCTTTCAAAATCCTGGGCCCATTACTTTCATGGATTGAGAAATTTCTTCCATAGAGCTTTGTTTCAGAAGTCTTCAAAGTATGATTTAAACACGAAAAGTTGAAAAATTCAAAATTAAGTTCCTGGAAAAGCCATTTCGTTCCATGATTTTTCTTTCGCAAGTGATAATCTCAGTTTGTCTATTTAACCAATACGAATGACAATAACAATGTTATCATTTTATTTGCCACCTACTACAATTTTTCACGGCAGTGCATTCTGTATAATACAACTATAACGATGCTGAGATATTCGCAAAATTCCGGATCGCAGGTGTCTGCAGTGGGGAACGAGCACCCTATTACCTTTCCGGGAGCTAACGCGCTCACCACGACATCATGCAGGCTCTTCGTTTCGCTAGTCTCTCAGCTAGTTTTCTATCTACCAGTGTCATCAGCAATCAACTGTCAACGGGATTGATGATGGTGAATGTGTCAGCCCCCGGAAAGGGTAACAGCGCATTCTTTCCCCGCCGCAGACAGCTGCGGTGCAGATTTGCGGAATGAGGAATCATAACAGTTTCATTTTTTAAAGAAGTATTAGTTTTATTTTAATGCCATTTTTAAGTTTCCATGCTTATAGTACCCAGGATCGGCTTTCTGTTAACCTCGGCATTGGATTATGAATTCGTCGTTTTTTCTCTTAGCAATCGCCAGGTTGTTAAACAGCATACGTTTACTTCCCATGTTTACTTTTTTACATTAAAAGTTTTAGAATTCATATACCAATATTGGTTTCGTTTGCATCAATCAGCTTCAAAAGATGCATCGAATTTCTTCGTGGTCGTTTTACCTAAAATTATTCTAGATTAAGATAGAAGTTCTTTTCCTACAAAACGAATAGAGACTAAAAAATATAATATAAAAATATGTTTTAAAATAAAAATCGATTTATTAAGGAAAAGGGTAGCACAGTGGTAGCAGTGCCGATCACCACCAGGGCCGTGCTCGTCCGACCCCACCGCAGGCTCACCTAGCCTCTGATCCATAGAGCGTCAGGAAAACGGTACAAGTCATGTCTGAGAAAAGCTCACTCTCTGCAACCTAACCGGGAACGCTTTAGGTTGGCTACCTCAGAACTCCAAGTACAATCGGTCGGCTTAACCAACATTCAACGGCATTCACATGATGAAAGGAAAGTCGACAAGCAGTAGCGGAACCCACGCGGAAAAGGCGGAAAAGTTGAAAAACCATCGTGGATGATGATGTAACGTAAAAAATCGAATTTTAGAAGTGCTGAGATTCCCACAGTAGTTATGAAAAACGGAAATTTTTAGAAAAAATTCAATTGACCGACTTTAAGAAAAATGTGAAGCTTTTCTCTTCGTGAAAACGTATCCTTTGAAAGCTCTCTTTAATTCTTCGCTTTCTAAACTCTTCTATCCAGCGTTTCTTAAACTCGACTACCATTCTAGGATCCATTTGCCTTTCAGGTGATATCTGCTTCCCACTATTTTGGCGATCAGTGAAATATATAAGTGCGAGCCATTATCGATTTAGCGACAGTGTGAAGTTGGAAACTCCAACCAAATAACAGCCAAGCAATCAGAATACCAGACATTCCCTAGGCTTGTTTTTCTCTAAGTTTTCATTGTGCTGAACTACGATAGATAAAGCACGAATCTTTTTCGAGTTTTGTTGAACGACGAATTGGTATCAAAATGGAGTTGTTGTGGTTGTATTGTTGTCTTGTTGTTAATGTTTTCCGAATTAAGACATAATTGTACTATGTCTGAACTCGGATAGCATTAAGCTTCAAGCATTTTTATACTTGCTTTGCTGTTTTTTCTCAAAAGTATATCAAGAAAAGGGATGCATGTGATGCACTTTTTAGATTCGCGTGAAAGTGCACAAGTGGCCTTTGGTCCGATCTCGCACATAGAGCTAATCAATCCCTCTAACCTCGGAGAAGGAAATGTAGTACCAAACTTGTCTGAGAAGACAAAAAAGACTGACTTGATACATTGGTACGTCCACGCAAGTCACCTCCTAGACCATATATATGTTCAAACAACCGCCGTGATGACGCAAATAAAGTAAAATGCCTTATGGATTGTTTAAAGAATTAATCAGTGCCGAACGCTTTAACCTTCAAATTTTATACCAATAACATGGTTGGTAAATTATATTGCACAAATTCCAAGAAGAATTTTTGGAAAATCTTAGATTTCGTCTACCTTTCGACATTTGATCTTACGTGGTTCTCCAGCTTCCTTATGAACGAGGAACACGCCTTCCTCGTTTTGAACATAGAGCTCGCATAGGTCGGTATTGGCAATCTGAGCGCAACACTGCGCCAATTCATACAGGATACGAACCTCAACGAAAATCGTCACTTTTACTGGAAATTGAGGCAAATCGCGCAAAAGTATTGTAAACGCTTTGTCTTTCATATGCAGACACTCAGAATGCGGTATCCCTAGTGCATTCATAGTATAACTGAAATAAGATCCAATATGCCAATGAATTTTATATCCTCATTTTATAATATTCACATTAGTATATCAAACCACATAACAGTATTTTGTTTTCAACATTTCTTATGCAGTAAATGTAATTCTAATATGTATTTTATCATTTTAGAACACTAAATGTTGTGAGAAGAGCGCGTGTGGGGCAGTGGTCGAAGGCGCTCTGCAGCACACACGCTGGATTGATCCCCGCGCTCATGGCCCACTAATCCTTCCATTCCCCAGGGTCTGCAAGTTGGTACCAGGGAGGATAGGAATAGTGGCTCGATGCATCGGTAGGAGACCGCAAGTCATTGTAAGGCCAGACATGCATTCAATCACCTCCAACGACACTTAATGAAATCGAATGCATGGCGCAACCCTCAGGATTGATCACCGCCGAAAGCTTTTTCGTTTATCCTTTTAAGTGATGTCAAAAAAAGATACTAATAAATTAACTATTTTTCGTCTTAGATGTTAACTGCTCAAAATCGTAATGATTGATAGAGTAATTCGGAAGAAAGGTCGATTTCCTAGAAAGTAGGCTAGAAGAGGTACATATGAGACAATATTACCTAATCTTCACTTCTAAGGCCTTTTCTTCAGGACAAATATAGAAGAGCTTCAAGACATTGTAAATTTACTGTTTTTACCCATTTCTTAAAATTCTACTTTATCTTTCTTCAGTTAAAGCTGAAGGATAAAGCTCTCGGCGTTGATCTATCCCTGAGGGTTGCGCCATGCATTCGACTTCATTAAATATCGTTGGAGGGGATTGAATGCATATCTGGCCTTTACAATGACTCGCGGTGGCCAGCCGATGTATCGAGCCAGTGCTGCTATCCTCCCAGACAAGTCTGGCACCAATTTTCCGAGCCCGGAGGGATGGAAGGCTTGGTGGGCCATGGGCGCGAGGATCGATTTTACGTGTGCGTCGTAGCGGCGCCTCCAACCACTGCGCCACAGTTCCCCGTTTTTCTTCAGTTAGTATATAAAAATAACAACAATAAACAAACATATTCGCTTATTTATTTTTTTAATTTTTTTGCGGATATATACGTAACGGATATATTTATATTATATACGGATATATTTATACGGATATATACGGATACGTATACGTCGCGGCTTATTAATCGAATGATCGACAACCCGATTTTATTGTGGCTAGAAGATCACAGCGAGTAGATGAGATTGAGCATGAATACCGTAATTACCGTACCTGATCATTCCCGTAATCCTGGATAACGCGTCGCCTTGACTGCAAATCCTCAGACTAAACAAAAATTTACCGTTTGACATAACAAATGCTGTATAGTAATAATCTGTTATCAGAACAAGCTTTATCACACAATGAATCAAACAGTCAAAATTTCATGTTTATTTTCATTCAGTCATCTTTAAATCGTCTAAGACCCTGTCAGAGAATAATCAGTCGTGAATTTTATTAGTTAATGAACTAAAAAATGTTAACCAACTAATGATTAAATTTTGTGTTATCGATTTATTCTTGGCCATCTATTGTTCTCTACCATATCATTACTTTGTTGTATTTGCATATTTACGTAATCTCTGTCTACTTATCTACCATACTTTCACTTGCAGAAAATCAATGCCTTCGCACGTTAAGCAATAAAGGAGTTCATATATCAGCCAAACAACTAAATTGAGAAAAAGTTATGTCGATGACACGATAGCCAACTTTCAGCGATTACGGCAAAAATAGCAAATTGTAACTAAAATGTCGACAGCTATCATTTACTGCTTCCTAAATTTTTATGGCATGGTATTACGTGAATATAACCATAATGTTGCGAAGATATTTGCAAAACTCCAAGGCGGTGGTGTCTGCGATGGGGACAGAACACGCTGTTATCGTTTCTGGAGGCTAACGCATTCGCTACCACACCTATAGGCGCTTTTAGCAATCATCGGTCAACGGAATTGCTGATAGCGCTTATAGGTCAATAACCCGGTTGAGAGATAGGCGAAACGAAGGACTCGCATGGTGTGGTGGTAAACTCATTAGCTCCTGGAAAGGATAATAGTGTGTTCGGTCCCCCTGCAGACAGCACCGGTTCGCAGTTTTGCAAATGTCTTAAAAACACTATAGTTGTAACTAAGACTTTCCAAGAAAATAAAAACACGGATTGTGAAAAAACTACTCACACCCCAGGAACCGTTGAAAATCTTCCTTGCATCTCTACGCAAATGATTCCAGTTATTTCGCCGATGTACCCATTTTTGAAATGTCTCCGATGTGACATTTGGTCCTGTGACGTAATTCTCAAGCACTGACGGATTGTCTTGTAAATATTGCACAACTCGTCCTTCTGTTAATTCCATCACGATTTCCTCGTCAGAACTCTTAACAAAGATGTCCACGTACTTCCTTGAAACAGTATAAAGGTAGGAAAGTAGAGACGAACAAAACAATGAACATTGGTGCGGAGGTAACGCTATTCATTTTCAGGTGACGCACTAATTAAGCATAATGTCACTTTAAGGGAAAAAATAAGAGGCGAAAGTAACCGACTTGTTCAGAAAAGGTAACGCTACTTTAAAACTTTTTCCATGTTAGCGAATACTTGGATACTTGGACGGCCCGTCTTCACTAATTGCGCTAGCCCTAGATAAAGTTTCTGTTTTTCAGAGTTTTGATGGCTTAACCGTTGTGATTCCCTGAAGTCCCGAGGTCAGCTTGGCCAAAGTCTGCTCCAGAATGTCATCACCACAGGCAGTCGCCGCCCATGTGGATCAGAGAGAGCCACCATTGGAGTTTGATACCAAGACAGTGGTAGATCTTCATATTGCTTTATTCTTAGGTAGGCTTCCTAATGGAAGTGCAAGACTCTTTCTCATCTTGTGAGAGCGGGCTGGTGGAATGACCCCCCCCCACCCATGCTGCATATCGCTGCACGACACCCTGGAAACCTCAAAGCCACAATGAGGCCGTAAACCGTTGGGAGGCTTAACCGAAACACTAGGAAAAAACATTTAAGGCGGCGAACTTTGAGTAATAAGTGAATAGGAAGTAATCCGCTCATTGTCCAGACTATAACTTTCTACATAATTAAGAGCAGAAATAGAGGAAGTATAATCGTATAGAAACGATAGCTTATTGTTGCAAAATTAAGTATTCTGAACTAAGTTATTAAATTAATTGAATGAAACACAACAAGTTGATAATATTATCAATTATCATTCTAATGAAGTCCTTCTCCGAAGTTCTCATTTCGAGTAAATCCGGGTTTATTTCATGAAATTACTTGGAAAAGTTATCACCAAATGCAATCTATACGTATTGATTTTTGGAGAACATTAACATAGGAGAAGAGCTTTGATGGAGTGCGAAGGTGAGACTGTTTCAAACAATAAGTTGTTTCGTTAGAAAATTCAGCCAGAAAGGCGTTAGATGATCTCGTATGGGTGTAGATGAAACTTATACATTATGAACTTCAAATTTGACCTCAACCGAAGTCAAATAAGACGCAACAAATATAGTAAATAATAAATTGAGATTGAAATGAGTTGTATTCCATAAAAAATCAAAAAACAAAGCATTAAAAAGTACTTCTTCATGTTGCTCTTCAGATTTTTAATTTTTATTTTTTTATTTTTTATATTTGTATTAATATTTTGTTTTAAATTATTAAAATTATCAAGTTCCTACTACAAGGGCTGAAAAAATGGTGAAAAAGTGCAGTAAATGAGAAAATAGAGAAATGACGTAATAAAAACTAATCGATAACGACGAATTACCACGGAATGACGTGGAACGCTTACGTAACGATGGGATGAGAACGACTGAGCCTGAAAAAATCCACATCACAGGAATTTACCGATAACATTGGAAACAATAGTTCGTTTATTGAATACAAATGTAAGCAAGAGATTAAAAACTACGAGAATAAAGACGAAGTCTGTGTTTTTTCCAAGGGCAGCGCAGTAGTATTGATATCGTTGATCAACTAACATGGTGATGGTTCGACTTCTTCTCTTCTCGCAAAGCCTCTCTTCTCTCCGAGGTCGGGAGATTGATGCCACGCTTGTCTGGACACGCTCGCTCCTTCAAATCCGTGCAGGAACGTTTTAGCACTGCTATCCCAGGAATTCAGAAGAATCAACTCGATCAGCATTGAACGACATCCATAAACAAGACGAGAAAATCTTTAAGAAGCGGCGCAAGGAAAACGTTAAATGGTCGAAGACTTTGTGGACGAATGGATGTGAAGAATCGAATCGAATGTAAGAAGTGCTATAACAGCACAGCTGATGTGAAGACGGATCATCGAAAACAAACAAAGATAAAAATTTCAACCCGATTTTCTATTCAGTTTTCACACCAAAAATTACTTTAAAAAGGTTAGAATTAGTTTTCATTTCCACCACTACAACGAGCGGTCCGGTAAGAAGAAAGCAACTTTCGTCTTAAAATCATCGAAAGCGATTCTAATAGAAAAGAACGGCTTCTATCTAAAACCTAAACATTGTTAACAAACAAGAGGTAGTTCGAAAAAGTAATGAGAAGCGTTGAAAAAAACTGCTGTTTCATTTTCTCTTAACTTACGTCTTTTTGTCTTTGAATAGGTGGCAACATTAGATGTCCTAAGTGTCTCCGAAGTCGAGTGGTTGGTTTGTTGGTAGGCTTCTGGTGGATAGACGAATGGATAGATGGTAGGATTGTTGGATAGGTGGACAAGAGAGATAATCAGGAAGATAAAGAAGGATTCGTCGTAATCTCGTCGACAACGAATTAATGTCACCTTCAGCTTCTTAGAGACAATCTCTCTGAATCCGACTCAGTCAATTGTGACATTCATACGGCTTCGACGTCTCTCATTCTGAATATACACAGACAGACAGACAGACAAACAGACGGACAGATAAACATTATGAGCTTCTCCATAGAGATTAATCAAGTAGTATTAGCAGGAGAAATGGAAAAAAAGCATGAGATATCAGGAAAAAGTACTCACTGAACGTTCTCACAGGTAGAAAGGAGAACGGAGCTCTCGCCAAAATATCTCGTTGAGATAATAAGCGGATAGAATTAGATTTAATAACAACAAAAGTTGTTTTGTTGCACGATGGAAATGTGATGGAGGTGAACTTCATGCACAGAAAATCATTATGCAGAAGAAATCTAGTCATGCGATGAACGGAATACCTGTTTTCGTCTTTTAGTTTAGTTAGTTAAGTTTGTCATTCTAAAATAATGTAATCAGCTCTCACTCATCCAACGATGGTAACCATAGTGATGAAATGAGGTAACGACTAATTCCAGTTCTCTCCTAAAATCCTCTGCTTAACGTCACAGATTGGCACCTATCGTTTCTACAAAAACTAAGTGAACGAAAAAGATAAGAAAGGACAAAAATAAGAAAAACTCAGTAAATTATTAAAATAACAGAAGAACAACTTCTAAAGTCTCTTCGTCTCTAAAGTGACGGCTCTTCCTTGATTTTCTTGAGATTCTTCTAGCAAATTAAGGATTATTTTCTTGTAATAAGTCGGTGGTATGGCTAGTACATTATTACCATTGGTGTATGAAGCCTCTCTTTTCTATTTCTATTTCAGGAGGTGTTTTCCACTTAAATTATAGTACACTGTAACCACTGAATTTCTACCCCGATAGATTCAATAGCAATCCAATGTCACCTCCAGCTAACCCTGCTAATCGTGCTTAAAGTGCCTTCCTGTACGTTAATCTGGGCGATTCGCCCTTACTGCAGAATTTCCCAAACTCATAAGGAGTTCGACACTCCATCCGAGGAAACCCAACAAGTATTAAAACCGCAACGAAAATCACTGCAATCGTGGCAATTAAACAACCCCTAGATGAAAAGCCATGACCGTATGGGAAAGTCTCAGCAGAGTTCCCAAGACTCCAGCGAAAGAAAATCTTCCTTGATGAAGAAGGTACCACTCAAATGGAAATTGAAGCGGAGTTCGAACGACTATACCCTGATTTGCCGAGATGAACAGCTCTTTGTTCATGTTTGTGTATTTTAACTTATTACTTGAATTCTGAAATATTGTCCATCCTCACTAGCTGTGCCGACCGCAGCAAAATTCCTATTTTTCACAGTTTTGTTGGTTTAGCCATTGTGTTTCCTGGAGCCCCGAGGTCAACCTGGCCAGTCTACTCCAGGTCGTCACCACCACAGACAGCCACCGCCCCTGCGGATCGGAGAGAAATGTTAACTTATTACAGTTAGTATCACAATCTTAACCGTTTTGTTTGCTAGCTACACTTTTTAATAGGAGGGTATATTGTGAAATATAAATTTAATGAAGCTGAGATATTTGCAAAACTCCAGGCCGCAGGTGTCTGCGGTGGGGAACGAACGCGCTATTGTCCTTTCCGGGAAGTAACGCGTTCATCATCACACCATGCGGGTCTTCATAAGAACTAGCTCAGAGACAGGCGAAACGAAGGACCCGCATAGTGCGGTGGTGAAAGCGTTACTTCCCGGAAAGGACAATTTATTAAAGTCATTACAGTTAGTATTTCGGAGAATAAAGTAACTTTAAATGAGTAAAACATTAAACAGCTGCCCAGGATCGACTTTTTATTAACCTCGGCATTGGATTGTGAATTCGTCGTTTTCTCTTTCAGCAATATCGAGGTTGTTAAAAAGCATACATTTACTTCCATACAATAACACACATACAACACAATCGTAGCTGACGTTTCGGCAGAATCGCCTTCTTCAGAGCCTGGAAGGGTACACCAATACGCAACTTACTAGGTCAAACACTTTAACAGCACGAACAGAGAGATGAAAATCTGAGCGGTAACTACAAGATCTACGGCTTCTCGAAAAAACCCACCGCTTTTTTCATCTGTCCTCCACCGAGGAAGAACAGCCGCTCAGAGTCGCACATAGATGCGATTTCTGTAAGAGAAAACGACAAATTAATTAGGTGTGTGGAACCAGGGAATTTCTTTTTTTCCAGTGACTGAATGCCTTACGCTTCACTGCATTTTGTGAACAAGAAAATGCTCTTAGGATTGTTATATAGGTAAAAAAAAGTTGTAATTCGTTTCGTTTCTGATTTTTAATACTTCAACAAAGAGTGTTAAACTCGCGCTTAAAAAAGCACGTCGCATTTCATGGAATAATCTTATTGAGAACGGAAAGCAGTTAAAAGACTTCACATACCTACCAAAGACTTGCTAAACGCTTTCCAACTCTAGTAAATTCTTAGTTACTTTGCTTGTCTTCATAAAGGAACAAGTGGATCCAGCCCAATAAATCTTTGTACATTCATATTTCTATATACGTTACTAGTGTGATAAAGTTCTTTCTGAGGAGTTCTAAAGAACCCATTTCTGCCTGAGTGCATTCCCGATTCTTCGTTGCAGGCAGCCGCCAGTCTTTCGGTGAACGTAAGAAGATTTATCATCTAGCTTCTCCTATTGGAACTTTTGGAATTGCTTTGCTCCAAACTCAGCTTATCAATGATAATCTTGAACTCCTTCTTAAGCCTAAAAGATTTGCTGGGCTACGAAGCCTCCATTACTGATCGAGTTCGATACCAGCGAACACCTTCTCTCCGCTTCATCGAAGTGATACGGTATGAGGATAGGTAGTAATTATAAAATTAAACATCGTTTACGTAAATACTTAGTAAAAAGTGTAGTAAAAAAAGAGGAAAGCAAAGGAAACAATTATGATGTAGATTTAAATTATTTTAACTAAGGAAAAAAAATTTATCGAAGATTGAATAATTCCATAAATTGTAGTTAAAACGAATTAATCGGTGAATAATTAGCTAGCATGTCCGAGAACATGTATTGAATTGGTGACGATCTGTATCTACAATGCACGTACACTTGCATCCGAGTCCTCGATAGAAGACTTGCTCATGTAAGCAAGAATGATAAGCTACGACGTCATCGGCCTGGCCGAGAAAAGACGACGCCACCCATTCAACGCTGTCTATGACACTGGAGAAGAACTGTTCCTCGGAACATGCGACAGTAGAGGCGAAGGCGGTGTCGGCGTTCTCGTCAACACGAGTTTGTCCATGAACATCGATTCGTTTCGTTTCTGATTTTTAATACTTCAACAAAGAGTGTTAAACTCGCGCTTAAAAAAGCACGTCGCATTTCATGGAATAATCTTATTGAGAACGGAAAGCAGTTAAAAGACTTCACATACCTACCAAAGACTTGCTAAACGCTTTCCAACTCTAACTCTGAGAAACATTGGGACCCATGGATTAGAATGGAACGATCAGAGTGAGCGGCTCTCTGAGTTTATCATGGCCACAAAACCATCCATGGTAACTCGCAATTCTAGAAGCCTCACCGTCAACGATGGACGTGGGAATCTCCCAATGGAGAGTACCATAACGAAATAGACCACACCATATAAATAGGAAGTTTTGCCTAACCGATGTCACTGTTGTCCCAAAATTTTACACGGGATCAGACCACCGTCTCTTTCGTGCAAGATTTTATTTCGCACGGAAAGGAGAAAAAGCCGCTAAATTCAAAAACCGAAGTCCCAGAACCACCACAAAGCTGGGAAAAGCATTCGCAAAGCCCGCCGAACTTCGCCAATTACAAAACGAAAATGATTGCACTCCAACGCCCAGACGGAATAGTGACACCGTCCAGAAAGGCAATGCAGAAAATCATTAACGAATACTACTCAAACCTCTTCGATAGCCACGGCCCCCTTCCGTCATATGAAACAAAGGAGGATGGATATGTTGCACCACCGGTTCTCCCTTCCGAAATCCGACATGCCATTTCGTCTGTGAAAAATCGAACAGCACCCGGTCCGGACAGGATAAGATCAGAACATTTGAAGAACCTTCCGCCAGTCCTCGTAAACACAGTGGCTCGGCTCTTCACACGTTACCTGTCTGAATGCAAGGTCCCTACCTAGTGGGAGACCATCAAGCCCGGGTTGTTGCTCAAGAAGGGTGACCTAAAAGATATCGGCAGCTATCGCCCAATCTGCCTGCTCTCTGCAGTCTACTAACTTTTCAATCGAATCATCTTAAACAGGATTGACAGAACACTGGACGAAGGACAGCCATGTGAGCAAACAGGGTTTCGAAAAGGATTTAGAACGATGGACCACATTCACACGATAACAAGACTCATTGAGGTATCGCGAGAGTACAAAAGACCGCTCTGTCTCACTTTCATCGACTTACAGAAGGCCTTTGATTCAATTAAGATAGAAGCAGTCATGGAAGTCCATGGCAGTCAAGGAGTCCCTACTCAGTACTTAAAGATTCTTCGTGAGCTATACAAAAATTCCACAACTAAAATTAGAACGTTATGCGAAATGCGAACATTGGAATGGGGCGAAATAGGAGTGAAAATCGGTGGCCAGCATTTACACCATCTTCGCTTTGCTGATGACATCGCCGTTATAACATCAAACATTAGCCAAGCGGAACGCATGCTTGCGGACTTTGATAAAACCTGTGGAAAGATTGGTCTTCGACTAAATCTAAAAAAAAAGATGTTTATGAAGAACGGATTGGTTTCGTTCATCATATTGATTTCCCGACATAGATAGACATAACTGGTTTCGTTCGCCCCATTCACGCTCAACGGAACGAATAGCTCCGAATGCTCCAGTTATGTCTATCTATGTCGGGAAATCAATATGATGAACGGCTTATCTCCAGGACTGAGCAGAAGAAAACGAGCGGCTTGGGGAGCTTTCAAGAGCATCGAGGATGTAGTGAAGAGAACAAAGAACACACGAATCCGTGACCACCTTGTCGACTCGACGGTTCTTCCTGCCCTAACGCATGCATCAGAAACCTGGTCGCTGCATTAGCAGGATGAAAGATCACTCAGCGTTATCGAACGGGCAATCGAAAGGACGATGCTAGGAGTATCCTGTTTCACTCAAGTAAGGGATGGAATCCGAAGCTCCGACCTGCGTCAACGATCAAAATCAAAGATGCCGTTCTATACGCCAAACAGTCGAAGATAAGGTAGGCCGGACACGTAATGCGTATGAATGATAACCGATGGACAAGGGCTGTTAGTTACTGGATTCCTCGGGATGTCAAACGTACTGCAGGAAGTCCACCGACCGGATGGTCAGAGTACTTCACGAAGAGCCTAGAAGAAAGATATGATGCTCGACGAGTCCCTAAAGCGAGCAGAACCAACTGGTCTACTCTTGCACGCGACAGGGAAAAATGTAGGATTTACTAGCCCCCATTCGAGTAACTCGACGATCAACAAGACTACAGGTGATACAGGTGATACCGATACAAAGTTATCAAACTCTTTGTCATTTTGGGTGACAGTGTTTGGTGGGTGAATCGCTTGAGGTTCAATGCAATTTAATATTCAGTCCCGAACACCATTAGATGAGGCGACCAGCCATAGAACAGAGTGGGCGAAAAACCGAATCGTAGGAAAAACATGAAGTTTATGGGCAATATAATTAAAAAGCATTTATTCTACTTTTGTTGAGCAAGCACAAGGTTTCGTTTCCTTTCTATGGCATGAAGTTGACATTTTGTCGGATTTCACCTTTCTGAAAGCCTGAAAAGGTCAAGTCGACCGCAACCTACCAAGCCAAGCACCTGCATCACCGAACAAAGAAAGTGCTAAACGAAGTGTTTGATCGCATTGAAAACAAAATAACTTCTCCGCATACTCACTGTTTTCTATGAGTCTTCCACTGAGTATTTCACCTATAGACCAGCTGCACAGTTTGCATGGAAGGGTAATGCGCCTCTCACATTAAAATAGCTGTCTTAAATAATAGTGTGTGAGGTCACACAGAACTACGACGCATGTCATCCTGTGGTTCATCTCAGGATTCTTGGTATTTATCCAGAATACCTCGATAGTTGTAAAAGCTGGGGTTCCCAGTCTCGTGCAAAGATGGTAACTTCTACTTCAAAATCTTCTCCGTTATGTACTTGGTTTAAAGTCAAGTTTATCGACTGATTGTTTTAGGAACACAAAGTGGCCCACCCGTTTCTCCAATGCATTCGTGCTCGCACGCTAGATCAGATAAGCAGCAGCCAAGTTCATAGTATCGCCATCTGTACCGCTAAAAGAAAGATAAAACTTTCGGCGTTGATCAATTCTTGAGGAATGTGCCATGCATTCGACTTCATTAAACATCATTGGAGGTGAATGAATGCACTTCTGACCTTTACAAAGACTCGCGGTAGCCTACCGATGTATAGAGCCAACGCTCCTCTCAGACAAGTCTGGTAGCAATTTGCCGACCCCGGAGGGATGGAAGGCTTGATGGGCCATGGGCGCAGGGATCGACTCCACGTGTGTGTTGCAGGGGGTAAACAGGAGCGTATTCCTGTTAAAGGTTGTGGTTCTTTCTCTAAACCTATCGTTACAAACGCCCTTTTTGTGTGTCAATGGTGAGAGTGGAGGATATGAACCAGTGTGTTTTACTACTTGGCTTTTGGTACCACATCGTAATATAACCGTTTTCGGATAGGATAAGGTGAAATGGACCTTCAGAAATGGAACACAACTTCATACGGTTTCTTTGGGGTAAACTTAATGTGCTCTGGCTGTTTATTCCATCACTCAAAGCATTTGGTCATTACCTCTTGTGTTCAGCAAATAACAAAGCAATCATCTACATATCTACAGAAGCGTAATGGCCGGATATCGGTTGCTGGTACTTCCACCTTAGACGTAAATGAAATTCCAAGGCTTGGTGACACTCGTTGTCCAATTCCTAACTCTCTCATCTGTGTTCAATACTTCTTGTACGATTTGAAGTTCGAGTAGTTTAGACACTCCTGCAAAAGTGTCATCAACTGCTTTATCGTGAAGCCATACATGTTTCATGTTCATTTCTCCTTCGTGTTGCATAAAGAGTTCGAGGTGGGCTTGAGTAGCGGAGCCACATCACATGTTTGCATTAACGGCGGTAACGTCGAAAGAGACCACCACGTTTGCGCTGTCGAGACGCCCGTTACATAGACGGGGAACACCTAGGTGTTAGTTAGATGGGCTGGATGTATTTTAACATCTGTCAAGTACTTGGGTTAAGCACCATGTTATTTTATCCATTGGCCTACCTACACAGCTAATGATAGGTCTAACCTTAAATACCGATGCATCGATAGACGTAAGTCCATCACTGGATACTAACTTATGAGCCTCGACAACTAAGTGTAATACGAAAGGTGTTGGCAAATCAACTTTGAGTTAAGGGATAACTGTTGAATCTAAGCAAGTAGCTGTTGCCATTTTGATCTATTCGTGGTTCAATTTCCCGTATTGACTTTCGAATTACTTTTCAGATGATGGGCGATGAAAGAAGCACCTTCAAGATGCTTTTCGTTATTGTAATATCTAACTGGTAAGGAAATACTAAAAACTCTCCAGCCGTATCACAGACGGACAGTCCAACGCTTTATAACCCTATCAGCTTTTGTGCGTCCCGCATACCACATCTTTGCACTTCTATGAAAGTTGGATCAGTATTTCTTCGCACGATAGTGATTAAGGAGTTTGAAGGTCGTTCATAAGTATTCAAAACTTGATACAGACTTAATTGCTGGAGTTTTGTTGTCCAAAGAACGGGTGAGGAATTGGTGATGATGGCAATGTTGCTACTTTTTGTTGTTCGCTCCATTTTCTTCAGTTCCATGTACAAGCATGTTTTCCAACAAATCAGTGAAATCACCACTTATATAGACACCACTGGCTAAAGGATGTGGTCAGCTCATTGAAGAGATCGCGCAGAACAGAAACCATGAGCATATGAATGTAGTTTAGCAAAGGTGTTCAGTGTTTGGTCACCTTCGGAGTAATTAGACTCAGTCTTATCCAACATCACAACCATCCTTACCTTTGGTAAACTGAGAGAGCTGACGATGAAAACAATTCAGCATAAAACCTCAAGGATAGTATCGTATGAAGGCCACCCGGGGTCTCAGCATAGTTTTGAACTAGCGATTACCTTTCTCTAAGGCTCATCCGCTACTCTCCACAATGGCCCGTACTTTAGAGGTTCGATGGCCTTTTAAGGCTCCTAGTTTTGCTCATATCTCAGTGTCCTAACTGTTATATTTCACAGCACAACGTTTTATGAAGACAGAATAAGCAGTAAATAAAAGCTAAAACCTATACATGAGATTTAAACAGTTGCGCAAGTATTTTACTTTAACTGTAATAAAAAAAATACTGTAATAAGATTTATCTTAAACATTAATGCGTTTTTCTGTGAAGAAGTCTAGTAACGATTATCTTATTTATTAATCGCTAAGGGGGAATGCAGTACTGAGGTGAGAGGCGCCCTGCAATACATACGTGCTCGATCCCGCTCCTTTAGCGCACCAAACCTTCCATCCCTCTGAAGTCGACAAATTGGTACCAGACTTGTCTGAGAGAATAACAGGACTGACTCAATACATCGGCAGACCTCTAGTTACTGTATGGGGCAAACATACATTCAATCCACTCTAGCGATCTTTAATCAAGTCGAAAGAATAACGCATCCCTAAGGATTGATTGATTGAGCTTTATCCTTCATGCTTTTTTACATACCTCTAAGTCTGAAATGGTCCTCCACTACTATCGTCTGCTTGTGTTAGACTGCGGCGTGACACCATAAGACCTCGCTTGACAACTTAAATGTAGTAATCGTTTCTGGGGTGATATGATGATACTGATAAGGAAGATAATGATGAATTGAGCAGCGCAGCAACTTGATTGATTACAAGAATTGATACGCTCACGTATAAATCGTCTTTCATACACTTGACGCATATACAAAATGCGATTCGATAGCAATCGCTGATGGTCGTTTTGTTTTATGCAATTATACAGAAATTTAGCCGACGACACTCCAGTAAACAGAGCGATCTATTCGTTTATGTACGGTAGAGAAGCGCCGTCCATGCTGTGCTTACCGATTATCTTATTGTTTTACTTTTATTTATAGCCAATGATTACTCCATGACAGGGCATAACGTGAAGTACAACTACAGGACAAGAATGCCGAAATATGACCAAAGCTCGTAACCTCAGATGTGATTCGAACCCATGACTATTCTTTCCACCGTTGAAATGTTATCGACTTCAACAACAGAGGCCCTACTTTGTCTTTCTCTCAGCTCGGTTGGTACAGTGGATAATATTTCAGCCGTGGAACGGATAATCACAGGTTCAAAGCGCATCTCTGGTTCCTCGTTCTGCTCATATCTCGGCATCCTTGTGGTTGTATATCACCGTCTTCCATCTTCTACTGCTTCTTATCTACGTAATTTGCCCCGATACTTGTCGTTCTTCTCGTTCACTGGCGATGTTATTCTCGCATCGATGCTGACGACGTAAATACTTCCATTATCGTGATCACCATCGTCTTCACCATATGATGATGTTTGACCACAGTCACATTCCGGCGTCATAATCGCTCTTCTCAGCTCCTCTTTTTGCTATTTGGTAAATAGCCAACGACGACGACGATGATGATGACGGTGGGAAGACGAGTTGTGATGAATTGACCTTATCGACTCCACCCCATTTTCATTCCATCGCCCTGTCATCACTCTCAGCGCTCAGTTCACCAACACCGGCATTCTTTTGTTAACTGGTTTCCTTTCTTTCGCTACTGCCAAGCCCAAAAACCAATAGGCACTCTAACTAATTTCGTGTAAAGTGATCATTTATTAGCGCTTTCCGTATAGTTTTCTTTTTTCTGTCGATGTATCCATCTGGTTTTCCTGTTATCGCTAGAACCATTTAAAAAAAGGATAATGCTCTCGGTGTTAATGAATCCCTTAGGGATGAGCCATGCATTAGATTTCATTAAGCATCGTTGGAGGTGAATGAATGCATATCTGACCTTTACAATGAGTCGCGGTGGCCTACCGATGTAACGAGCCAGTGCTGATATCCTCTCAGACAAGTCTGGCACCGATTTGCCGACCCCAGAGGGATGGAAGGCTTGGTGAGCCATGAGCGCGGGGATCGATTCCACGTGTGTGTCGCAGTGGCGCCTCCAACCACTGCGCCACACGAGCTCGTTGTAGTTGCTTAGTTTAAAAAAACCAACAAATAAAAAACTTTATAGGCAAACTTGTTTCTCTTTTTGGTGATCAAATAGCCACGAAAGTTTCTCCAGTCAGCTCTGAGAGATTAGTATTTTTCGAAAACTTTCATGCTTTCCCAAAATTCATGTTGTTCACTACTACCAAATAAACCTAGATGTTTGAGTGCAAGCTCATACATTTTGCAAAGACATAGACACAGTAACGAATGTTTGTTTATATATATATATATAT
>MQTX01000051.1:2989725-3038621 GCA_009735665.1 Angiostrongylus cantonensis
TCCGCATCAGCTCGTTAGTGATTCAGCAACCTGTTTCGATTTCAACTGACGCAGTTGGCCGATAGATCGTGAAATATTGCACGTTTTATTTTTACTGACCGATTGCCTAAGAGTTTAAACTTATTCCCATTCCGTAAAAGATTTCCTCTCGAACTCAAATAGTAGCTGAACCATTCTTGAATTCAAACTGATATTTCTAAGGATTGCCTGCGGCGTATTATTTATTGTAACGTGATTAGCGTATTACAACGTATTATTAACTTATTACTTGCAATGCTTTCGAATCGCGTTCCTGTTTTTTTTTTCCGTTTTTCATATTTCCTGCCTGGATAATTCCCATCTCTGCTTCCTTCATTTTCATTTTTTAAAAATTTTCTTTCCATTCTCTTTTCCTTTACTTTTTCATTTTCACATCTTTTTTCATTTTTCTTCAACATTATCAACAGACACAGATCATCTTGAGCTGAATACGATTTCTAGACGTCTTCGTATAGAATCTTATTTAACCAACGTTCGTAATAAACTGAAACCGATACAAAAATATCTCCTAGGCAATTATTATTTCGCAAAGAATATTATTTAAAGAAGAAGCTCTGCTCACATAACATACAATGCCCGGACTTCTTTTCTTCTTTTTTGTCTTTGTTTCGTCTCATTCATTTCGCTCATTATCTTAGAGTGAACTCGATCGAATCGATAGTCTTCCAGTATTCATGCAAACATTGCTTTCATCACATGAAATAGCTTTGCATAGAAGTTGAACAGTGTAAAGGGAAGTAATTGATTGATTGGTGTCCGACAGATCAATGGGCGATGTTGATTCGATCGAGTTCGGAAACCCGACTTGCTTATCAGTCGTCGTCGTGTCGTTGATTAATTCGCAAGAAACGAAAAACCACGTCTGAATGTTCTCTGTGAAAACGCTACAGAGGGACAAAGACAAAGAAAAAGATCGAGAGGGAGGAAGAGAGAAAGACAGAAAGAAAAGGAGGAAATCTCTCACATAACTAAATTCCAATCAGTTTTAGATTCGTATCGTGCATAGTAAAATGATATGGTTATAGCATAAGAATGCAATCACAACAGCTAGTATATCCACTATATAGTAAGTCCTTCAGTTGTCATTTTCAAGTACACTATATCTAAAAAACAATGAATGATGAAGAAGAACAAGTAAAACATGAAGAGGAGAAAAAAAAATGAAATGAGAAAGAAATAGTTCATTTTATTAAGCATAATCGACTCACGATAGTTCAAATAAAATCCGATTATCTATTCAATGGACTTTTATTAATATGTTAAATGACTGCTGTGTCTTTTTTTCCATATAACTAAATGTTTCAATAAGCTTTTTTATTTTATTTTTTTAATTTTAATTCCCCCTCCCAATGGTTTACCGCCTCATCGTGGCCGGGAGGTGTTCCTGGGTGTCGAACGGCGATGTACAGCGGTGGATTCATCCCATGGCAGGGTCTCCCAAGCTGAGGAGTCCGGCGTTTCCACCAGGAAGCCCAGCTAAGAATAAGCCAATACTAAGATCCACCACCGTCCTAGTATCAAACTAGTCGCATGGTGGCAAAGCTCCTTCTGATCCACAATGGCTGCGACTGCCTGTGGTGGTGAAGACCTAGGTCCGACTTTGACCAGGCTGACCTCGAGATTCCAGGTAACCACAATGGCTTAAACTGCAAATCTTCGAGAGACGGAGACTGTGCTGGAGCCCGCACAACTAGTGAGAACGGGCCATTCAAGTATGAAGTAGGTAGTATTTTAATTCCTACGACTGACTTTCTATTAACATCGGTCTGATTGGTCAATCATCTACCGATTGGATCCCAGCGCTTCTTATATTCATTTCGTTTGCTGGTATCCATCGTTCACGAAAATCTTCTAAGTTTACATGTGGTTTCGGTTGCTACTTGAGAATTTTCATTTTATCTTGAATGTCATGGAATGCTGGTCGAGCAATTCTCCTGCAGCCCTCAGATAGCCGGGCTGGAGCGCTCCCAATTGGATTGCAGAAAGTGATTCTTTCCTAGATAAGTCCGCTATCAATTTCCCGACTCCGGAGTGATAAGAGGCTTGGTTGGCACAGAGCGGAATCGGTGTAGCACCATGCTCGTGATGACGAACATCACTACAACTGTGCTATCCGCCGCACATTTCTCCATAGAACTAAATGTTTCAGTAAGATTAAACGAAAATATTGATCAAGTTGTTTCATTTAAAGAGCGATTGAATAACAAGCGTAAAAAGTCAACTACTAGCAGAGTTGCTATGAAAACGTGTTCGAACTTCGATGATGATTCCACCTATCAATAAAGTCATAGTCATACATACGTGTTATATCGAGCGCCTCGACGACGTGCTAGAGATGATAAGCAAAAATTTTCGCTGATCAATAAGGCAATCAACTTCTGTCGAGAAAGGAAAATTTATTCAAATAATCGACAAATACGCCATATTTGCCCTTTAATTTATTGCCTACTATATTTCACGGCATAGTATTGTAAGAAATACAAGCACAACGATACTGACATATTGCAAAACTGGCACACCAGGCCAGATTTGAACCAAAGACCATCCTTCCCGGAGGCTCCCTGGTTACCCACTGCACCAGCGAGGCTCTTGCTTTGCTTTTCTCTCAGCTAGGTTTTTTTTACCCTAACGCAAGGGCATCACTAATTTGAAAGTTTACAGTGAAAGGATCAAGAATGAACCTCTTGGTGTTGAGAAATTCCTTAGGGATGTACCATGCATTTGAATTCAACTGGCATCGTTAAAGATGACCAAATGCATTTCTGACCTAAAGTCACTGCTCCTATTCTCATAGACAAGTCTCGTACCGATTCGCCAACCCCGGAGAGATGGAAGGCCTGGTGAGCCTTTGACGCAGGATCGAAACCATGTGTATTGCACGGCGCCTTTAACCACTGTGCTACACGCACTCGGAATATAGCATGTATTCATATAGACATATATACATACAATATTTGCTAAAAACGATCGAGTCCACTGTAATCGATATAAAACTTCACGGATTTTCTGTCGACATTACAAAAAGAACGCGAAAAAGAAAAAACGGACGATAGAGTGAAGAAGCTCATTACTTCTCCTTTCTAAAGTTTTCTTCATTATTTCTAATATACAACACATCGAATCTCATAAAAGAGCAAATTATTCACCTAAAATTCTATCTGACCTAGGATTTGCTTTGTGTAACTTTTTCTCAAAAGGAATCATAAATAAAAGCTTAAATAAGGATAAAGCTTCCGGCGTTGATCAATCCCTGAGGGATGCGCCATGCATTCGACTTCATTAAGTATCGGTGAAGGCGACTGAATGCATATCTGGCCTTTACAATGACTCGCGGTGGCCGGCCGATGTATCGAGCCAGTGCTGCTATCCTCTCAGACAAGTCCGGTACCAATTTGCCGATCCCGGAGGGTTGGAAAGCTTGGTGGGCCATGGGCGCGTGGATCGATTCCATGTGTGTGTCGCAGTCGCGCCTCCAAACACTGCGCCACACGCGTCAAAAGAACCATATCAACTAAAAATGAAGAGAAATTATAAACACATTTAAAATCAACAAATATCGATTATTTGTTACAAAAAAGACAAAGCTATTAAATATTGATAGTATCGGCAGCATTCTCTTGATATGAAAATGGCGCATAGAACGCCCGTCCACTGGTCTTCCTTTTTATTTAATTTATTCTAAATGGCTAACTATACAACTGCGAGTCCTCGCTGCATCATTTCAGTTGTATTTCTTCTTCATCACAATATTGTCGCTTCACCATTAAGAGGATGCGAGAAGAACAGCACGAGTGAGTTCAGTCTGACTAGTTTGCACCTATTATTATTTCTATTATTATCACTGCTACCCTTCATGTTATTAGAAAAGCCCCAATATTTTGTCATCTGATCATAGCCAAATATTGTTCATGAGTGTCGAACTGCAACGTGCCGCAATGCTTCACCCTTCACCAGAGTCATCCAAGCTCAGAAGTGCGATATTTCGATACAAAAGCCAAGTTAAGAATATATCAGTGCTAGGAATCACTACTACACTGGTACGAATCTGCTCAAAATCCTCCAAAGCACAACAGTCGACCGCCCTAGGAACGTCCAAGCGCGGCAATTTCGAGACTCCAGAAGGGAAGTTTTATGCAACTGACAACATACCCATTAAACGGTAATATTTCCTGGCACGCATGATTTGCTGTAAAGACTGTCCATATACGTATGCAAGCAAATATTACTATGCTTAAATGAAGAAAAAAGGTTGGAGCTCGCGGCGTTTATCAATCCCTGAGGGATGCGCCGTGCACTCAGCTCCATTGGGGATCGTTAGATGTGACTGAATGCATATCTGGCTTATACAAATTACTCGCGATAGCCTACTAATGTATCGACTCTCTGCTGCATCCTCTCAGACAATTGTGGTACCAATTTCCCAACCCTAGAGAGATGGAAGGCTTAGTGAGCGTGGGACGCGATGGATCCGAATATGAATTACTATCTTCCAATATTTCAGGGTGTTTTCAAGTGTTCAAAGTGTCGTTATCCACGCTTCAAGAAGAGGACTTAAGTAAGACACTGAAACCGGTGAAAAAATACGGTAACAACGTGTTCGCGCCACGTGGTAATTCACCTCGATTAACCGAAAAAGTCATCGAAAGTATGCCGGCAAATGCCGATCCTCGAGTGAAAGTAAATGTTTTTTGCTATTCTTTTACTCGAAAACTTTTCACTTCAGTTTTTTCAAACTCCTCATTTTTCCGAAAAAAAAACCATCATTCATCGAAACCCCAAAAAGCACATTAAACATGTGTGAAAAAGAATAGAAAGTCTAGATATTGTTAGATACTTTTAATAGTATGTCTACGAACGAAGCAATTGATTTTAACAGTGCCAGGAACGATTAGCAGTTAATACGTTTCTTTCCTCATCTGTTAGAGCATTTTAATACCGTCGTACAAAACCGACTCTTGATTTTTTATGTATAACCACAATAATGCCGAAATATTGGCAAAACTCCGGACGGTAGGTGTCTGTGTTGGACAACGTACGCACTATTGTCCTTTCCGGGGAGTAACGCGCTCACCACCACACCCTGCGGGTCTTTCGTTTCGCCTCTCTCGCCGCTAGTTCTATCGATAAGTGCCCTTAGCAATCACCCATCGACGAAATTGCTCTGGGAACTCCAAATCAGCAATGAATCTAGTTAAGCTTAGAGCATAGTCGAAATCACAATGTTAACTTTTTATTTGCTGCTTACTAAAATTCTTTACGGCAGGTTATTATGTGAAATACAACCATTACACCAATACAATCAATCCTATTAATGGGTGAATGCTATTAGCGATGGTAAATAGAAAACTAAGGGCGCGCGTGGCGCAGTGGTTGGAGGCGCCACTGCGGCGCGCACGTGAAATGTGCCCATGGCTCACCAAGCCTTCCATCTTTCCGGGGTCGGCAAATTGGTAACAGACTTGTCTGGGAATATAGCAGCACTGACTCGATACATCGGAAGGCCACCGCGAGTCATTGTAAAGGGCAGATATGCA
This sequence comes from Angiostrongylus cantonensis, assembly GCA_009735665.1. Taxonomy (NCBI): domain Eukaryota; kingdom Metazoa; phylum Nematoda; class Chromadorea; order Rhabditida; family Metastrongylidae; genus Angiostrongylus; species Angiostrongylus cantonensis. The sequence goes on from MQTX01000051.1 coordinate 2,995,299, forward strand.
TTCAATCACCTCCAACGATACTTAATGAAGTCGAATGCATGGCGCATCCCTCACGCATTGATCAACGCCGAGAGCTTTATCCTTTTTTTATCCTTTAAATAGAGAACTAGCTGAGATACAGGCGAAACGAAGAACCTGCATGGTGTGGTGGTAAACGTGTTAATCCTCGGAAAGGCTAGTAGCGCGTTCGTTCTCCACCGCATACATCTGCGACACGGAGTTTTGCAAGTATCTCCTTAGCATCATTGTGGTTGTATTTCGCATAATACCCTGCAGTGAAGAATTGTAACAGGCAATAAATAAAACAGTTAGCACTCTTTTAAGCATGCTTTATTTGAAATCTCAATTTTAACTGCAATAAAACGAATGACGCATTTTCTCATGGTCTCTCTTTTCTCAACAATTTTATTCCGATTTATTACAGATACAGCTTTGTTTTTATTTTTATTTTATTTTTTTGTTACAATTTCTTCAGTTCAATTCAATTTCTTTAAAATTATTGCTGATTTGTTGTTTTTATAGCTGTTTCCTTTCTTTTGTCTCCAGTTCGAATCGTCTTCTTTTCAGGAAAATATTCTTAACAATAATTATTTTCTGAAGAGAGTTGACGGTGATGACGTGTCGATTTTCAGTGATGAATTACACGATCTTCTACCGCAAAATGTTCAGCAAGTTCAAGTGAGTGAATTGTTTTCCGTAACTGTATTCGCCTATGGTACGAGTCTTCTCGTTTCATTTCTATCCATATATTCCTCTTCATCTCTTCATCTCTCTGTCACTCCCTTTTCAGACTAAGCAATCAGTTTCCTTCGACGAATCAATACCGGTGTATTTGATCATACTTCTAATTGTTGTTGGTATTCTTGTAGGTGTTCTTGGTACTTGTTCTGTACTCGTATTCGTCGACTATAAGAATAATCCAAAATTTGATACGTGAGTTTATCTTACAACAAGACTTTCTAAAAACTTAAGTTCCTTTTTATTCAACAAATACACAGTGTAAATTTGTTTTTTATTTACGCTTTAAAAAGTGTAAAGATTTAAAAAAATTAAGTGTAGATGAAGTGAAAAGTAGTGTAAAGTGAAAAAAGTATAAAAGTGAAGTAGTAATAGTATAGATCGGGCTAAAAATAAACAGATTAAGAGAGTTCTTCAGGTGTTTTTCATTTGCGATTTCCATGGCTTCTTTTCACTTGCATATAAATTTTATAACATAACATTAAAAATCATAACAGGTGATGTAAAGAAAAAGTTGGATATTGTTGCACTTAATAAAACAGGAAAATATGAAAGGAAAGGAATGAAAAGACTACAGAACGAAATTAGGAAATGAATGAAAACAGAAATAAAGCAAAGAATTAAGATTCTTTTAAAGACTGTGAGATTGAGAATGAAGATTAATATGATTGAAGAAGATAAAGATTATGGAAGAATCCCAGGAATCCACATTATTAACAAGAAAAGGTTACTAAAACGTTGACCGTTGTCCGTTTTGACCTGCCTGAAAGCCATGTATTAAAATAGCCATCTATGCTGGTGAGTCAGGTCACGAGATATTTGCCAAAGTTTAACTTTAACTGATAAAAGATGAACTGCTTTTTAATTAGTGTTAATTGCTAACTATCAAACTACTAAAAGTTGCCCACCCCCACCCCATCCCAACTGTCTGACGCACCAGACGAAGATAAAGATTGTGGAAAAATCCTAGGAATCCACATTATTAACGAGTGATCTCATTTGTTCTATTAAATTTATCTTTTGTCATTCTTAAACCTCAATCATTAAAATAGTTTTGCTGCAATAATAGCTGATAATTTAGTAATAATAATAATAATAATGAATAGTAATTAATAAGAACAAATAATAATAAATAATAACAAATAATAATAATAATAATAGAGAGGAATACCACTATTAAAGAAGTTCAAAAATCTGCTAACGATAACTTACAATAGTAAATAACAATAAGCAATTGTAAATAATGTACGAAAAGCACAGTGGCAGTTATGCCGATCATCAAGAGCACTGTGCTGGTTCGATCGCGCTCTGGGCTCACCAAACCTTTCATCCCTCCCGGTTCGGGAAATTGGGATTGGTACCGAAATTGCCTGGGAAAGAATCACTGTCTGCAATCCAACCGGAAACGCCCCAACCCGGCTATCTCAGGACTTCAATGAGAATCAACTAGAAGACACACAATGATGTTCGCGATGAATGGAAAATTCTCAAGCTGCAGCCGAAGCCACACGTAAAAACGGAAGAAATTTGTGGGTGATGGATGCGAGGAAACGAAGTGAACGTGAGAAGTGCGAGGATCCCACAGTAGACGTGGGCACGGTGTTGTACAAAATAAAATTGAAGAAAATGATACTGAACAATAATAATAATAAGTAATAATAATAATAATAATAATATTCTTCATTCCAGTTCGGGTGTGGTGACATACACACGTCGTAGAAATTTCGATAAACTCTATGTGGACGCAAAACATCACGAGCGATTCGAACGACAAAAACGACAAGCTGGTCAGTTCTAAAATGGACAAAATTGTCGTTTAAACACAGAAAGTTCTGTAACGATGATCAGTTAATGGTAAAAGTCCATCTAAGAACAAAAATTTTCGCGGAACTTTGTTCGCTAGCAACAACATTTTTGGGTCCTCTTCATAAAACCAGACATGAATGCACTGCAGCGGTTGGAGGGTGGCCTGCATTGCAAAAAAGTCTTTGATTCAACTGCGTACTATGGAAAATCAAGGCATCGTCTTTCTGAAATTGAACTCATCAGACTTGTTTGGAAAGACAAAAACATCGGTAGGCTAGCGCAAGTCCTTTTTTCGACTAGATATATTCCTAAGGCATCGACCTACGTCGAGCACTTTCTTTCTTTCACTTTTAACGGAAGAACAAATTGGATTGGGTTAGGGTCAACTAGTGATAACGCATACGACGATCCGTCATAAACAGTTAAATCTCCCAGATTAGTTAGTGGTATCAACGTCACTTATACTGAATTCGTCATTTAGAAGGAAAGCTAACCGAAACTTCCAGTAATTTTCTACTTATCATAAAAAGTTGAAGAATGTAAAGGTGATTTTTATAAGCTCATGAAGAGGACGATAAACACTAGTTCCACAAATATTGATCACAAAATAATCGATCGTAAAAATGGCTTATTAGGAAGACAGGAAAGTGAAAATTGAATAAGATTTGCGGAAAAATGGTCTACGAAGACCTTTTTCAACATGAATGCGTAGTTTTCTTGTTCAGCAATCGCGAGGTTGTTATACAGCATACATTTACTTCCATAGAAAAACACACAATACAATACCACACAACAGTAGCTGACGTTTCGGCAGTATCGCCCTTTCAACGTTCATAAAGGAAAGCGGACTGAACAAACTCTCAGTATAGACAAGCGTTCTGAATCATTACAACGACATCTGAGGACAAAGCCTCAAGGGAATCATTGCTTTTCATCTATGAAAAAACAGCAACAGACCATAAAATGTTATCCGTCAGTTTCACAAAAATGCATTACCATGTTCTTATGCAGTTTCTGAAATTACTGAGTCACTAAAAGTTCATGGAGCCTCTGTACTGAGCAAAGAGACCAGAAATCGGAGTGTTTTCCATACGACAATTTCTCTTCCTTTGTTTACATAAAGTGAATGTTGGAGCACGCAATGATGGGATTCACTAGCCTTTTTCCTAATCCATATGAAAATATCTACATAAAGAATCTCCTTAATGTTTACTTTTTCTATGCTGCCTATAGCAATTTCTCACGGAAGATTATTATGCGAAAGACACCCACAACGATGTTGAGATATTTGCAAAACTCCGGACCGCAGGGGTCTATGGTGGGGAACGAACACGCTGGTTTTTTTTCTTTTCTTATCTTTTTCGAGGCGAACGCGTTCATTACCACATCATGCGGGCCCTTCGTTTCGCCTGTCTCTCAGCTCAGCGCATCAACTTTTGCAAATAATTCTCCTAGATAGGAATTTTTAAACTAGGTTACTTTTAATTCGTACTGTATCACTATCTGCATTAACTTTACATTCATTCAGCCTTGTCACGAACTCCACTACCAGTTCCGGGTCGAGCATCACGGGCAAGTCGTGAGAGCGAATTGATACGATCATCTAGAGAAGTCACGGAGAATCTACGAACAGAACGTAAAAACTGAACTCGAGGAGTAGATAGATAGATATGTGAAGTGCAGTGAGGCTTCATTTAGCTAGTCCGATTCTCACTTTCTTCACCCTGATCGTCATTTTCGAGGCTTTTATGTGTGTACAAAACAGAATGCAGAATTGCCAGTTCGGTTTCTATAACTGACAAACGCCGATTTTAATAAAATGATACAGCACCAGTGGCTAAGCGCCCTATGCACCGCCCACCTGCTTGGCTTGCCATTGGTCTCCAGTTCCCAACGGAGAAAAAAATATGGTGAAGTAAATATGATAGCAATCAACAGCTGATGACTACTATCAAGAGTTATCAGAAAGAACGTAAATACTTTTGCTGTTGTTAAATGACAAGTAGATGACTGCCATTGGTTCAGCTGACGACACCTAATGAAACTCACTGATTACACCAACTATCCAGCTTTTATTGATTAACCTGCACTCGGTTACGATGCAGCGCATTTCGGATATTGATGTTCTGTAGAAATCCCGGTGATTCCATTCATATCACAGCCAAAACAAGCGGATATTCCTGTAGAAATACGACCTATGACTTTTTATTGATGACCTAGTCAATCAATTTGTTGTAAATACATTGAAGATTCAATGTATAGTTTAGTTAGCTTAGTTGTATAACTCTATCTCTTCGTTCTTCTATGATATCAAATCCAATGTTGCCATAGAAAATGTGCCAAACACGTTCCCAATCTGTTTGTTCAATGAATAAGTGTAACAAGTTCATTTCAAATGAGTTGATTATATAAAATATTTGAACAGCTATTCTTCCACTCCCAAGGAATACAATTTGCAAAAGATCCAGGTTCGGTGAACTCTTCTAGTAACTCTTATGCCAACTCGTGTAAGCTCATCAAAGAAAGAATACATATTGATTAGGCACACCGAGGTTCAGAGAAAGTCGGTTTCGAAGTCCTACGCCTACTATCGCAAACGACTATTTATCAATATTTAAAAAATGGATAAAATTCATACTGTTACTACATTGGAGACAAGACGACTTTTGAGCAACCTAATCAATTTACTTTTGACCTGTTCTATCCTGCCCTAGATATTCTTACAAACCAGTCGCAGAGTTACGAAACAATTGATTGGCTCAAGACCTGAGTCAGGCTAGCTAATGCCATTCATGTTAGCAACGTCTGATGCTTTCTCCTAATTCAAAAGACGTTATTTTTCAAATATAATAAAGAATACAGAAAAGGCTTGCTTAGTTAGTTCCAACTCAGGTGTTATAATGAACCTCATGAATAAACGGTTGAAAAAATGGCTTCAGAGTCTTAGGACTGCTGCAATAAAGCTCTTCTTCCCGACCATTCGAAGGATTTGCTAGTTTGAGTTGATATATTCTATATTATGACTACTGGATGAACATGGTTAAAATCTCTGTTCTGCACGTTAGTTCAACGAAATCAGTACAGTAGGTAGACTGCTGAGAAAGTAAATACCATAAAAATCGTACCTAACTCGATACGTACATACAGCATGCTTACGTAATTGATACTTGAACGGCCCGTCCTCACTAGTTGTGCAGGCACCAGCATAAACACCATTTTTCGGAGATTTGCTAGTTAAGCCATTATGGTTTCCTGGAATCCAGAGGACAGCCTGACCAAAGTCTGCCCCTGGTCGTCACCACGACAGGCAGTCGCAGCACTTGGATCAGAGGGAGATTTGCCACCATGCGACTAGTTTGATGCCAGGACGGTGGTGTATCCTGGTATTGGCTTACTCTTGGCTAGGCTTCTTGATGGAAACGCTGGACTCCTTCTCAGCTTGGGAGACCCTGCCGGGGGGACGAATCCCCTGCTGTACATCGCCATCCGACACTCAGGAACACCTCCCAGCCACGATGAGCCGGTAAACCGCTGAGAGGTTTTGATACATAAAAACCGAATTATTGTGATTACAGCGTAATTAATAATAACAATAATGACGGTATCAATAATAATGACAACGATTATATTTATTATCTATTAAATATAGGCGCGTGTGGCGCACTGGTCACAGGCGCCCCACGATGCACCCATGAAATCAATCCCCACACCCGTGGCTCAGCAAGTCTTCTATTATTCCGGGGTCGGCAAGTTGATGCCAGAGTCGTTTGGGATGACGGCACTGGGTCGATGCATCCGTAGGCCACCGCAAGTGTTGTAAAGGCCAGATATGCATTCAATCCCCTCCAGCGGTGCTTAATGAAATCGAATGCATGGCTCATCTCTCAGGCATTGATCAAAGCCTACAGCTTTATCCTTTAACCTTTTATCTATCAAACAATTGAAGCGGGAGCGGGTATGTTTCTATTTATCCTAACTGTGCAGCCAAGTCTTTCATCACTTTAATTCTTTAGGTCAGATATAAATACATGAAACATTTGGATATGTTTATTCTGTTCCTAGTGAATAGGGCAGAAAAACCAGTCCGTTTCTCATAAACGTCCTTTTTTCATATTCAAATGAGGACCAGTCTTTCAACAAGCGTTGCCTGTTAAAGTTTTAGATCGACTAGCATTCGTTCATCAGCAAGGAAAACAGTACGACAACCGGAGATGGTCCTTCATTCTCATGTTATTCTACTTTGGTTCTCAACTATTTCCCTATGCCATGTGTGTCTCCCTTCTTGTGATAGTGCAAGGTCCTACTGATCTTTTGTTAACTCTTAAACAGGCACTTTCACAGGTAATGTACGAAAAGCCAAGCTCGTGCTTTAATGAAAACTGGCACTAGTTTCTTCAAAGGTAAGAGTCAAATCTTGTACGGACCGAGTGTTTTATGGATTTCCTCCAACGAGATAACGTGTCGGAGTTCAGAAGAAAGAACCGCTGGGAAGACATCCATCTTATTTCCATCCTAGCTAATCTCATGCAGAGACACAATGAGGCTATAGCTGTAGAAATGTAGGCGATTTTTTTTTCTACTGCCGTCCTCAATGCAACGAGTATTTGTTCCGGGCGCACGATGACGATATCCATTTTATTATAGTCGGGGAAGTCTCAGGGGATTTTACTAATGGCTTTCCTAATTTCTGAAGATTTTACAACACTGGTGTTCTCTTCTGCATCAGACCTTCTCTTCTCGTTTCTTTGCTGAAACTCCCAACTTGGACGTAAGGTGGTATTTGTCTGCAAATAGTCTGACGCCACGCTAACATATCAGCACGAGTACTTATGGAGACAGACGGCTCCTTATCTTTGTGACTTCGAACTCTCGATCATTTACCACTTTCGAAAATGTGTTGAACAACGTGGACGTATTCCTTATCGATGTTGTCGATAACTGTACTTCTACAAAAGTTTCCAATGATACGAACAAATACCAACTGCTTGTTGGTTTCCTGTCGTCTATAAACTTTCACGAGTTATTATAAATAGGACTGACAGAACAATGGACGAAGGAGAGCTACTCCCCGAAAAGGACAATAGCGCGTTCGTTCCTCACCATAGACACCTGCGGTCCAGAGGTCTGCAAATATCTCAGCTTCATTAAAGTTCTATTTCGCAATATACCTTGCCATTAAAAAGAGTAGGCAGTAAACAAAAAACGGTTAAAAGAAAGCTTTTGACTCATTTGAGATAGGAGCAGACATGGAGGCCATGGACGGCCAGGGCGTCGATGTTAATGAGGAACCGATCGGTTTCGTATGCCTCAAACACGCTCAACGAAGCGAATATCTCCGAATGCTTCCAATAGGTCTATTAAGTCGGGAAACCAACATAATGAACAATTGAGCTTCAGAGTTCAGCAGGAAAGAGCAAGCGGCTTGGGGAGCTTTCAAGAGTATCGGGGATGTAGTGAAAAAAACAAAGAACATCGGAATCTGCGCCCACCTTTTCGATTACACGATTCTTCTCACTTTAACTTAGGCGTCAGAAACCTACTCAGTACGCAAGCAAGATGAAAGATCACTCAACGTTAGTAAACGCGCAGTCGAAAGGACGATGCGTGGAGTAACCCGAATAACGAAAGCGAAGAAAAGGATCCGATGTTCCGATCTACATCAACTATCAAAAATCAAACACGTCGTTCTATACGCCAAACTGTCGAAGATAAGGTGTACCAAACACGGTAATGCTATGAACCACAACCGATGGACAAGAAGTGCTAGTGACTGGATTCCTCGGTATATCAAACGTACTGCTACAGTACCACCGAACTAATGGTGAGACTTTGCGAAAGATATGGTGCTCAAGATAAGGAGTCCCCAAAGCGGGCAGAGACCACTTGCAAAATAGGAAAACGAACCCATTATTGCATCAGAAAGGGAAAATGGAAGATTCACTAGCGCTCGCTCAAGACAGACGCCGATCAACGAGTTCTTCTCCAGTGAAGCAAAAAATGCAACAAGAAGCGATTTTTTTCACATCCCGCCTTCACATTTACCGCGCGGATACTCATTCCTTTTCTCGCACCCATCATTTACGAAGCTATTCAAACTCTCCACGTGTGGATTCGCCTGCTACTTGAAGATTTTCGACTTCGCCATGAACATCTTTGAATGTTGCTTAACCCAATTTTCTTTGGAGTCCTGAGATAGCTGAGCCAGAGTGTTCCTACGTATACTGCAGCGAGTAAACAATTCATAGACAAGTCTGATCCAGTTTCCCTAGCACAGAGGGATGAAAGGCTTGGTGAGTACGGGCGGGGTCGCATAAGCTTCGTGTTCGTGGTGAACGGAATCCCACATTTCTAAAGGAGCTTTTGGAATTATCATAAACAGTGTTGCTCATTGAGATAAAATCAGACAGCCGTACACCATGCTCATTTCATTGTGGATTTTAAGACATTCACACAGACATTTAACACAGACATTTGGACATCTTTCAGACGTTCTGAATAAAATTTTGACAATGAAGTAGCTAAACAGAATCCTATTTTGAAAAAAGCCCACTGCTACAGAAAGTCTATAAAGAAGGCTTCGATCTCGCCTTCGTCATATCTTGATGTTGGAAAGTAGACAAGATTGTTAAAACTAGGAAAACTCCACATTTTCTTAAGTGTCTCCACTGTTATTTCTCCAAAAGAGTCGATATTCTTAATCAACTTCATATATCAGCTCCGCGATGAGGGGTTCAAATGAAAGTGTACGAGTGTTGTAACAACAAATCTTTAACAGAGTAGGCTCAGAGATTACACCAGCCTCTCCGAACTTGTCCTACCTAGCACTATCGCCTCGGTATCTTATTCGATTAGATGAATGAGACCAATTATTTTTATCACTTTCGACTATTAATACTTGGGCAGCGGCCGGGTAGCACAGTAGTAGTGATGCCCAATCAATAGTAACGCGCTAGTTGGGCACTGCCCCGGTCCACCAGGTTTCCCATGCCTACAGAGTCGGGAAATTGGTAGCAGGTTCGTATGGGACCATGGGACCCACTAGTTTCCATCAATCCACAAAGGATAGTGCCTTTGTGTGGTACAAATCCGGCAGAGCCCTAGCACAGCTATCCTAGTATTCTAAAGAAGACCAAAAATCTATAGGAGCAATCGAACACACATTCAAAATAAGAAGACCTGCGGATGATCGAAACAAGGACACGCCCAGATAAGTCTGAGGTATATGTCAATCCGTAATAGCAGAAAAGGAGAGCCTGCATCATGATATTTGCCTCAGGGCATGCACGTAGAATGTTACCTTTAGTTTGTGTTCAAATCCCTATCGGCTTCATAGTAACGAGCCATGCATCATTGTGCCTTATGGTTAAGGTATCTTTCAGTGGGGAATATTTATGGCACAATAGCAACAGTAAGCGCACATTAATAAGGCCCCGTGTAATGCAGCTTAGGGGTGCCCCGCAATTCACTAATTCGGTTCCGTGCCCCAGGCTCACCAAGCCGTCCATTCCTCCGGGGTCAGTAAATTGGTACCAAACTTGTCTAGGAGGAGATCGCTTCTTTTTTATCTTATTTTATACGACACCTGTTCACGTCTACTGTGCGAATCCCAGCACTTCCCGCATTCGATTCGTTTGCTCGCAGCCATTATCCACTAAGGACCTCCAACTTTTACGCGTGCCTTCGGCTGCTGCTTGAAGGTTTTTATTTCATCTTGAATGTCGTAGAATTCTGGCCGAGTTGGTTCTCACTGGAATCTTGGGATAGCCAAGCTGAAGAGTTCTCACTTGGATCACAGGCCAGTAAATCTTCCATTATTCCCAGTCGTTTGCAATAGTAGCCCAGTAAGTTCTGTTTGCTCTAGAGACTCGTTGAGTATCATACCTTTCTTCTAGGCTTTTCGTGTAGAATGTTGACCATCGAGTTATTGGTCTTCCTGCAGAACGTTTGACACCCCGAGGAATCCAATCACTAACGGCTCTTGTCCATCGGTTGTCGTTCATACACGTTACGTGTCTGGCCTATCTTAACTTCGACAGTTTGGCGTATAGAATGGGCATCCTTGGTTTTTGATCAGTGAAGCATGTAGGAGATTCGGAATCCTTCCATTAGTTGTGTGAAACGAACCTAGCATCGTCCTTTTGACTGTGCGTTTAATAACGCTGAGTGATCTTCCATCCTGCTTACGCAGCGACCAGTTTTGTGAAGCATTCATTAAGGCAGGAAGTACCGTTGAGTCGAAAAGATCAGCACGGAGTCGGGTGTTCTTTGTTCCCTTCACCATATCCCTGATGCTCTTGAAAGCTCCCCAAGCCGCTTGTTTCCTTCTACTCAACTCTGTAGCTAAATCGTTCATCATATTGATTTCCCGACTTAGACAGACATAACTGGAGCATTCGGAGATATTCGTTCCGTTGAGCGTGAATGGGGCAAACGAAACCAATCCGTTCCCCATGAGAATAACAGCACTGAATTCTTACATCAGTATACCACCGCAATTCGTTCTGTGTAGGCCAGGTGTGCATCCATTCAGCTCTAACTATACTAAATGAAATCGAATGTATAGCGTGTCCTTCAGGGATTGATCAAGACCTGAAGCTTCATCCCTATCCTGTAATTACACTGGTAAAATAATCCTTTAACTCCAACAATAACGTCGACAGTATTAACAATGATAACAATAACAATAACAATAACAATAACAATAATAATAATAATAATAATGTAGTAGAATTCGCAGCGTGCAAAAGACGTGGAGTTGATGAACAACAACGGTAGCTGATCTAATTGAACCGGAACTGTATGCCGTGTTTACAGACGAAACACACAGTACGACTGATCTGCCTACCGGCCTAGGTGAATAGCTTGTGTTGATTTGGGAAGGCTTTACTAGTCATAGGTTTTGATGAATATATGACTACTAGTCGGGACTACTACTAAGTGTTAAAAAGAAGACAGGAATGTAAGTCATTGTATGCTGAGAACTTGAGTAATGAAAGAAAAACGAATAGATCTGAAGTTGGAAAGGCTTCGAATTTCGCTGGCGCAGAACTGTCCTTATGATTATGGAGCCTTGATTGTTGTTCCATTGTGCTATATTTTAAATCCATTTGTAAAAAAACGGAACTTTTAGTTCCAGTCTACCTCTAGACCATATTTACCTTCAGTTTGTATTACTCATGAATGAACCCAGTACAACTCAACGAGAGGTCCATCACATTTCAAGTGACGTATCAGCACGTATCAGTACAGCTCAGGTAGTTATTAACAGTACTTTCTTAGATTTTGTCGATTTCTCTCGTTCTTCACTTTAGGTGATCGTTTCCGTCAGTTGTGCTGTTAGACAGCTGATCGATAATTCACTTGATGGCTGTGCACAAGTAATTGGTGAAAATTTAGCTTATTTAGAGCATTAAATTTGTTTTTTTAGATTGTAAAGCTACTTGTAAAGATGAAGTTTAAAAGTTCAGGAACTTATTGATTGTTACTGTCAGTTGAAAGTTATTACATTTGTGGTCTGTTTATGACATATTGCCGTCTTTATAGAAATTCGGACCAAGAACAATGGTTTTGAATCTGTGGAGGTTATCGACGACGGCACTGGAATCGAAGCCGAGAGCTTCGACTCGCTCTGTAAGTGATTCTTGTAAGAGCTCGTTATTGGTTTTATGTAAGAGAACATAATTCATATCCCTCTGTCATCGTTTCTATCCCTCTGTTGCTGTCTCTTTGCACATTTCTTTTGTTGCTGAAGAGGAGTGAGGATATTTTTGAGTAGTTCAAGTATTCTGCACTGTCTGGAATGTTGATGTAAGTAAAAACGCTAGAAAACGTGATTTAGTTTCCACGTGTTTAACTCTATTTGTCATAATTTTTGTCGCATTTAAACCTTTGCTAAAACGTTTGTTAATTTATTTGGAAGTCTTCGATACAATAACGTTCTCACAAACGTTAAGTTCTGATGACTTGTGAGCCACAATGTTCATCAAGAGCTTCGATATTTGTTAAGCTGGAAGGAACATTCTCAGTCTTGCTCAGATATCAGGCCAACTTCCATTTAGTTGGTCATAGAGTTATTTCTCGCTGATTGCTTTATGATACCTATAAATCTTATATATTATAGTTCTACAAAGGGCGCGTATAGCGCAGTGGTCGAACTCGCTGTGCAAGCAATGTACATGGGATCGTTCTCCGCGCCCAAGGCTCACTAAGCCTTCCATCCCTCCGGGGTCGGTGAATTAGTATCAGACATGTCTGGGAGGACGGCAGCACTGCCTCGGTACATCGGTAGGCCACTTCGAGTCATTGTAAAGGCCAGTTATGCATGCACTCACCTCCAACGATTTTTAATGAAGACGAAAACATGGCGAACCGCTCAGGGATCGATCAATGCCGATAGCTTTATCCTCCATTTTTTATTTTATAGTTCTACGATATCAACTTCCTGGAGAAATTGGTACAGTCATGCAAAAACTTGGTTGCCTTAGATGACTTTGTTCAACAGTAGGTTTTTGTGGGAATCGAGCACATGAGTGGATATTTGTGTAATTCTACTAGTTCATGTTGCTTCCAGAGGACCTATGGACACCAAAAGTCGGCATACCGATTTCAGAATGCATTTTTTACTGTTCAAATATAACAAGTTCAGGTAAACCGCATGCCACATCAAAGCTCACCGAACTGAATGACTTCGGCAAACTGTTTACGCTTGGTTTTCGTGGCGAAGCTTTGAATGCTCTCTGCGCACTTGGGTAAGTTTTACGAATGCATAAGCTTATGTGAGTCCATTAAAAACCAAACATCATTTAACGTCTTCTTCATTAATTGGTATACTTTTTAGATTGTTGAGCTTATTGGAGGTGTTAGCTGAACAATTTAGAAAAGTTTAGAGATTATTCTGGTCCTTTTAATCGCTGTGAATTTGATATGAATGCTAACACCTTAGTCCATAACCACAAAGCTGGTGAGATATTCGCAAGACAGGACCTTGGGCCAGATCGAACCACTATTGCTTTTTCCGAGAGCTCGCGTGTTACACAGTGCACCAAGGAGGGTCTTGCTTTGCGTGTCTCTGTGCTAGTTTCCTATCTAACGCTACTTTCATCAATCTCCAGCCGGATTGATCTGGTGATCCTAATTCGGCAATGAAACCAGTTAAGCTGTGGCTGTAGTCAAAATCATAATGTTGATCTTTAGCCCATAACCATTACATTTTTCCTTTGGTAGACTATATTAATGATATTTTCAGTTCTGTTACAATCATTACACGTTCCGCGTCTGCTTCGCTAGGTACGAAACTGTCCTTTGATCATAGTGGAAACATAGTCGATCAGTCTTCAGTTGCTAGACAGGCAATTGTTCATTTCAATCAGTGATATATTTTTCTTAAACGTCTTTGGACTTACAAATCTGTTCGTGGATTATGCGATCTTGCTAGTTATATCACGTAAAACGGTGATCTAAATATGTGTCTACTTTATGCACACTTGTTTTTGATTGTGTGAAGGGATTTCAACTTCGTTTGAGAGTCATGGATGACCCACCAAAGAACATACGTCTGTCCGTATTGGTCCTGCTACTCCACAATGTCCACTTTAAATGCCATTATGAATATGAATTTCTGATGGGCTTTGTAGTCTCAACTTGTAGTTAAACTAAGGTGATTTCCAGGTTGGGACCACTGTGGTTGTCGAAAATCTTTTCGAAACGCTCCCAGTGAGAAGGAAGGAATTTGAGATAACAGCGAAGAAACAGTTTGGCAAAATTCTTACTACTGTGCAGTGTTTCTCGCTTTCTCGTCCAGATGTGAAGTTCATATGCAGCAATATTCTCGCCGGGTATGTTCCGAAATGGTTCCAGTTTCTTCTAGAAGCACTCTTATTCAGTAGTTTTTATTATAGTAAACGTGTGCAGTCCATTTGTACTCCAGGAAAAGCCACTACCCGTGAGGTGAGTTAAGGTTGTGATGCTGTGAATACCTGTTTTGTTGCTGTTGCAGGTGGTATTCAATTTATTTGGTGGTCGTATTGACAAAACTAAGATGGTTGAAATTGTTCGATGCCTTCCGAGCAATGAAGTATGCTCGATCTATGGGCTTGATCCAAAGAACTCGTTAATCTATGCGGATATACTGTATGTAAATTCGTTGCTTTGTTCTACCATCATTGTTTTATCCAACAATGACGACTTGAAATCTTTAAGAATAAGTGGTTTTGTGAGCTCTTGTGAACATGGATTCGGGCGAAGTACGACTGATCGACAGTTCATTTATGTCAACAGGCGTGCAGTTGATTACCCGAAGGTGGTCTGCTCATGACTCTTTGAGGAATTTCTAAAACTCCACGACACTTCCTGTCTTCGTCTATATCGCTTTCTATAGATTTTATTCTTTTCAACTTGCAGTTTTTTCTGCAATGTATGTATATATATATATATATATTGCAGAAAAGTATAAAATATAGTTCCATATTAGCTTTTGCTTGATCGTCCAATTTCATTGGAATTGGGAATTAGAGTGACCTATTGAGTTTAAGAAAAGCGGTTCAATTGACGACTGACCTTTCATTTGATTATGCAGTAGCTTTGAAGCACTGGTAAGCTTTATCAGTTATTCACTTGTTCCATTGTAGATTTGTCGAGTTGTCAACGAAGTATATCAGCAGTACAATCGGTCTCAGTATCCAACGCTGGTGCTCTATATCGAATTGCCACCGGGTATAGCTCATTTCGAATATTTATCGATGACTAATATATTCGCGTTTGCAGAAATGATTGATGTTAACGTGACTCCCGATAAAAGAATGGTGCTTTTTGATCATGAGAAGGAACTTTTAGCCCTCACCAGGGCATCTATACTTGCCACATTTCACCCTCTTCTGAGTTCCTATACTTCAGTGGAGGATAAAATTAGCAAGGGTAATTTATTTCATTGGAACTTATCGTGCCTAATCGCAACATGTTTTGGTTTTTATTCTTTGGAAAACCTTGCTTTGTGTTCTAGAGAATGAGCATTGTGATCGCGTCGGTGCCGCATTATCCAAATCTAACAAGTCACTTCCTTCAAATTCGTCCCTGTTCTCACTTCTCAGATCGAATTCTGCGAAGACAACTTCGTCTTTTTCTGTAGTACCTCAACCCAAGCGGTGTAAGACGGAAGGCTGTGGGTCGATAAAGGTTATCTGTTTTACTTAATGAAGCCTTAAATTTTATCGTCTCGTGTTCGATTATCCTAGCCAGTTAAGCTCTTTCTTGTTCAAGACCAATAAACTTATAACATGCCAGGTTTTGGAACCTCAAAATGTAGTCTATTTTTGTCCGTCAGTATTTACGTTTACGATTTAGCTACCAGGCACCATAGTATCCGAAGTTCTTTTTTTTTTTTCGCCAAGCATAGATGATATATGGCACGCGTTTGAACTAATCCATATAACGAGAACAGCATTTTCAGAGTTCAGCTGATCGCTTGAAAAAATTGGACAACTTTTCTTTCAAGCCAATTCCTCGAGAGGACTCTGTAGGACTTCCTGCGCGGCCAACAAATTTCCAAAAACAAGAATCTAGATCTTCACGAGCATCAAGTATTATTTACTTATACATGAGCCACTATAACATCGCAGAGCTTGATGGTTTTAGATATTTTAAGTAATAATCAGGAGAGGAGGAAGTTCATTCCACCATTAATGAGGAATTTATCGCGTGGATTTGAACACAGTATTGAAAAAGATAGTTCTGTTATTGACAGAATGGAGAGAGCAATCGATCAGCGTGAAATATCAACCGAAATCCAAAAAGATGCACTAAACGTGGTAAGTCATGCCTTTATTAGAATGATTCTAGAAATTCAGTATTGTATAATAAGTACTGGAATCCCTTTTTGCACCAAAGTGACCACTATTCTATAGTATTATATTAAGTTCCTGGGGCGCGTGTAGCACAGTGGTCGGCCGTTCCTACGGTACAGATGGGATCGATCCGTGCAGCCCAGGCTCACCAAGCCTTCCATCCCTCCG
This sequence comes from Angiostrongylus cantonensis, assembly GCA_009735665.1. Taxonomy (NCBI): domain Eukaryota; kingdom Metazoa; phylum Nematoda; class Chromadorea; order Rhabditida; family Metastrongylidae; genus Angiostrongylus; species Angiostrongylus cantonensis. Next base: position 3,011,849 of record MQTX01000051.1, read on the forward strand.
GCGTCGGTGAATTACTACTAGATTTGTCTGGAATGATAGCAACACTGGCTCGATACATCGGCAGGCCATTGCGAGTCACTATAAAGGCCAAATATGTATTCAATCTCCTCCAACGACGCTTAATGAGAAATGCATGGCGCATCCCTCAGGGATTGATCAACGCCAAGAGCTTTTAGAGATTTTATATTGAGTTCCGAAATTCTTGTATCAATCAATGGATTTGAAACAGAATACAAGGAGTCAATGTCCTTATAGTCGGGTGAAGTGACTATTGTAGTATTTTGAACCTTCATCAATGCAAGTGGATTTTTAGAAGGATTACAGGAACCACAAACACCTGCGGTATCGGTTGTAGATGTCGATCAACCTACCGCCTTTTATAGGCCTCAACAAAAGGTATGTTTGTTCGTTTTCATGAAAGAACGTGCTCTAGGCTCTAAATAGCACTGCATATACTTCTAATTTATTACATCTCTATGCTCAATTACTGTTATGCACTGTGATGCTGTGCAAAGTGCCAAAATAGTAGTAAAATCTCAGGTTAGTGGTGGTAAATTGGCAATATAGTTAATGCCTAAATTAACGTAGTCGTCCACCTCGTCCGTTTAGTTAGTAATCGAGCAAATTATTTTAGTAGTAAGGATGTCTTTATCCGTTCCTGTGTCTTTCTAGGAGTTAATCCCATACTTCTTCTCCAGGCTCATCAGTAAGAAACCCTGGCCATTTTCTTCCAAATGCCTAACATTTCCGATCATCTGTAAGATGTTCTACTGCAGATCCTCCAACACGTTTTGTTTCTTGTTGCTCAGTCCCTCTATTATGCTGTTGGAACTGTTCAGTTTTTAACTAAATATGCATAACTCCAACATTTTAGCATGGCCATTTCGACAGTTGTAGATGTGTGATTGTAAATAAGACGTTCTATCTTCATGAAAGTCACTTTCACCATATTGTTGGTCTTGACACCAGATCCTTTCTTCGAAGAAAACCGCTGTTATTATCTAAATTGAATCATTAACACTTTCAACAGCAAAGCGAACAAGGATAATTCGTCGGCTGTGGTTCTCTTCTGTTTCTCTAACTGAAGGGGTCTCTAACTTTCACTACTCACATAGTGGTTCCCTGACTATGATTCTGTTGAGTGAATGACACATGTTTCAAAGTTCTTCTGTTAACTGTTATGTTCTAGCCGATTGTATTCAGAATATACGTCAGCGCTGTCTTCCTGGTAACTAGAATAACTGAGTTGAAAACTCAGCAGGATCATAAAAAAGATCTGTACGCTCTCCTGCGGAGGCACAATATTCTTTAAGTGCTATTTCAATTCGAAATTTCCAAGCAGAGCTCGAAAGTCGCAAGTACAACTGGTGCATTGAAGATAACCGTCGTGTCCTACCCAAGGTAATTCCAGTTATTAAACCACTCCGCTGTTTGAAATACGACTCTGGACGAAGGAGGCAAAAATGAATGTCTCGCGCGGTTTCCAAGGGATCAATATTCCTTATTGGTAAAACAAGAAAAAAGATGTGGGAAATCACTGGCTGCAATCTGTGGCTCCCTATGTATTTTCACCATAAGCTGGAATATTCCCGTCTAAAGTTAAGAGACAAAAATACTTCTGACCACACATGAGTTAAAATCAATTCATATCCTTCATTATGCGTGGATAACATTACGTAATACAATGTTCTGAAAACGGGTCTCAGGTATAATATGAGTGTTAGGTTTCCCAACTCTTTCAGCTGCTTATTCTTTCCTCTTGACTTCAGATATTCTTCTCGATGTCAGTACTAAAAGAACGTCTGATCAGCTTACGGAATATTAGGGCAAAAGAAGAGCAAGCAAGGTTATTTCCTTACTATTTCCTTAACTGTCGAAACTTAACTAGCGCTGAAGTAGTTATTCCAGCCAGGAATTGGAATTTTCTGCCTCCATAGTTCCAGATGAGAACAAAACAGCTGAAGAGGAATTGAATCGAGCTTTAAAGTGAGTTCTTATGACAAATCTAGAGTGTCGACTGGTCTGTACTTACGACTGGAATTCAGGAAATCTGACTTCCGTGAAATGTCAGTGATCGGGCAATTTAACAAGGGATTCATTGTCACTTTTTTACGAAACCACCTGTTCCTGGTTGATCAACACGCAAGTGATGAGAAGTATAATTTCGAACGATTTCAGAAAAAAGCCCGAGTTGAGACGCAACGTCTTATTCAGTGGGTTTCCATGTCACTTAACCTACATAGCATTCATACTTCGTATACACACATCAAGCGGCGCCTGTGACGCAATGGTCGGAGGCGCACTGCAATAAGCATGGGATCAATCACGCCCAAGGCTCACCAAGCCTTCCATCCCTTCGGGGTCGATAAATTTGTACCAGACATCTCTGAGGTGATAGTAACACTAGCTCGATACATCGGTAGGCCACTGCGAGTCACTGTAAAGGCCAGTTATGTATTCAATCTCCTCCAACGATGCTTAATGAAGTGCATGGTGCACCGCGCAAGGATTGATCAAGGCTGAGAGCTTTATCCTTTTGAGTTGCACTACTTATCTATGAAAACATCCAATACACATCTTGTTGCAGTCCAAGAGACCTTGAACTGGGAGCTGTTCAAGCTTCAGTACTTAGAGATAACAAGGATATTCTAGAAGCAAACGGGTTCGGCTTTGAATTTAAAGATGGAGGTAAAGAGGTTTCTTGAAAACGATAGTGACTGATGTTAAAATTTGAGGTTTCAGAAGATGGCTGTACTATACCACTTCTCGTCTCCACGCCAGTTCTTCACAGTTGGAATTTTGACAAAAGTGGTATGTACCTACTTACCCATACACACTTAGTTTAGGTAATTCTTTTCAGACATTGAAGAAATACTAGCAGTTGTTTCGGAATTCCCAGGAGTGATGTACCGACCAGCAAAACTTCGCCGAATTTTCGCTTCTAGAGCATGTCGGAAATCGGTGATGATAGGTACTGCGCTCAACACAAATCAGATGCAAACTGTAAGTCAATTACTATGTTCAGGATGGTGAAAAGGATTTTAAAGTATATATTTCAGATTATCCATCATCTTGGAGTTTTGGACCAACCATGGGTTTGTATATTGTATTAAGTCGACCCATTTAAATATACACTGAATACGAATTTTAGAATTGTCCACATGGTCGCCCAACTCTGCGTCACCTGGCTGACCTGCGAAATATCAACCAGAAAAGTGCAGCAGCGATATGAGAACTCTTGGACCCACGACTTTGGGGTTCTTAATCTGATCTCTAACTGGTATTCACATTGAACCATTTTGCCATGAAAACTATTGTCTGTATGTATAACTAGATGAAAACTCTGCCTTAATTTTAAATAAGTCAAGGAAAATCAATCAAAATACGTAGACATCTAAAACTCAGTCAATAAAGTTTGTTTCAGTGACTGTCGTGAGAATTCGTATACCATATTGTGTAGTTATATGAACAATAACATATAATATAAACTAATTGCACCTATTATAAATGTTCAACCCACAACACTTCATGTTTTATTTCTGTCAGATATATCGAATGTGTAAGCTGGACTGCCAAAGATAAAGGGAAGGCGAAAAACCGAAAGACGGAATGAATTTTTAATCTCTACATCAGCTGAGCAAGTCATGTCTTGAAATGAGATCGATCTAGTAGGTTATTACGACTCGTCAAAATTACTATATACGCAGATGAAGTGAAATTTCTACGACTCGAACGAGAACTAAGTTTCTTCATACCTTTGATAACCCGTCATACATTTCGAACATCGTTTGCTCAGCTATAAGGGGAGAAAAAATCATCTGGTGAAGAAAACCCGGAGAGAGATTCATGCATTTCTTGCTCCAACTTCATCTGTAGCAACATTGCACAGTCCTTTAACGCACTGCACTAAAATATTTGTACGTCTAGAAAAGAAATAACTTAAAAAGAAGGTGGAAACTAACGCCTTTCAAGATGAGACGACGATTAGCGAGTAACACATCACGCTCTTGCCTTAACCGTTCCAGAGCCACCCTGGTCTCCTCAAATTCCTTTTCATATTCTCGATCAAACTGAAGTTGTTCGCTACATTTTCACGCATTCTGTGAACAATAAGAAAGTACCCTTTTCTCCCATCGCAACAGACTTGCAGGAGAGAGCCAATTTGATGCAATTCTTACCCTTCGAGCTGGAAAAATTCTTCGGTGAAGCTCCCGTTACAAAACTGAACGGTCTTTGCTAACAGTAGAACTCACCAGCTAACTTCCGCAGCTGATTGCGATGTTCAATCGCAATTAAGCAACGGCTACGAGACATCTTCCGCTTTAGTTTGCTGCTCCTACGACGAGCACAAGAGCTGAGATTAGAAGCGCCCGGTTTAGATGTGCACGTGCTTGGGGGTTGACGACTTGGTGGTTGTTTCACCACACACTCATGGCCCGAGTTTTCGGCACTCATTATAGCTGTTACAAATACCTTAGCATAAGATAACTCATACCGAACTCTCCTCTCTTAAACACCATGCATGGATTCTCAGTGGTCACCGAGTGGACACATGATAATTCCAGTGCCAATATGACGCTACATTTTTCGTAAACACCTCCTTTCGACGCCATATTTTGGCCACAGATTTTTCGACGTTGCCTACTATTCCTGAATCCATACCTGTACTTCATCAATTTAGCATGTTAACTAAAAATTATTCACTACAGAAGCTGTTTACCCATTAAATAAACCTATCAACCAATGCAGCCGATAAAACATTTATTTCTGCAATAAACGAAACCAGGTCAATCTACGACCTCCAAAAGGGCCTAATTCCCTTCTTTATAAGTTAAATTCTGCACCGAAATAACAATTAAGTATCAAGCAAACACCAATCTCTTCACTAGTGAAGAAAACAGTTGCTTCATTCTCTCAAGTTATTGACGTTTATGTTTTGCATTATTCGTAAACAAATGCTATATGTGCACTTCTGCACACAAGCACGTTACAAAACAATCCATGGAAATGCAGGATATGGCCGTGAGACCAGTTAAAGAGGTTAAGAGCACCCATCTCTGACATGCGAGCCAAACCCACAGCCGGTGCGGAACTGAACTAGCAGCATACTTGTGGTGACCTATATGACTTCCACTACCACGCTCTCTCGTCGACCCATTACTATACTATTTGAAAATACACAAACACTAGGGTATTCAGGATCGACTTTCTATTAACCTCGGCATTGAATTATGAATTCGTCGTTTTCTCTCTTAGCAATCGCTAGGTTAAACAGCATACGTTTACTTCCATGCAATAACACACATACAATACAATCGTAGCTGATGTTTCGGCAGAATCGCCTTCTGAGTCGTCAGCCATATGCGACTCTGAGCGGTTGTTCTTCTTCGGTGGAAGACAGATGAAAAAAGCGGCTCTGAAGAAGGCGATTCTGCCGAAACATCAGCTACGATTGTATTGTATGTGTGTTATTGCATGGAAGTAAACGTATGCTGTTTAACAACCTCGAGATTGCTAAGAGAGAAAAGGACTAGGGTATTCATCACAATTTTTGTACTAAAATCTATTCGTAGTAGAAGACACACAGCACCTTTGTGCTTCACCAAATTCTATCGTTTTGCAGTTATGCCTCTCTTTTGCGATACGAAGAACTACGTCTAGTTATCACACAAATTTCCGCACAACCTTTCCATTCACATGCATAGAACAGCACCATAACGACAATAAAGTTCTTATGCCTAATTTGCAAATAAACAGTGAAAAATAGAAATTAACAAAAAGATATGTAGACGCGACAACGTCATGACCATACATATCAGAACAATATTTTTTACAAATCTTTATTTTAAACGACACGACGTTGACCATACCATAGGTGATCGTCCCATAAGAGATCAAAATAGGCACAAGAAGACGAAAAAAAACTTTTACAGAAGACAAGAGGAACCCCGTGCATGCCGATAACAATGAATTCGTACGGCGGTCGTACGGTTAAACCCCGTACGGCACAGGACGGACTACTCGGTTAACAGTACAGCCTGAAATCTTGTAAATGATCCATCGTTCTAATCACCAGCTCAGATGTATTTCATTCGCCTGAAAGAAAATGTCCAAAACCCCACCTTAAGCGACCGCTCCACTCCGGCACAACCCTAAGTGGTCAGCCTTCCTCGTTAGCGGTATGATAACGCGCTTCATCAGGGCTATACTCCCAAGCTACGATGGGTCAATTAATTGCAAAGCTTCCAACTAAACAAAATTAACTTTTAATTCCAACAATATGTGGGCTACGGAAAACTCTAAGCAGACAACAAAAAAAGAAACATCAACGTCGTACCAACCAAATGCATTGAAACCTCAAGTTACAAAGTCTGAGTTAGAAGCCATCGCACCCCAGACTGATAGGCACTTCAGCAGGAAAATATTTTCTGAACAAAGTAATGAATGATCAAACATAAAAGAAACAACGACAGTTATTCGAGTGACTTTATACATTAAGCAACGTCAGTTTCAGCGACAAGCGATAAGAATACAATAGCCTCAACCTGCTACCGCTAAACAACACTACTGCGGAAACCTGATGAAACTACTCATATCGTTGTCGGTGGGATCTTTCTCATAGGAAGGATAGCTAAAATATGGAGTCTGTAACGGATCTCGATAAGTGTAGGTATTTCTGTCAATCATCTTTCGGAGACGATTGACCTGCTCAGTCAGTCGAGCAAATCCCTCAGAGAGACGTCTATTCTCAGAACGAAGGAACTCATTCTCCTCAGTCAAGTCCTTTATCCGAGCCTCACATGCAAGCAACTGATTCTTCTTCTGCTCTCGATAACTCCTCGCATACTTGGCCATTTTCGACGTGCTGGTGACTTTCATGGGACGACCGCGACGAGATAGCTTTTGGACAGATGAGACATACGGTTGTTCTTGGTAGGGAACAGGACGATGAGTGTTACCATCTTCGTTCGATACTTTCAGTACACAGTCGGCATGCACATTATCAGGAAATGACGAACTGTCGGGATCGGGAAAACTGACTGGTGGGCGAGTAGGGTCAATATAGCAATAGCTGGGTAATTCGTCAAAAATGAATGGATCGAAGTTGGAAAACTCAGCCTCGCTTTCACCGACACTCTCCCCAGGTGCAGCTGACTCACCAATGTACTTCATCAGGAGATCTTCCTCGTACTGAACTGAGTAGAATATGACAGAGTCCTGATCAGCGTGCTTTGACACACAACGGTCAGCGGAGTCACCGGATTTGGCGCAGTGCTCAGACTCAGACCTGAAAAAGTCACACAACATAGTGCCTTTACAGGAACAAGGAGAAACGCTGAAGACAAGCCATAAGAGAGTAACCGAACCTAACAAAGGACCGCAACCCAATGAGCACCGATCGATCGGCGAGGAAGAGGCGTGCTCCGTGATTTTCGAAAATGGACAACATACACTAGGCAGCTACAGTAATCCGAAAATCCACAGGTGGCGTTTTTGAACGATGTGCCGCTTTCAGTTGGATTTTCCAAAGAAAGTATAATCTGATAGTAGTAAGTTTTCCACTAGATTAAGAATTCCAGTATAATTCATCTACATTTTGATCGTTAAATGATTCAACGAAAGGAACGAATGGCATATGTGCTGGGGTCCGCACAACTCGTGAAGACGGACCGTCCAAGTATCCAAGTAAGTAAGTAAATGATTCAACAGCAGATATATCGTACATTAAACACTATGACGATACAGCAACCCGGAAATTACAGCACAGCTGTGGTTCTTTTTTTCGAAAGAATGGAGGGAAAGTTCTAGCTGGCAACTGACTTTGACACTGAAGTGTTTTTACTTCAAATTTCAAATAAAAATTATAGTACTATTCAAGTAAACTTTATTAAACGATGTAACGGCAGTTGTATCATTAAAGTTAAAAATTTCGTATGAAGTGTCCATAAAAAACACAGTTATTGATGAAGAGAAGAAACAGGTAATCCAGGCAATGAGGTATTTGTCCCTGAAAGAGCCACGAAACACTTTCAACAGTTTCGTCGGAACTCATTTCAGAAGCGAATAGTTGGCTTTGAGCACTTTCCTTAGATGAACTCTATCTCGCAAAGAATAGGAACAATTAAGAAATCATTTAAAAACCGATGGGTCAGACATGAACCCATTCTACATGGCAAGGGCTCAACTTAAATGAAATCATCTTCCTGTCCAATTTTACAAATAATCACCTAGTTTATGTATATGGGAACTGATTACTGCGGAATGGCAAACATACAACCATTTGTGCTAAGCTGCACCTTTCACTATGGGAGATACAATCTAAACATATTCCAACAATGACGCGAAAATTCTGCAAAGCCTTGACCGCAAGCTATATTCGAACCCGCGATTATCCTTTCATGAGACCCACGTGCTACCCATTGAACCAGTGAGGCCCTCTCTCTGCTAAGAGAAAACAGCGGCCACTAACTCATGAAAACTCACACAGTGATTTCGACTACATCATCAGTTTAACGCCGATTTATGCTCCCTAGACCATTTACGTTAACAGATGAATGTTGACAGCACCGTAGGTGTATAAAAACTAACAGAGAAAAAGACCGGCGCTCAGTGGTGCAGTGGGTAACATGTGAGCACCGGTAAAAAGTAACTGGGTGTTCGGAACTGGCCTAAGGTCCAAGTTTTGCCAATATCTTAGCATGACTGCGGTTGTATTTCACATAGTACATTTCTGTGAAGAAATAACAGGTAGCAGACAAAAAGTATTCCATTATGTGAAAGAAGAAAAGTGGCTGTAGAACATTTCCTTCTTTCTAAACACACACATACATCGCGCCAAAAAATATTGTCCGATCAGAAGACGTTGCTTTTGACATCGAGTTCAATCGAACATGTGGTTATTCCACATGACTTCTCATTCTCAAGGGGTCAGGTATACCAATGTAATGTAATGTACCACTTCATGATTTGTTCAGTTTCACAGTGCCAAAAAAGACCCTAACATTCATTATTTCGAATTCAGGATGGAGATCGCAACATTTCACCTTTTATTTTCTGGATACAATCTTTACGACAGGATACTATGCGAAGTAAAACCACAACGTTGCTGCGGCATTTGTAGAAGTCTGGACCGCAGGTGCCTGCAGTGGGGAACGAAAGGGCTTTACCCTTTCCGGGGGCTAATGCGTTCACCAGCAGACCACGCGGGTACTTCGTTTCGCTTGTCTCTCAGCTAGTTCTGTCGATTAGTGCCATCAGCAGTTAAGATGGGGAAATGAAAAACAAATGCCTTATGATGACGCTGAATTTGTTTGGAGTTGGTGGTGCGTGACGTAGAACACAACGTTTACTTAGTCAGGTGATCCTTCTCCCTTTCTCCCATGTTGGAGTTTATGCATTTCTTCTACCCGCCTGGCTGTTTTACAGCCGTCACCCACAAAGACAGTCCAGTTTGGCTGTAATTTGAAGACTTCATACCTCGTTGAAATGCCGTCTTGACATGTTGCATCAGTTCATTCCTTGGTAGGTGCATATCTTCCGCTGACCGGCACATTGGGATGCTTATTGGTGTCGCAGTGCAAATTTCAAACCTGGCTGATTAGAGCTGTATACATATATACGTCTAAACAATAGATCAATCATAAAATTAGTTGGTGAAGCTGATCTAGAGCATAACGATTAACACTGACAATAAGAGGATGAATTAAGAGGATACCATCAAGATAGAGCTAATCAAGAACACATGGAAAAATAAGAAGATGCCAAGAAAAGTGGGTTCACAACATAGTAGCAATCCCTATGCGATACTCGGGAATGGGCGGTCCTATGGCATTTTCGAAGTCATATCGAGGATCACAAAGGGTAAGCATACTGCAATGATGAGGAAGAGAAAACTGAAGAGATGCGATAAAGAACCATCGTCATCCTCATAATCTGTTCAGAGCATTCGTATCATGAGTCAGAATGGAGGAGTTCTAGCAGATTACGAAGTCTATTGTGGCGCTGAGCTCACAGCATTTACATTACCACATCGCAAGAATGTGACAGCGGTAGCGGGTTGTTGTTTCAGCAATGAGGAAGCTTTTGCAGATAAAAAAGGATAAAGTTCTCGGCGTTGATCAATCCTTGAGGGGGGCGCCAGGGCTCCCAGACAAGTCTGATACCAATTTGCAGACCCCACAGGGATGGAGGGCTTGGTGGGCAATGAGCGGGATCGATTCCACGTGTGTCGCAGTGGCGCCTCCAATCACTGCGCCACACGCGCTCTATTCTTTAGCAGAATGGAGTAATAAGCACAAGGCTTTAGAGGGCTTTAGTCATTATGTTTGCCTAAGCATGTGAAATGACGTGGTAATGGCGAATTTCGTGGAGTGCTTATAAGTAGTGATTACATGAAAAATTGATGCTAATCTTAACATGTTGACAAAGCAAGAACCGTAGAATTGATTTAACAACATTACTTCTTGAGCAAATGAGTGGTGATAGAAGAAGATTAAGTGGGAGGGCAAGATGACGATGAAAGGGATAATCGCGAACTCCAGGCGTGGTGAGAAGGTAAATGCCCGTGCTAAGAGCCGTGGCTAGATCCGAGCGAGTAGCGTGGGTCACAGGGTCACGTTACGGGTCGCAAGGTCTAGCCCCTAAGTAATGAATCGTGCCTGGTAGCATGCCTGGTGGTGTGCCTGATGGTTTGAGTTGCCGTATCCACCGGCGTGCCCGATGGTCAAGATGAGAAGTGAATGTAGGGCACTCGCCACTATCAAAAGGCATTTAGAGTAAAGTTAGCATAGAGAATATTCTTTTCTATTAGATAATGTTTATTGATGTACTTGTCGACAAAGTCGATACTTTATGTGCTGGAGAAGAGCCTCTGATGTGGGCTGTTGGATATGCAAGCAAAGTGATTTCGTAATAGGCTACATGAGTATAGCATGAATCAAACAATTAACGACCAACATACTTGGACACTTGGATAGTTGGATGGACACTTCGTCTCCACGAGTTGTGCGGATGACAGCACATTTGCCATTCGTTTCTTTCTTTCACCATCGTCTATGGTCGTGGAACGAGGTAGTCTCTGCAATCAAAGAATTATTCACTTCGATTTGTACGCCCTTTGCACCATGGGTTTTTCACGAGCTGCGTCTTCTTCCGATTTATGCGTAGCTCGATATTCTTCCTCGCTTCATTAAGCTCATTAATCATCCTCTCTCTGGTCCGTTGGTACTTCTTGAAAAGATGATCATGTCGTCGTCGAAACGAAAGTTTAATAGGAATGGAGTAGGAACGACTAACATAGGAAACATAAAAGGAGCAGATAAGGAGTAGAGGATATTCTTTACTTACTTACTTGATACTTGAATGGCCCGTCCTCACTAGTTGTGCGAGCCCCAGCATAATCACCATTTTTCGGAGACTTGCTGGCCATCGTGGTTCCCTGGAATCTCGAGGACAGCTTAGCCAAAGTCTGCCCCAGGTCGTTACCACGACAGGCAGTCGCAACACTTGTGGATCAGAAGGAGATTAACCACCATGCGACTTTGACACCAAGACGGTGGTGGATCCTGGTATTGATTTACTCTTAGCTAGGCCTCCTGATGGAAACGCCGGACTCCTCAGCTTGGGAGAACCCGTCGGGGGACGAATGTTCCCGCTGTACATCGCAGTCCGACACCAGGAACACCTCCCAGCTACGATTAGGCGGTAAATCATCGGGAGGATATTCTTTACGAGTTACAGAATAGTATCTGTGCATGCTTAGTGGTGGTCAAGAGCGATTTTCCCTGCAAACATGAGGCAAACCTAGTGGGGGCACCTACCTTCAGTGCCTCCCTTATGCTCTGATGGATTGAAATGTATGAAGCATACTTTCCGAAACTCTGTCGATTGGATAGTAGGATACGTTTATGGACATTTTTCATGAACAGTGAGAGCTCTAAAATATTGTGCTTGTGTCCTCCCACACTTGTGGTTGTATTTTACGTAATACCCTTACATGAAGCTATAAATAAGCAATAAATAAACGTTAAGACAATATTTCAAAATCGATTTTTTTTAAATCTCGATATTACTAATCAATATGTATTCTTTCTTAAAGGAAAGTCGGTTTTGTAGTATTGTTATTGCTGTTTGCCAACTGACCATGATACCGACTACTGCAGGATTGATTGTCCGGGAAAAACACGTTACTATCACCGGACCATCACAGCTATCAACCATGTCTTCTGCATAAAATGACATCACTGAGTGAGTATGCGTCGATATGGCCCGCTGAGAAAGACCTCACTCGACACGAAGGCGAAGCTGCCACATCGAGACGAAGAACAAGCGTGGACCATTGACTCGGATTGTGGGCTCTGATGAAGACGAAGACATCGAAACGTTAGCCTAAAATATATCTTTATTAACCTCATGCATGTTCATCACAGGAAGAATACATGTTGGAAAGTTAAAACATTGCAATATATATTCTTTTAGATCTCCTTTTACCGTAGTCTGTCAACAGGCGAAATCTGCAGGTATAAACGATCCATAAATTTGTGTCCAACTACTGATACATTGAGTAAACACTATCAAGAAACAGGTTCGATAATGTCATAAGTGGTCTCCTTAGAAGACATTTACAACCTCCTAGGGTTGACTTCACCGCCGTTCGACCTATATTTATGAAAAGATTTTAATTATTTTGAATGATGCTAATAATAGTTGAGTTAACTGTGGTTAGTTTTCTGTTGTCCTAAAGAAGTGGAGTTTTTTTTTTTTAGCACGAGTTGTAATTATCTTATGGAGATAAACTTACGCTTAGTACTACAGCTCAAGTCTCAGGAACACTCCCAACAAAAAACACTGGAAAGTGGTACACTGTAACGAAGGATCAAGACTTAACGGTCCGAAAGAAAAGATGTATTGGCCGAAACGGAAACACTATGCTGGTGTTCTCCAAGGGCAAATAAACCAATTTTAGGATTACGGTGTTCAATCCCAATCTGTTTATAGTAGGTGTAAAAGTTCAGTACTGTCGAGAACATTCTGCTGTCACGTTATATTCAAGCCTAAGGAGGCCTTCTTAACTGACGTGGCTCACTTAAAATCACCATGACATTTTGGATTTAAGGAGACATTCTCGAAAGTAACTACAATTCCTCGACGTTCCAGAATTTCTTTAGAACTTCTTTTTAGCGAAAAAGCAGTGGTAATTATATAGCATAGTACGGTAATCGGTCTGTTGTCCTCTTTTTACCGTTCCATTGATCATTTAATTGTTTCCGTACTGAAGCAATCCTAGTCACCGAGCCGCAAACGTCCCTTCGATTAACAATCGTCAGGGACTGTTTGTGGCAAAGATTGAATGAAGGAGCGAACGACTCTGGCACGGTTATTTCTCGCGATTCCTAGGCGAACAGCATTCATGCACATTCGAAATGTCAGTGTGAAGAGAAAAAAGGATCGACACACAGCAGTTGAGCCCATAAACAAATCCCACCACCTACATGTAGAGGTTACAGTTAGAGGACAATGAAACGGATAGAAGTCAAAGTGTTCGCTCATCATGGGATGACGGACCAACTAAATACCCATTACACCATAGAGCGACAAGAAAGCATAATTTTTCACCACGAATTCTTAGACAGGCGGGAAGATCAGGTGAACTGTTCAACAGGGACCGACACCTGACCATCTCCTAACTTCATACTAAGATCTAACGACAACTGCTCTTCTTGTGAAGATATTAATTTCGAAGTCTTTTTTGTCACCAAAAACTTCCTGGTTTTCTTTTTTCCAAGGGAGAAATTTGCTATGGAGTTAACATTGACGTAGAATCCTGACATAAACACTACAACACTGAGCAGATATTAAACTCTTCTTGCCAATACAACTCGTACCAGTTAGAACGCGAAGCGAGGAGCTGTGGATATGAAAAATTAAAAGTAAAAACATTGTGTAGTCACTTTTTAGTCGGTGCCAATTCTTTTTTCATGGCACGGTATGATGTGAATATAAACACAATGATACAATGATGCTGAGATATTTACAAAACTCCGGACCGCAGGTGTCTGCTGTAGAGATCGAATCCTCTGTCATATTTTCCGGGGACCCACGTGCTCAGTGGGTTAAGTGCCACTTTATGCTTCCCAGATCAAGCCCTTTGGCCGGTGATTGCTGATGACACCGGACAAAACTAGCTGAGGGAGAGGCGAAACGAAGGACCCGCATGATGTGGTGGTGAGCACGTTAGTATCCAGAAAGGGTAATAGCGGGTTTTATTCCCAACGCAAACACTTGCGGTAAGATGTTTTGCAAACCCAAAACATAATTTGGAAAGGACTTCCTTGTTCAATTTTTTTCTTTTAAAAGCTGAAAAAATCTTCAGAAAACTTATGATATGAAGGTTAGTAATAGTACAACAACACTGTTTTAACTTTTATCTATCGTTTCACTTTGGCGAGTTGGCCATCATAACTATTGGAATGGCATGTAGACCCCGTTATCGTGTTCAAAGCCGCAAATCTGAACAAGAGCCACTCTCATCGACGTTTCTGTGCAAAAACCTAAATAGGAGTAAATCACCTGTATCACCTGTAAGGATGAAGGATAAAGCTCTCGGCGTTGATTAATCCCTGAGGGATGCGCCATGCATTCGACTTCATTAAGTATCGTTTGGAGGTGATTGGTGCAAGAGTAGCGCAATGATTCTGCTCGCTCTAAGACTCGTCGAGCATCATATCTTTCTTCTAGGCTCTTCGTGAAGAACTCTGACCATCAAAATGCTAAACACAGTAATAATAGTAAATAAAAACAATAAACCCTTGTCGTAAGGAATTGGAAGAGCATGGTATTGGAAGCTTCGTTGCCTTTGCAAGAGTTGCTTGCGGTGACGATTTGAGAACACCCTTGGCTCGGTATTTTATAACTCTAGATACCAAAGAACGTTTCCTATATGTTAATATTGGCCATCAAAATACTACCCAACAGTCCCTTCTTGGATTATTAAGCTAACATGAGGTTGATCAAGATTTTTATTCGGCCATCGCTTCGACGTCTTCGTTTTCTTCAGCGCCGATGATCTGAAGAACATTCGACTCGATACGAAGACGAAGGCGCTACAACGAGAAGGCAAACAACTACGAACCATCGACTCTGATCACGGGCCACACGAAAGATGAGGATGTCGAAACGTTAGCCGAATAAACGTCTTTATCAACCTCGTGTTAGCTTAATAATCCGAAGAGGTATTGACTATTAATGCCGAGATTAAATGACGGTTAGTTTGGAAAAACATTGATTTACTACTTTATAGTGTTTTTCCATGCGTTTGATAAGGAAATGATAACCATGTAAAATCTTTTGAAGATACTGCTGTAGCAGCGGTGTGAATCTCACCAGACTTCAAAGAGATGCACAGCAACACCTACAGACTGCTTGGCTCAATCCGGTCACAAGGGCTCACCGAGCTCTCTATATTCTTCCACCGATGGCAAATTAGTGGCCAAGCACGTCTGAGAGGAAAGCAGCGCTGACTTAACAAAATCGGTAGAGCATCGGAAGTTATTCTGTAGGTTAAGTATGCACAGAATCAGCTTTATAAATAGACGTCTCGAATGGAGTCGAATGTATGGGGCGTACGCCGGATGCGATATCGCTTCTTTATCAACTTTGCTTTATTGTCCGGTTATGAACAATGCTTAAGACACGATCAAGCA
This sequence comes from Angiostrongylus cantonensis, assembly GCA_009735665.1. Taxonomy (NCBI): domain Eukaryota; kingdom Metazoa; phylum Nematoda; class Chromadorea; order Rhabditida; family Metastrongylidae; genus Angiostrongylus; species Angiostrongylus cantonensis. Next base: position 3,027,550 of record MQTX01000051.1, read on the forward strand.
ACAGACGTTGGAGCAGCGGATCTTTGTCTTTAATCTATGGTCGGATCTTGTTGGATCGAGAAAACACGTAAGACCTATATAACGCGCCTCATGCGCCACACGAATCTATGACATTTTTCACTACTTTCTCTCACCTGTGCTTCCTCCACCTCCTTTCGAGGGACACTACGGTCGGTTGGAAGCTCTGTGCTCAAATTCTGCATGAGCACTAAAGTAACTAGTTTTGTACTACCATAAAATTACTTACTGGACCAATTGTATGAACTACCTGAGATCGCCATTTCGCCTCACAACGGCTTCTATCTTCCTTATCAAACAACGAGCACTTTTATTTTATCAAGAAAAGTGCAGTCGTATTGCAAGAAGAACCAAATTGTTGCTTTTTCAAAGTGATTTTACGAGCTGAAGAGTTCTTTTATGCTAGGAAATAAAGTTAAATTACGACTAGGTAACTAATCAGTATCTATTGGAGTAAATATCGATTGTTTCTTTCGTTTCTCGATGATCTACTCTTGTTTTACTCATAGTTTTTAGTGAGGTGCACACTATTCTGTGCTCCTGGAACCCAGCTACGCTACGAAAATTATTTCCTTTAAGCTGCTTTCATCGAAGAAAAAATGTCGGCTACATTCACCAACAGCAGCATCTTCCTCTCTTGAATTTTTCGTAAAGTACAATTTTCCAATTTCAGATTGTCCAATCAATAATGTTTCAATTCCCATGACATTTTCTCGGGTGCAAAATAAAAGAAAAAGAAAAAAGTAATAGAAAAAAGAAAGGAATGTCTTAACTTCCATGAGTCACATAGACTGCTACGCGAGAATTGCCAGCCCATAGTCTCAGTACAGACCGAATCGCCAGCCCATAGTTTCAGTACAGACCGAGTTGCCAGCCCGTAGTTTCAGTACAGACCGAATTGCCACTCCATTCCTTAATTAAATTATCAGTAAATTCACACTCCCTTTCTCCTTCTCTCTTATTTCTCTCTATCTCTCCCTCCCTCTCTGACTTTCTCTCCACCTTCCTTTCTTTCCCTTTTTCTTTCTTTCTCTCTTTATTTCTATGACATTTTTTACAGATGTTCCGACAAAGAAAAATGGCATTTCGAATACACTTGCTCTTTCAAATTATACTTTCACTAGTAGTAGCCAGCCTCTTCATATTCATTCTTCAACACGAGCGTCTTAATCCGCCAAATAATGCAACAAAATCTGTAAGAAAAAATTGTTCTCTTTAATTAGAAAACAGTAACGTGTTAATAGACAACTAGAGTTATTATATTAAATTTGATCCACCAACAGGGCATTATTGATTATTTGAGGAAATATTTGCTAGAGATCGGAAAAAAATAATCGTGACCGTAAATTGGAAATCGATATAAGACGACCAGCTAATCGATCGTTGAACATCACCATTGTGGTGGTGATCTACGACATATCGAGTTTGGATGAATACAGGTTTGAACGTAATTCCTTCTTATAACCGTTAATGAAAAAATAGGAATAGTGAAGGCAAAAAGCGACCTAACAGGGAATAAAAATATCCTGAAACGAAAGAATTCACAGTTCAGTCTTCGATGTTGATGTTTGACTGCTTGATGTTGACTGTTGTTGATGTTTGGCTCCGTCAAAACAAGTGACTATGGACAGTCCTGACAGTCAGCTCATCGCTAATCGGGATATACAGCAATTTCACAATAAGAATGCCAACATTCTCATGTAGGGCAATGGTAAGAAGGGCTCTGCCATAGACACGTGGTTGATTGTTTCGATCACACGTTCAGTCTCGCCAGGCCTTCCATCACCTAGCTTTTGCAAATTGGTACCAGAATTGTCTGGGAGGATAGCAGCACTTGACACATCGGTAAACCACCGTGAGTCATTGTAAAGGCCAGATGTGCATTCATTCACCACTACTATGTTTGATGAAGTGAACACATGGCACATCCATCACGGATTGATCAATGCAGAGAGCTTTATCTCTTAACTTTCTATTACATCCTTACCCTTCCAAAACGCTATGCGAAAAGTGGATTGGAACAAGATGGTAGTGAAAGTCGATGATTAACAATCACACCCTCTCCGCTTTATTGGTAAGATCGTGTTGTAACATCAAACATTAGCCAGGTGGTAGGAAAACTGGCGACTTTGATAACGCCAGTGGAAAGATTAGTCTTCGACTAACTGTCACAGAAATCATGTTCATGAGGAACGGATTGGTTTCGTATGCCCCATTTCGGAATGAATAGCTCCGAGTTCTCCAGCCGTGCTTATCTGGCGCGGTAAGTCGACATGATAAACGACTTGGCCCCAGAGTAGGAGGAAGGGTGAAGGGAAAAAAAAGCTTGAAATGGTCAGTTTCGCTCTTCATCTTAGTCGACCCCACCGTTCTCTACACCTCGAAAAATAAGACATTAAGAAGACAAAATCTAGTTGTCTTATTCTTAAAAGTTATCAGAGAAAGAAAGATGTGAGTAAATAATGTTAACCTTCTGTTGTCTGCTTCATTGTCCAAATCAGCCAACTGTTATCACTTCTTTGCTATTGATCCCATTAGATCAATATCGTGTGAAATGAAAGCTACTGACTTTATGGCACATGAAGACTTAGAAGATATTCGGATCCAGTGAAAGATTTTTATGGCAGTGGATATGAATAGGTAGTATGCGTTAGATAGACCACGACGGAGACCGAATTCTGGATGACGTGTCTGAACTGTTGCACTTCAATCATAGCACCATTTGTACCATGATCAGTTGCATCCACAACGAGCTTATTCATAATATTATCTTAGACTTGCACTGGATACGGTTCGATGTTATTCACTTATGCATAAATATCCTCTACGAGTGGTGACAGGAAGCGAATATAACCAATGTCAACAACGAGATGTTAGTTTTTCAACCATCTTTTCTTTTTTCTTCCTCACTTTCCTTTTTCCTCCCTCATCCTCTTGACTTTCTACTGATATTCAGCCGATGTTTCGACGACATTGCATTGTGGCGGCAATCCTGGAAACCAGTGAGTGGGTGCTGTTCATCGATGCTGATATTGGTGTTGTGAATCCGACAAGGTAATGACAATTCAATCGTTTTCGAGAACATGCAAAGGTGATCTTTGCAAGAAAAGAACTAAACAAGTCGGTCCTTGACCCTTGACCTCGTCCTTTCCCCTATGTGTGACTAAAAGATACTGCTTGCTAAGTTTTGCTTACAGGATTAATAAAGGATAAAGGGTAAAGTTTTCGGCGTTAATCAATCCCTAAAGGATGCACCATGCATTCAACTTCATTAGGCATCGTGGAGGCGATTGAATGCACATCTGCTCTTTACAATGACTCGCGGTGGTCACCGTTATATCGAGCCAGTGCTGCTATCCTTCCAGACAATTCTGGCAGTAATTTGACGACCCGGAAGGAGGGAAGGCTTAGCAAGCCTGGGGCGGGGATCGATCCCACGTATATTCCTCATTGCCTCCGACCACTGCGCCACGCGCCCAAGATTTCTGCGTGTTTTTGTTAATTAAACAAATCCAAAGGGTACATTTTCTTTTACATGATGGTTTAGAGAGCAAATGCTTCAGATTGATCGAAGAATACGTGGATACTCGCTACGACATTACATTTTACGATCGATTCTGTAGTTGGGAAATCGCAATGGGATCGTATTTGGTGAAAAGCACGCCGTTCTCACGATCGTTTCTTCGAAATTTTGCCGATTATGAATCCAAGCTACCGAATTCATTTCATGGAAGCGATAACGGTGCCATTCATGTGAGTGATATCGATTATTCGTGGGCGCAGCTTCCTAATGGGACGGAGCGAATTCAATCGATACTTGAGAACTTTGTTGCTCTATTCATTGATTTCCAGCGTTTTCCAGATATTTTCCGGTCGTAATGTGTGATCACAACTGCTCGTAATTGTTTAGGCTTATATTCTGGAAACACTGGCCGCGGATTATCGTCCTGAAGCCAAAATGTGCTATTCAATTTGGAATCGATCGAACAGCTACAGTGATCTGTTCCTTTTTGAGGCATGCATTCGTGCAGTTTTAGGATCACAACGAATCTTTGACAAAGTTCGAATCCTACGGAAGGTGGTTTTTCTTGGCTTTCTTTTTCTTGTGGACCAAAGAGAGTTTGGTTTACCAGTGGCGAGGTTGAACCAGGTGTTATTACACGGAATCTCTGACAAATGTGCGTACGTTGCTTCTACAGTGTTTATTTTATTTGTTTTTGGGTATAAGTATAGTGGTCAAGGCGCGTGTAGCGCAATAGTCGGGGTGTCCTGGAATACATATGGGATCGATTCCCGCACCCCTGACTCACCAAGCCTTTCATCCCTCCGGGGTCCCCAAATTGATATCAGACTTGTCTGGGAAGATAGCACCACTGGCTCAATACATCAGTAGGCTACCACTGGTCATTGTAAAGGCCAGATATGCATTCAATCACCCCCAAACGATGATTAATGAAGTCGAATGCATGGCGCATCGCTAAGGGATTTATCAACGCCGAGAGCTTTATGCTCTCTATAGCGGTCACGGTAGATACAGTGCGATTTCTTGTTTATGGTATTCGGTCATGTTTTGACATAGGCTTAAGCCTAAGCCATAAAAGTTTTACCACTTTTGGATTCAATCTTACCGTCTAAAACTAGCAGTACGCTGGGGAATATTCTTGAAAAATCATATTCATTTAAAGAGAAACCACCTTTTAGTTGTAACTTTGTAACTTTGGAGCTGGCAACGTCCCTTTCTTTGACAGAAAGCCTTCGCCGAAATTCACTGAATGGAACACTCAGTCTACTCATTTATGTGATTGGACTTTCTCGTCACCAAAGGGCATCATCATATTTTCTCTGTCCTCTGCTATTTCCCAGAACTTCCCGTGAACTGTCTTAAAATACAGTGCAATTTTTTTCAACATAGTTCGTCTTCGCATAGACGAATGACGTCACTTCTTTCACTAGATTCTTTATTCTAATGTATATCTAGCTTGTGTGATGACTTGTAGTGGTCTTCATTGTATTAGCTTAATATTTTTTCGTCTTTCTATATAAATCTGTTAACAATTTCCTCCACTTCGATAGGATGGGCTTGGTTTGTTTGGGCGTGGAGTCGAATCAAAGACCCCGTGTGCATTGCAAAGCAGCACTAATCAGGGAAATGTGTAATAAAAACTATGGATCTTTGCTGTCGGTTGTTCTTTTTTTTTCATTTCACTCTCTGTTTCATTGTTTGTTTCGATTATTTAGAACACTGAGATAGCCGGTGATTCTAGGAGTTTATTTGAATGATTTATTTTCATTCAATGACATCTATCAGATTTTCTTTGTGTCTAAAGGGAACTGGTTGGGTACGTGATATTTGGATCACGAGGAGTAAATGGAATTCGGAACGCGATTTCATGCTGCATGGAATGAAGGAAAGTGATCGATCCTCGATCCCGGAAGGCGTTTTCGAGACGTTGAGGTAGGTGACAGTCGAATCGAATTGCGAAACAATGTACCTACTGACAGTAATGCTGCTACTACTCTTATTGCTGCCATTTATCTTTTCAGTTCTTGGGTTTTGGCGAATTCTTTTAAAGAGTTTAAGTAGCATAAGGTGATCTGTATCTTTTACGTAAAGACCTCTAGATGCGTCGTTTTCTTGTTCAGCAACGCGAGGCTGTTATACAACATGCATCTACTTCCATGCAAAAACACACAATACAACAGTAGCTGACAATTCGGGAGTATCGCCTTCTTCGGAACCTGGAAGGGTTCTTAAGGTTTATAATACCATGGCGATGTTAATAGAAAGTCGATCTTAGGAACTGCTACAAGGTCTTTGGATTCCAGTCCTTTATTTTTACTAAAATAGCCTAACATGAGCGGATGCTTGTTGAAAGTTGAAAACAGGCCCTCTTTTTTCATCGAATGTATTGTATCCAATGCATCTCGGGTGTGTGTCTTGGATTCTTTCCGGGGATTTGGTATTTTACACAGACTATCCCATACATTATTTGTCATCTGGAATGTTTGCAAAAGGCCTCAATAAAAATCATCGAAGAACATAAATTATAAGCAGCAATTAGCCACAAATGTAAAAGTGAAAAAGGAAAGATGAGGGGGAGACGAAGAGAGAGAATGGTTAAGACCAGCTTTTAAACTTTTATAGAAATATTAGCATATTAAGGTCATTATTCGCTTCAAGATTCACCTGGTATCCATTGTTTAAGAAGGATTTGGACATGCAAGGTAAGTCTACTAGTTTCCAGTGTCTCAAATTAAGTTCTATGCGAATGAAAAAAGGGTGGAAAGGAATAAAAAAGGAAAGGAAACTCGAGCAGAAAGAAGAGTTTTTTTCTTAACATAACTTAACTTAACATTTGCTATTTCTTATTTGTCAACATGACGTGCACCATCAATGTGATCTGTAGCTCACACCATGGCCACACCATGGCCATGGATGCTAATTTGACTGCAACTATGATATATCATAGTATGTATCTTCATCATTCGAGAAAAGTCCACCAAATTCAGGAGTGATTTCGACATCTCCATCCGGTAATCCGACTAAGACTGAGCCGCAGCTTCCAGTTGCCTTGTTGTATAAGCAATCTAGTGGCAACACCACTAAAAATCTCCATAATTCGCAGCCACCCGTTGCAGTGATCTGGAACGCTTTGGAATGAGCTGTTTTCAGACGCTGGTAGCATTCCAAAAGACTCTTGATTGCAAGATGGTAAACCTCTCTTCGGTTTTGGCCACATCTTGTACTGGAAAATCTAGGAAAGTCGACACAGCCATGGTTTTCTTTTATTGTTATACCGACTTCGAAAGGCCTTTTTACTGTGATAGGAAATTTGCTAATATATTGGTGATGGTAGATATCATGCTCATCATTGGGAATTTAGCCGGCATGAATCGTATATGACTCAGAATTATTCGCCTTCTTTTTTTCCACACAAGGATTTTTGGTGAACTTCTGGTATTTATTTGGGATCTTGTGGAATGAAGCTATTTCAGTGGGCGTCGATCCAGAGAAACTCTTTTCTACGCCTTCAGTGGTAAAGAAAAATTGATTTCAGACGAGTTAGTTCATCTGGTTTTATTATCCTGATGGGGGTACCTCAGAGATCGTTGCTGTTGCGGAAGGTGCAGAGGTAGTAAGAGTATCACATATGAGGAAGGAGCTAAAATAGGCGCTACACTGAAGAAATAACGAAGATGGAAACAGATAAAACGGATGGGAAATCGATGAGCTATTTCAAAAAAGTATGAGGTATCTTGAAAATGAAGGGTAGAACTGTATTTAAAAGATTAGACGGACGAGGTTTACGGTGCACTTAACATAAATCAATAACAGAAAAATTAGTAAGTTTTGTTTATCGCCTTCTGTCTAGTCAGGCGTTTGTCGGGCAATCGATACTCTTCAAGTGTTGTCGACTATTTTCGATCGTTAATTCGATACAAGTTTAGAATGCACATCAAAGCACGTTAAATGGCACTACGACGCACGATTACACGTATCAAAGTCTGCAATAGAAGATCATCTGCATTGGCTAGCCGAAGAAGTAGAGCAGAAGCGATGGAGAATGCTAGGACGAATGAAGAAATACCTATGATCTTAACTAATCAATATTCTATGCTAACTTGTAACGCTTCAGAATATTCAGTCGATATTGTTCGACTTTCCTGACAGGTAACTCTGTCGAGATATGCATAATTTAGCTGTCAACAAAATGTTCGAAAAGAGTGAATAACTTGGGTAATGCAAATCATAGGTATCGATTGCATAACCATTCAGTTTTGTAATTTTTAGTAACAGATGGTCCGGTTTTTTCACAAGAAAAAAAATGCGATTTTTTTTTCTAAAACGTGTATTTATTAAGTCAAAATCTACTTTTTCCTCATGGAAAAAACGTGCTAGTTTTTTCAGTTGAGAAGTGGTCAACTGTTCAGTGCTGTCATGGTCATTGTTACTCTTTGTATAGCGCCTTTTTTAATCGAAAATCAATAAACAGGGATCCTGCGAAGATTCGCTCTAGGAAGTCACACATCAGTTCCATTAGTTCTACTCCTGTCCACTTCCATCGGAATGATTTTTATAGCTTATATTGTAGTTCTAGTTAGCATATTACTTGTCATCCGCGTTGTCACTTCATTAATAGAACCGATCAATAACTATGAATATTATAGACTTTCATCGTTGTCCCTCATTTAGTATTGTTTCGTTATCGTGTTCTATCAATCGTTACAAGATTTCGGGTACTTCCTTAAATGGTAGTATTTGCAATTTTTCCACTGGAAATACACATGTGAATATTTCCTACTATATGGTAGTAAATAGATCCAGATATCTGCTCTGTTGTCATCCAATATCTCAAGTGATGTAATTAAGTGACTGAAGAGGTTCTCTTTCTGAATGTGGTTTGAATCTTCTGAAGTACTTTTCATTCTGTTTTTAGCGAATAAAAAATGACATTCATTGGTTAAAAATAAATCATCTCAACCACAGCGATGCTGAGGCATTTGCAAAACTCCGCACCGCAGATGTCTGCGGTGGGGAACGAGCGCGCTATTACCCTTTCAAAAGGTTAACACGTTCACCACCACACCATGCGGATTGTTCGTTTCGCATATCTCGGAATCATTTATCTATTATGAACTTGTAAATCATTTAATTTATTCCCTTCGATTTCTTCGCATCTCTGAGTTTTTGAATATTTCAATCGGCAGCTCCTAACCAGGAATCGGTTCATGTGTTGTCGGTGAACAACCACGTCATGCGACACATCCTACGGGATATTTGCGTATCCGTTTATTTAATCTCGTCTGTGCTAATATCGTTGCAGATTTCATTGTCTTTTTAAAATTCGGCTCTTATTTAACTTCGGTATAATTAAACAACGTCTTGTTCTAATGATGTAAGCCTAACCGATGATGTTAAAGGATGAAGAAGTTTATCATTCCCTCAGAGATATGCTATTCACTGGCATTCGTGACATCTCCGAAATGACCATGGAGCTCTTAAATTAGTACCTTCTGCGATCATTAAGCAGACACAAGGTTGAGGAAAAAAGTTATTCGGTTAACGTTTCACCGTCTTAGTCCTCATCAGAGCCGGATTGATCCGAGACGTTAGAGCGCAGGCGGTCGGTCATCCACTTTATGTGGTTGTTCGTTGTCGAATCAAGTTAAATTCAGTGAACTAGAGCACCGATCGAACGATTATCCCACTCGATGGCTTTTTCTTCTGTTGATCAACTGTCGTCATTCAATATGATCCGTATTTTGAGCGGGCCTCAACGCATCCTGCAGCAGTCGATATTGAGTGGCTAGCACGTAGCGAATCTTACCAGCATTTTTCAAGCTGATAGATCACTGTTGTCATCGGTCCAGAGTTGTCTGGTAGCAATCTGCCAACTCTTTAAGGGTCAGAGGGCTTGGTTATCCTGGAGTGTAGGATGAAATTAACGACAACTTTTTCAGTTTTTCAGGGCATCTCTACCGACTACGCTACACCATTTTTTTTATAAATTTTTATTTTGGTTATCGTTTCGACATCGTGGGTTTGGATTTCATCATCGTCATCATCGTCGTCATCATCACCGTTATCACTAAATGTCAAAAAAAGATTAGACCTAACTAGAATCGTACAGGAGGCCTGAACATTACAACAAACATCACACTAAAATTGTAGACAATAGAATCTCGTTTTAACAAAGTAATTTGGCATTAATGAGATGAAGAACTAACTATGTAATGCAATGTTAACTTTTTTATTTACTGCCTATTATTTCCTTATGGCAGGGGAAAAGGATAAAGGATAAAGCTCTCGGCGTAGATCAATCCCTGAGGGATGCGCCATGCATTCGACTTCATTAAGTATCGTTAGAGGAGATTGAGTGCATATCTGGCCTTTACAATGACTCGCGGTGGCCTACCGATGTATCGAGCCAGTGCTGCTAGACTAGTGCCCAGACAAGTCTGGTACCAATTTGCCGACCCCTGAGGGATGGAAGGCTTGGTGGGCCATAGGCGCATGGATCGATTCCACGTGCGTGTCGCAATGGCGTCTCCAACCACTGCGCCACACGCGCCCTTATTAGCACGGTATTAAGTGTAAATCAACCACAATGATGCCGAGAGTGGGGAACGAACTCGTTATCACCATTTACGGAGGCAGTCTGGTACCAATTTGCCGACCCCTGAGGGATGGAAGGCTTGGTGGGCCATAGGCGCATGGATCGATTCCACGTGCGTGTCGCAATGGCGTCTCCAACCACTGCGCCACACGCGCCCTTATTAGCACGGTATTAAGTGTAAATCAACCACAATGATGCCGAGAGTGGGGAACGAACTCGTTATCACCATTTACGGAGGCTAACGTGTTCGCCACCACACCATGCGGGCTCTTCGTTTCACTTGTCTATAACTATGTATTAATCTGTCTCTCATTTGTGTTTTTACCCCATTTAATTTTAGTTTCTTTTCTCTAACCGTGGTATTAGTGAAAAAGTATTGTTTCATTTAGATATAATTATAGCAGTGATCGTCTGCGATGCAGATTCTGTTATGAAATAACGTTTGTTGTTTTTCTTTTATGAGCCATGATTCATCAAATGTAATACGAATAGCTCTCCCTTCCGTAATAACTGGAGCTTGACTGAATCGATTTACTGTGCCGTTCGATTCCACGATGGGACGTCCTTTACTTCCTTCTGCCAATGCTCTTCTGTTTACCTAACTCAAAATGTAACGCCACCCTCTCTATTCATCTCTTTCTGTTTTTTTCTCACCCTTTCCTAAATGTCTCATCATCTCACCATGAGTTGTGGTTGTCCCTGGTTGTCGACCCGCGGTTTAGCAGCTGCATCATGGTCCCAAAAAAATTCAGCGAAGCAGAGGAGGAATTGAAGAACTTTGACAACTCAGACTGAGAACTAACTAAGACTGAATCAAAGCCAAGAATCAACTTTACTTTGGTAGTAGTCTAGTCGAAAATTCGAAGGTAAATTCTTTTCCGACTCAGAACACGCTTCGAGTCTGCAGTGAGGATTTGAGGAAGCCGTAGTTACCTC